>JAKSZT010054548.1:2221959-2557859 GCA_026826555.1 Tolypeutes matacus
TCTATTAATGCCTGCACCTATGCAGGTTAAAAATATGCAACTTGGGGAGCAGGTGTAGCTCAGTGGTTGAGCGCCTGCTTCGCATGTGCGAGGTCCCAGATTCAATCCCCAGGACCTCCTAAAAATATATATACATATATATGCACCCATGCTGGCTGGCTCCACTTTAAATTCAGGACCATGAACCTTCCCAGGGTCTTTCATATTGCCCCACATACTCTCCCATATTCAATCCTACACTATTTTATACTTTCTTCTCTCTTCACAAACTTCCAATACTTCCTTCCTCTGGATTTGCTGAGAAATTGAAGCAATCAGACCATCTTCCCACTCCCATCTCTCTCCACGCCCACCTCTCCCCTGTACCTTCCAGCATTTCTGTGAAGGAGCTCTCTGGGCTAGGTCCAACCCCTGCATCTGTGCAATAGCCTCATCTCCTCCCACTTCCTCAAGGACAGGCTCCACCTTCCTCATCTCTCCTGCATCCTCAATTTGTCTCTCCTTATTGGATCATCCCCATAAACATGCGAACATGCTATAATTTCTCTCATCTAAAAATTAAAAATAAAACCTCTTTTAGCTCCACTTCTCCCTCTAGCTAGTGTGCATTTCTTTCCTTTTCACAGCAAAACACTTAAAAAAAGCAGTATCCATACTCACAGTCTCTAATTTCTCCCTTTCCCTTCCCTTTTGAACACATTATAATGAAATTGTTCTTTTCAAAATATCACCAGTTATCTCCTCCTTCATAGCTGATCCAATGGTCATTTCATAAAATTAATTTTACCTGGCATATCAGCAGCAAAGGGCAGAGTCAATTGCTTTCTCCTCCTTGAAATACCTTTTCCATGTGGCTCCCAGGACAACACACTTGCCTAATTTTCCACCAACTTTTCCAGCTGCTCCTTTTTAGCCTCTTATTATCACCCAGACAACTAAATCCTGGCATGCCTGAGGGCTTAGTCCCTGGATTTCTCTTTTCTATCTATCTTTACTCCTGGGTGCTCTCAATAGGCCCCACAGCTTTACATGCCATCTTTATGCTGACCACTCCCAGATTTATATCCCCAGCCTGAACCTGTCCCCTGAATCCAGACCATATACCCAACTGCCTATTCCACACTTCCCCCTGGATATTTAATAGCATCTCAGGCTCAGCATTCTAACATGGAGCTCCTAGTATTCATTCCTCTCTCTAAACCTTCTCAATTAATGGGGTCTGTGTTCCTCCAGGTGCTCAGGCAAAGCCATCCTCACACCCTCACACCCTACACTGGGTTTGCCAGCACACCCTGTCTCCTCTAACTTGTTATTCCAGCTGTGATGGTTTGAGGCTATGGGGACCCCAGAAAAGTATGTTCCTGTGGGTGTGGACCTATTGTAGGTGGTACCTTTTGATGAGGTTACTTCTGTTAGGGCATGGACCAGGGTGGGTCTTAATCCTCTTACTAGAGTCCTTTATAAATGGGATGAATCAGGGAGAAAGACAGAGAGAAAGCTACAGAAGCAGAGAGAGAAAACCATGGAAGCAAGAAGCTGAAGCAATGAAACCCGGAAGAGAAGGGAGAGACCAGCAGATGCCACCATGTGCCTTGCCATGTGATGGAGGTATCCAGGCTTGCCAGCAGCTGGTCTTCAGGAAGAAGGTATCACCTTGATGATGCCTCATTTTGGACATTTTCATAGCCTCAGAACTGTAAGCTTGTAAGCTAATAAATCCCCATTTTAAAAGCCAACCCATTTCTATTACATGGCTTTCGGCAGCCTAGCAGACTAAAACACCAACCGCTTCTTGTCATAACTGCTTCTGGATGACTGCTATAAACATCTAACTAGTCCCTCAGTTCAGTTTATTCATTTATTCAGAGCATGCCCTACCTCTGCTTAAAATCCTCCACTGGCTTCCCGTCTCACTCAGAATAAAAGCCAATGTCCTTCCTATAACCTCCAAGTGCCTCTTGTTAATGCTCTGACTTCATCTCCTGTTACTCTCACCCTTTCTTCACAGCCACACTGGCCTCCTTGCTATTTCTCGAACATTCCAGGCAAACTTGCCCCTCCCTTTGCACCTGTACTTCCTTCTGCCTGGCATGCTTGCCCTCAGATGTCTCAAGGCTAGCGCCTTCATTTCCTCCAGTGGCTTCCCTCAGCCACTCCATTTATAATTCCAATCCTTCCTCTGAACTCCTTCATAGCCCCATTATTTCTCTTCCTTTAGCAATTATCACCGTTAATATTCTATATATTCTGTCAATTATATTAATTTTCTGTCTCCTCTTCTAGGAAGTAAGCCCAATGAGGGCAGAAAGTTTGTCAGATTTGCTTTCTGTGTCTCTCTAGCCTCTGGAACATTGCCTAGAGCACACGACGTACCCAATATTTGTTGAATGAATGAATGACAGTGATGGTGAAGTTGATGAAAATCACAGTGGTGCCTGCTTGTATACATATTGTTGATAGCTATTGTTAAAGAGCCATTTTGTCATCAATATTCCATCAACAAAAGCAGAGCTCTTCACCCAGACAATTATTAAAACACTAAAATTATGGATTTTCACAAAAATGTGTGATTTTGTAACTATATAAGATTCCAGTAATATATTTAAAGTTATGATATAAAATATTATCATTTTTATAATGCAGTCACTATTTGAGCATCCCTGAGTAATCACAAAATGGAGCATACAAAAATCTTAAAGACAATTTTTGAATCATTGAATGTCAACTGGACACCAGCAGAGGGTGCTACTGCTCCACATTTTCGGACCTTGTGTTGCTGTTGTGCTGAACTAAGGGGCAGGTTTCCATATTGTAAATGACGCTATCTTACAAATCTATGTTATAGAATGAATAAGCCACCAAAAAGTATGACTTCATTTTTTAAAATAATTTTTTCTCTTTTCTTTATTCATTTATTTAAATAGGTGACATAGTACATGAATATGGTACAAATAATATACAAAATAAAATCAACTCTCCCTTCTACGTCTGTCCCCTAGTCCCCCAGGCAACCATCCTAACTTTATCATTGTCTCCAGTTTCTTCTACATTTACGTATATGTGTGTTTTGTTTTGTGTTTGTATTTTCTTTGTATTTTCTGTTTTTTTTTAAAACTGTATTTTGTACATTTAATAACTGAAAATATAAACAATTAAAAACTAAAAAGTAAACACAGATGAATAAATACATATATTTCTCAACTAAAAGTACTGGATAAATGTAAATTTTTTTATTTAATCAAACAATATGCTACACAATATGTTTGGTTCATAGTAATGCATTCATACAGTATTTGTCCTTTTGTGTCTGGCTTGCTTCACTCAATCAGCATAATGTCCTCCAGGTTCATCCATGTTGCCATATGCTTTATGACTTCATTTCTTCTTACAGCTGCATAATATTCCATCGTGTGAATAGAACGCAGTTTGTTTATCCATTCATCTGTTTTTGGACACCTGGGTTGTTTTCAACTTTTGGCAATGGTGAATAATGTGGCTATGAACATCGGTGTGCAGATGTCTGTTCGTGTCACTGCTCTCAGTTCTTCTGGGTATATACCCAGTAGTGGTATTGCTGGGTCACGTGGCAAGTCTATATTCAACTTCTTTAGGAACTGCCAAACAGTCCTCCACAGTGGTTGTACCATCCTGCATTCCCACCAACAGTGAAGAAGTGTTCCTCTCTCCACATCCTCTCCAACACTTGTAGTTCTCTGTCTTTTTAATAGTGGCCATTCTGATAGGTGTGAAATGATATCTCATTGTAGTTTTGATTTGCATATCCCTAATCATTAATGATTTGAGCATTTCTTCACGTGTTTTTTGCCATTTGTATTTCTTCTTTGGACAAATGTCTTTTGCCCATTTTTTAATTAGGTCATTTGTCTTTTTATGGTTGTGTTGTAACATCTCTTTATATATCCTGGATATTAAACCCTTATCAGATATATGATTTCCAAATATTTTTTCCCATTGAGTCGGCTGCCTTTTCACCCTTTTGACAAAGTCCTGTGTGGTACAAACATGTTTAATTTTGAGGAGGCTCCGTTTGTTTTTTCTTTTGTTGCACGTGCTTTGGGTAAAGGTCCAAGAAACCACCACCTACTACAAGGTCTTGAAGATGTTTCCCTACATTTTCTTCTAGTGGTTTTATGGTCCTGGCTTTTGTATTTAGATCTTTGATCCATTTTGAGTTGATTCTTGTATAGGGGGTGAGATAGGGGTCCTCTTTCATTCTTTTGGTTATAGTTCTCCCAACACCATTTGTTGAAGAGACTCTTTTGTCCTGTTAACATGGACATGGTAGGTTTGTCAAAAACCAGTTGACTGTATAGGTGAGGGTATATTTCTGGGTTCTCAATTCTATTCCACTGATTGATGTGTCTATCTTTATGCCAGCACCATGCTGTTTTGACCACTGTAGCTTTGTAATATGTTTCAGGTTCAGGCAGTGAAATTCCTCCCATGTCGCTCTTCTTTTTAAGAATGCTTTTGGCTATTTGGGTGCACTTACCCTTCCAAATGAATTTGGTAATTGCTTTCTTTAATTCTGTAAAGTAAGCTGTTGGGATTTTGATTGGTATTGCATTGTATCTATAAATCAGTTTGGGTAAGATTGACATCTTCACGATATTTATTCTTCCAATCCATGAACACGGAATGTCTTTCCATTTTTGGGTCTTTTAAAATTTCTTTTAGCATTGTTTTATAGTTTTCTGCATATAGGTCCTGTACTTCTTTGTTTAAATTAATTCTTAGGTATTTGAGTCTTTTTGTTGCTATTAAAAATGGAATTTCCCCCCTTATTTCCTCATCAGATTGTTCAGTACTAGTGTACAAAAACATTACTGACTTTTGTGTGTTGATCTTGTATCCTGCCACTTTGCTGAACTTATTTATTAGCTCTAGTAGCTTTGTGGATACTTCAAGATTTTCTAAGTACAGGATCATGTCATCTGCAAACAGTGAAATTTTACTTCCTCTTTTTCTATTTGGATGCCTTTAATTTTTTAATTTATTTTTTATTGTCTAATTGCCCTAGCTAGAACTTCTAGTACAATGTTGAATAACAATGGTGACAGTGGGCATCCTTGTCTTGTTCCTGATCTTAGAGGGAAAGCTTTCAACCTTTCCCCATTGAGTATGATGTTGGCTGTGGGTTTTTCATATATGCCTTTTTTCATATTGAGGAATTTTCCTTCTATTCCTATCTTTCTAAGTGTTTTTAATCAAAAAAGGATGCTGGATTTTGTCGAATGCCTTTTCTGCATCTATTGAAATGATCATGTGGTTTTTTTTCCTTCAATTTGTTAATGTGGTGTATTACATTGATTGATTTTCTTATGTTGAACCAGCCTTGCATACCAGGAATAAATCCCACTTGGTCTTGATGTATAAGTCTTTTGATATGTTTTTGGGTTCAATTTATAGGTATTTTGTTGAGAATTTTTGCATCTATGTTCATTAGAGAGATTGGCCTGTAATTTTCTTTTCTTGTAGTATCTTTATCTGGCTTTGGTATTAGGGTGATGTTGGCTTCATAAAATGTGTTGGGTAATTTTCCCTTCTCTTCAATTTTTTGGAAGAGTTTAAACAGGATTGGTGTTAATTCTTTTTGAAATGCTTGGTAGAATTCACCTGTGAAGCCATCTGGTCCTCGACTTTTCTTTGCTGGGAGATTTTTGATGACAGATTCAATCTCCTTAAATGTGATTGGTTTGTTAAGTTCTTATATTTCTTGTAGCATCAATGTAGGTTGTTTGTGCATTTCTAAGAATTTGTCCATTTCATCTAGGTTCTCTAGTCTGTTGGTATATCGTTTCTCATAATATCCTCTTATAATTTTTTTGTAACAGAATTATATTTATTTCTACAAACCTTTTAATTATAGTCAGATACTTAAATAAAACACAGAATAAAACAGTAGTTGAAACTAAAAGGAACATAAGGCAGTTTTCCTTGTTAGTTTTGCCCTTGACTCCATTTATCATATTTTTAAGTCAATTTACTCTCAATGGTTTGAAATGGAGCCTGCATTTCTGTATTCTATTATCATCCAATATATGCTTTTTCCAAAATACCTACAAAGCCTGACACTTCATAATAAAGAGAAAAATTTCTGGACAGTTTGTGGAAAAAGTTTATGAACAAAGAATTGCCAACTGGACTCTATTATTTAATTATATACAATGTATGAATTTGGGTAGCAATCACTTAATTTCTGAATTTATCTCCTTCATAAATTGGTAAACCTGTCTGGACTTTGTCACAATATGGTTGTAGGCTAAATTCAGTAAATGACCACTGCTTTATTAACCATAGAAATAAAAATGCTGATATTAGTATCAAAATATTAGTTCTACCAAATTATTTTTCTAACAGTTGTTAAGAACATTGTCCCATAACTCATTTCTCCCATACAGAAAATGAAATGGTAGCAGCTTGCAATCATTTTCAGCAGGAAAAAAACTTTGAGGTCTATTAGTCAAATGCCCTCATATTAAAGAGAAGGGATTTTACTTAAAAGTAAAATGTCAAGTGAATAAATGTGCTTTGAATCTTATTTATTTGGGTTTTTAAAAATATTATTATTGCAATAATGAAAATGCTCTAAAGTGATTGAAGTGATGAATGCCCAACTATGTGATTATCCTCTTATGATTCTTTTTATTTCTGTGGGGTCCTTTGTAACTTCCCCTCTTTCATTTCTGATTGTATTTATTTGCATCTTCTCTCTTTTTTCTTTGTTAGTCTAGCTAGGGGGTTGTCAATTTTATTGATCTTCTCAAAGAACCAGCTTTTGGTTTTGTTTTCTCTATTGTTCTCATTTTCATTTATTTCTGCTCTAATCTTTATTATTTCTTTCCTTCTGCTTACTTTGGGATTGGTTTGCTGTTCTTTTTCTAGTTTCTCTAGTTGTTCAGTTAAATCTTTGAGTTTAGCTCTTTCTTGTTTTTTTATTATAGGCATTTAGGGCTATAAATTTCCCTCTCAAGACTGACTTTGCTGTATCCCATAAGTTTTGATATGTTGTGTTCTCATTTTCATTTGTCTCAAAATATTTACTGATTTCACTTGCAATTTCTTCTTTGACCCACCGATTATTTAGGAGTGTGTTTTTCAGTCTCCACACACTTGCGAATTTACTTTTTTCTTGTCTGTTATTGATTTCTAGTTTCATTCCATTATGATCTGAGAAGGTGCTTTGTATAATTTCAATCTTTTTATATTTATTGAGAGCTGTATTGTGACCTAACATGTGGTCTATCCTGGAGAAAGATCCATGGGCACTTGAGAAGAATGTATAACCCGCTGAGTTTGGATGCAGTGTTCTGTATATGTCTGTCAGGACTAACTTGTTTATCATATTGTTCAAGTTCTCTGTTTCCTTGTTGATCTTCTGCTAGTTGTTCTATCTAATGATGTGAGAGGGGTGTTGAAGTCTCCTACACTTTTTGTAGAAATGTCTGTTTCTCCCTTTAGTTTTGCCAGAGTTTGCCTCATGTATTTTGGGGCACCCTAGTTAGGTGCATAGATATTTATGACTATTATATCTTCCTGATGGATTGTCCCTTTTATTAATATTTAATGGCCCTCTGTATTTCTTATAACTTTTTTGCATTTATGTATAGTATATCTTAAAGTCAGAAATGGTTCAGGCACCATTTTATGAAGAGCTTTTGTGATAAAATAGAAACCCTAGTGAAAAATGACCAAAGGACACAAACAAATAGAACAGAGAAATGGAAATGCAAATGACTTTTTAAATACATGAAACTATATTCATAGTGAGAGGAATGCAAAATAAAATGGAGAACTGCCATATCTCACCTATGAGATGGGCAAATCCACACATCATTTTAATACAAGTGTGGGATTATAGGTGAGACTATAAATTGGTATCACCTGGATAGAAGCCAATTTGACAATAGCTATCAAAATTTTAAAGCAAATGTGTGTGGAGCTTCCCCCCCCCACCAGCCCCCTTTAGTCATATCTGATTTAGCTGCATATACTTAACCAGTAAATGCTACATGGAGCTTAAAAAATCAAACACAATATATTCAAACTTTAATAGAGTTATTGTGACCTTTGTGTAATTTGGCTGTACAAATTAACATGACAACTAACAGAATAAGAGAAAAGAAATTTTATCCTTGAGTATATCAGTTACAATCCCTTAGGCACACTTTTTAGTTTGGTTTTACTTGTCATTTTTAAAAAAATTATAAATATGTTGGGTTTTTTTCCCATTGTATTGTGATAACATATATGCAATGCAAAATTTGCCATTTTAACCATTTTAAAAAAGATTTATTTATTTCTCCCCCCCCCCCCATTGTTTTGTGCTCGTTGTCTGCTCTCTGTGTGTTCTTCTGTGTTTGCTTGTCTTCTCTTTAGGCAGCACCAGGAACCGATCCTGGGACCTTCCAGAGTGGAGAAAGGTGTTCAATCTCTTGCGTCGCCTCAGCTCCCTGGTCTGCTGCGTCTCTTATTGTCTTTCCTCTGTGTCTCTTTTTGTTGCATCATCTTGCTGCTCCAGCTTTCCATGCAGGCCGGCACTCCATTGTGAGCCAGCTCTCTGCTCGGGCCAGCTTGCGTTTTACCAGGAGGCCCCGGGAATCGAACCCTGGACCTCCCATATGGTAGACGGAAGCCCAATCGCTTGAGCCACGTCCACTTTCCTAACCATTTTTAAGTACACAATTCAGTGGCATAGATTACATTCACAGTGTTGTGCTGCCTTCACCATCATCCATTACCAAAACTCTTTCGTCACCACAAAGAGGATCTCTGTACCCATTAAGCAATCCCTCTCCATTTCCCCTAGCCCCTGGCCCCTGGTAACCTCTAATTTACTTTTAGTTTCGGTGGATTTGCTTATTCCAGATATTTCATGTAGGTGGAATCGTACAATATTTGTCCTTTGGTCTCTGCTTTCTTTCCAGGCTCATCCGTGGTGCTGTTTATCAGAACTCCACTCCTTTTTGCAGCTGAGTAATATTCCATTGTGTATATAAACCGCCTCTATTTAGCCGCTCTTCCGCTGATGGACACTTGAGTTGGCTCCACCTCTGTGTTATTGTGAATAATGCTGCGTAAACATTGGTGTGCTGAAATCTGAGTCCCTGTTTTCAATTTTGGGGGCATATACCTAGGAGTGGAATTGCTGGGGCATATGGTAATTCTATGTTTAACTTTTTGAGGAGTCACCAAGTTAGGTTCACCTTTAGGAAGGGGAGGCTGGGCAGAGTTGCATTCCTGACGGTGTGGGTAGGGTTAGGGGAAACACCTAGGGGTCCTGGCATCACGGTCCCAGGAGGCTCCTGTCGAGAGGCGAGGAGGAGGTGCCAAGTGAGGACGGTCAGCTTAGGAGAGGGCTGCCCCTGGTGCTGTGAGAAGGCGTGACCCCCCTTCCCACCTAGGCCAGCCTCTTGCTCCCCGTGCCTGCCTGTCTCCTGCTGGTGCCCCCTACCGGCCAGATTCAGTGGGTGCCTAGAGGGCCAGGACACTGGACTGAAGCAGACCCAGGCAAGGACAGGCTGATCTTGCTCTACTTCCTGAGGGTAACAGATGACTTCATCTTCAGCCCTTTTCCTTTCCCACCTCCCTCCAGAAATGACATAATAATTGCCAAGTTTTCTTTCAAAGCATCCACTTCCGAGTTACTTCTTTTTAGAATGGAACCCAGAGGTCACTAAAATTCTCAATTCCTTTCTTCCTGGGACCGTCAATTTATGAAAAGAGCTTCCTGAAGGCACTGCTTTTGCCAACTAATGTTTAATTAAAGGGAAGCAATTTAAAGATAATGACAACTAAAATATAAGCACAGTGCAGAGCACTTAAGAAAATGTACGTTTTGTGTAGTGTAGGCTTTGGGGGGAAAATGTTTGCTATGTTTGACCCTGCCTATACCGAAGGAGAAAGATTTGCTCCTTCCCTTTTCCTCTCTGCTAATGACAGCACACCTACCCCTCCATCGCCCCACGTGGACATGCACTTTTACCTAGACAGAACAACCCCTTTGGATCAACCAGAGATTAATCCAGGAGGTCCAGCATAAATCTAAAACTAGGGACCGGATAATCTGACAGCACTGAGGATTGCGACACAGAGAAAGGGATATAGGTCATTTAAATAGATTTTTTTTTTTTTTGGCCTATTTGTAGGCCAAGATTTAATTTCCTTGAAATGCCATTTGAAGACTGGCAAAGGCCTCCCTTAGAGGTTCTCTGGTTATGACAAGTCAGCTGCTTTCAGGCCGGGCAATTTCGGGAGCCCCGACTGGCCAGTGTGTCTTTTTTTTTTTCTTTTTTCTTTTTTAAGGATTTATTTATTTATTTACTTTTATCCATTTTTACACCCCTTCCCCCCCCCCATTTTTGCTGTTTCTGTGTCCATTCGCTGGACAACTCTGTGTCCATTTTCTTCCCTCTCTCCTCATCCTTCTCCTCCTGTCTTCACTGGGATTCAATCCCTGGAATCTCTGATGTAGGAGAGAGGCATCCTGCCCGCGCCACCTTAGTTGCTGGTTTTTCGGTGCGTCTCATCTTGCCTCTCCCTTGTGTCACTCTCCTATTATGTCATCATCTTGCTGTGTGGCTCGCGGGACCTGGTGGTGCGCCTGCGCACGGGGCCTGGCGGCCCACGCACCTTCTATATATATTTTAAATTTTTACCAGGAGGTCCCGGGGATCGAACCCAGGTCCCTCCATATGGGAGACGGACGCCAACCAGATATAGCCCCCTGCTATATCTCTTTTCCCATACAGGATGGACATATAATAAATCAGGCTTAGTTTATCACCAGCATTCTAAAAACCAGACCTAGGGAGGAAAACGAGGTCTGGGGACACATGCATGGTTTCTAATATAGCGAATGTTTAGCCCACCCTGATTATCACAAAATCAGGACAGCGAGCATATTCACATCCAGTGTGTCTTAAGAGGGACAGCCAGCCCAGTAAGCAGCCACGTTGTCATCAAGTCTATCTACAGTGTACCCAACGCACGAAGCCCCCATCTTGGGCTTCTTTTTGTAAAGTCTGCATTTTATCCCTTTCCACTCTCTTCCATTTTCGGGTAGAGGCTGCGTGGTCTGCTCTCCTGGGGGCAGGTACAGGAATCACCAGCTCCCAGATGTCTGGGGCCTGCCCCTGCCTGTGTCCCCCCAGGCAGAGGGCCCGTGCTGTGGGTGTCCCCTCAGAATCACCGCAAGGTAAATATTAGATACACAGTGGGACGACAGGCTGATTGGATTCACTGCAGATGCACTGGATGTCTTGCTGAGGTGGCTCCTTTCCCTGCTCTGAGCATCATCAGGCATGGCACACTCATCTGGCACAGGAAGTAAGAGCTCGCTCTGCCAGACAGGTGATACGGTCTAGCGGGTTCAGAATTTGAATGCTATTTCTGGCCCTACCACTGGCTTCCATTATGACTGGGAGAGAAATCTCACTGGGGGCTGCTGGTTTTGGTATCTGTGGGTCCATGAGACGATCACAAGCATGGATGGTGGAATAGATCATTTCGTGGGAAGTGAAACAACAGAGCAAGTCTAATGAGAGGAATGAGTTTGCGGGTCATTTGTTTCAAGGCACTATTTTGTGTTTTAAGGGGACACTTAATATCTGGATAAATTAAAGGAGTTTCAGAAACGGCATCATCCTAGCGAACGTGCCAGCAGGATTCGGAGTCCTGCCCAGGCCTTCGCCACTTTATCCCCACAGCAAACCCAGGGGCTCATTAGGACATGGATGCAGTTTTACAGACGAAGAAACTGAGGCACAGAGCGTTAAGCAATTTGTCTAAGGTCACAAAGCTGGTAAGAGACAGAGCTGGAATTGGAACTCGGGTTCTCTCACTCCAGAGCCCGGACTACTACACTGCTGCCCCCACGCCCCGTTCTAGAGATGATGACCCCAAATCAGCACATGTGCACATCTAGATCACCCAGAGCAGATTCCCAGGGCGCCCAGTGGAGGGGAAGGGAGAAAATGTGGGAGAAGGTAGGAAATCTCTGTGCTGGAGTCTGCCAAGCACACGACTAGGGACTGTAAGTGCCTGGCTAGGGGGCCCCGTGGGTGTGAGCAAATCTTCCTCTTCAGCGTGAAGGAAAGAGGCCCAGGTGCCAGCACTGGCTGCCACCTCGCCATGGTGCTCCAGGCTGTGCTAAGAACCCCGAGCCCATTTCGTCTTTTTGTTTGTTTTACGGCAGATTTTGTCCCAGCTGAATATTGTTTCTTTCAATAGGAAATGGCATCATAGAAGAGTTCATTCATTTCTGAATCTGACTGCCGCCTACCTAACCAAACCTATTTCCCCACTACTTCTCAGCCACCCCCTCACCCCTCCTCACCTAACCCCACCCTCATCACCCCTCCTCCACCTGACCCTTCCTCCTCTACCTCCTCTCCTTACCCCTCCCCCATCCCTCCTCCACCTTACCCCTCCCCCCTCATCCTTCCTCCACCTTACCCCCATTCCTCCTTCCCATACCCCTCCCCCCTCCCCCTCCTCCACCCCATCCCTCCCCATCCCTCCTCCACCTCATCCCACCTCCACCTTACCCTCCCCCCTCATCCCTTCTCCACCTTACCCCTCCCCCCTTATCCCTCCTCCACTTTATCCCTCCTCCACCTTATCCCTCCGCCAACAGCCTGCTTTCCCAGTGAAACCAAACCACCACAAGGTTAGTCTCACCATTGTGCTTTTATTGTCTCTTCCCACCTCATGGGTTTTTCCAAGCCTCTAATATCCAAAATACTTTATTCTTTAAAGCACAGCTTAAGCGCCATCTCCTTTATAAACGCTTCTCATCCCACATTGTACTGGCCTTGTCCTGACCTCTCCTGGAGCCTGATTTATGTACCACTCGTGTAGCTCTTTGCTGAATTACATACTTTGCATAATTTATACACTGTGTCTCCCAAACTGGATACCGTCACATAAAAGAGAGTGATGACATCATTAATGTTTTAAAAGTCATATAGCGGGGGTGGGGGGGTGGACAGACTGGCACACGGTAACTGAACTTCCTGTAAAATTTCAACTGCTCTAATTTAAAAAAAAAATCATAAAGCACTTGGCCCAATAAAAACCTATGGAATTTAATTTAAAAACACGACTCTTCCTTCCTCCTGATTACAGCGAGATTGTGTTCTGGGCAATCTTTATGTCGTTATCACCGTGGTGGGGTTCCACATACTCACAGCTGCCAGCCTCGTCCCCCTGCAAGCCTCTCCAGTCAACCGCCTCTCATTACCTGCACTAGACCCCAAGGGGCAGGTGTAGCTGATCCCAGCGCCTTCCACAGTCTCCTCTTCCTCCTCAGCCTGCCCCACTGCGTGGAGACTAGCTCCACCCAGCCACCTGACCCTGCAGCCTCTGGGCTCCCTGGCTTTCAGAAGGTGGTTCTTGGCGTGCTGGTAAGGTGGAGTGAAGACAAGGCGGTGAGTTTCTCCGAAATAAATAACTAAACTTTGGCCGATGCCCGCCCTTAGTAATCTAAGGTCAAGAAAGTACTGCTGTAATTGTTTCGGGAAAAGCAGTCCCACATGTAAGCTGCCCTATTGTCTCCTCACCCCAAGCCCAAGCTGGATATGTTTGTGGCAAATGAGACAAAACCCTCCCGGTAAAGAGGTTCAACAGAGATAGTGGAATACTGAAATCTAGAAGAAAAAAAAAGATGCTGAGAAAGTCGGGGAAAAACTGGGTAGCTGAGAGTGATAAAGTTAGGTTTCCCAGAAGCATTGTTTTCAGGGGGCTTTGGATGAAGTCCTTCCCTTGTGGCTTTCAGGTTTGCTCATTTCGCTGTGAGCTAGTGGAAAGTGATGATGTTCTGTAGACAGCAGGCACCTGGCAGCACCTGAATTCTTGGAGAAAGCAAGTTCTCTTAGGCCTTCCTCTTGAGAAAACCAGACATCATAAAATAAGAACTGCAACAGAAGAGCACAGACATGCAGCAGGTGTCAGGTTTCAGACACGCATGTGTGACCAGGCGATTGCAGGAATCGTTCCAATAGGATATTTATAACAAGGCTGGCTGTGACGCAGTCCAGAAGCCCAATATAACAGGGTTGAGTGAATGGAGGAGAGCGTGCCATTTTATACCAGCTTGCATTTATTAATAACCAGAAAGGTTTGCAGATGACAAATTCGCTAAACATTTACTAAATCCATGGCATGTGGTTTGCAAATCATTTTGATCAACAGCCGCTATTATCTATCCTAGAGAGCGCAGGAAAAAGTAAGAGTTATTATTTTATCAGATAAAGTTAATAGTCACAAAGAGACTAAACACAGTGCAATGTGGCAAATATAAAATTCACTGGTTATGTAGACAACCATGCTTTGTCCTCCTCCTGGGCTCACTAAAGAGCATTTCCTGGGAAAATTTTAGTGAACAGGTGTTCCACCTTATGTTTTGATGAAGAGACAGGGGCATCTAATTGTTTTTGAAGGGTTCTTTGACAACAGGAGTTCCTTGTTTACCTTCATATATACATACATGCATAAATATATTTAAAATCTGTCTATCCATTAATTGAGGCTGCAAGCCACCACGCAGGGCTCACTTAGGTTGCCTAGAGAGCCTGATTAAATCAGTGAATTTGATTTTAAAAACAATCCTACCTCATCTCAAGCTTGAGAGTTCAATGCTCAAGGAATAACCATTAGTAGAGGCAGAAGAAATGAAAATGGTTGGTAATGGAAAGAATTACATTATCAGCATAATCTTTTTTGAATTAGAGTTTAATTCAAAGGCTTAAAAAAAAATTTTTTTTTAAGGAGGTACTGGGGATTGAACCTGGGACCTCAAACATATGAAGCAGGTGCTTGACCACTGAGCTACACCTGCTCCCAGAAGGCTTTCTAAAGAGCTTCTGAATCACCGAAATCTGTTTTTTCAAGGATGCTGCTTTTGGACCTCTGAACAAATGCTGTGCCTTTCTTTGTGGTAAAGTTCAGCTGTTTTTAAATGACTGAAGAATATTGGTATTTATAAACACACATTATGCCCTTGTGTTTTGTCTATAAATTCCTAAGGAGCATGCAATGTTGTCTGTGTTGTACCTACATGGGGAGCTTGTTCTAACCAACTTCAGACTCCTTCAGGAAGTCAGAACAGATGCAGAAGATTTCTGTAAATCTCAAAGAGTGCAAATGTCTTAGAGGTTGAGGTTGAACTCTGCAGCTACATCAGTGATGCAAATTAGATGTATAATGCGTAATCTAACTTCAGGTAAGAAACAAATCAGATTTGCCTTTACAGGTGTTGCCATGATCAGATGCTTTTGGTTATTGTGTTATAGTTTTGGATCAGGGAGATGGTTTGAATGTGTTGATTCAAGAGTTTTCGCCAGATACAAAATAATCAGGGCAACAACAGCCTACAAAAACAGGCATAATGTAATCAACAGGAGGGATAAAGAAATAAGATTAGTTAAAATAATTGGTTTGGATAATCCCTACACTATTTTTTGATTTAAAAATAATTTTATTCTTTACTAGCATTTTCATAACTTAAATTTTTATTGTCACATGTATATCACAAAAACATGTTTTTTAAACCATTTCAAAAGTGTACAACTCTGTGGTATTAATTACATCCACTGTATTGTGCTAGCATCATAACCATTCATTATCAAAGCTTTTTCTTCCCCTCGTAAAGATCCTCTGTATCCAACAAGCGGTAACTCCCCATCCCACCTGCTCTCTGCCCCACCTGTACCCTCCAATCGCTGGCCTGCTCCTGGTAACCTCCAAACTTCTAATCAACTTTCTTTCTCAGATATTTCATATACAGGGAAACATACCAAATTTGTCCTTTTGTGCCTGGCTCATTTCAGTTAGCATCATGTTTTTCAGATTAATCCATGTTTTAGCATGCATCAGAACTTCATTCCTTTTTACAGCTGAATAAAATTCCATTGTATGGATACAGCATGTTTTGTTTATCCATTCATCATTTGATTTACTCTTGAGTTATCCCACCTTTTGGCTATTGTGTATAATACTGCTGTGGACATTGGTGTACTAGTATTTGTTTGAATCTCTGTTTTTAATTTTGGGGGGTATATACCAAGAAATGGGATTTCCAGCTGATATGGTAAATCTACATTTAACTTTTTGAGGAGCCAATTAACTGTTTTCCTCTGGCAGTATCATAGTACATTTAGCTAATGTGAATCCAAGGAAAAATTCCTATAGTAAATTTATCATTCTACTTTTAATTTTTCGTTTAAAGCCATGGATTTAGCAATCAATACAAAGAACATAATGTGTAGTACATGACATAATACATCTGCCTCCCAATTTTCCCTGTCTTCACTCCCAGGCTGGAATATCCCCATATTATATGCTGTCATAGCCCCTGGTACTTTTTCTTCTAGTGTACAATTACTTATTTATTTGTAGGCTTTAAGGTTACCAGATTTAGCAAACAAAGGTATAAAACTCCCAGTGTGTCCCCTTGGGACATATTTATACTAAAAAATTGGTCATTGTTTATCTGAAATTCAAATTCCATTGGGTGTCCTGTATTTAATCTGGCACCACGAGTAGGCTTTCTTGATTCATATCTGTATCTCCTACAGATGACATGTTCTAGGAGAGCAGATGCTTTGTTTTGCTCATCATTCTATTTCCAAAAATGTCCATCACAGTGCTTAGCTTAGTAGACACTTACTAAATATTGGCTGAAAATGTGAAGGAACCAATGATCTAGAATGCGGCTGAGATTCAGAGAACTTAAAAGTAAAAGCAGCAGTTCTTCCACGAGTATTTCTACAAGTGTACCATCTTGATGTAATATTCAATCAGAACAGATCAATGAGGGCAATCCTTTTTAAAAGAGACACCCTAAGCCACTGAGTTCTAATACAAATCACTTTCAATTGAAAAATTTCAACTAATGCCTTTTCAAAGCTGCATAAAGCGTTAGACTTGTATTTTTAAGTGTTGTGACAGATTATGGCTAATCTTTTCTACCAAGATCTAAAACTAAAGAGGTTTTGTCAGGAAAGATAGTTCCACGCCATATTTGGAGAAATTTTGACGTCTTTATCATTGCATCTATTTATTGAACTCCCACAAGTATTCAGCTTTATATTAGAAAATGCACAAGTTAATTTCGTGAAGATTTCTACCTTGCAGAGAGCCAGTGTCTTAAGTGTGCTCTTTAAAAGGTTTAGCTTATAAACTGCCAAGTGGGGTGCACGTAGGTGCATCCTGAGAGTTTAGAAAACAGATGGTAGAAGGAGAAAAATGCTTTGGAAAAGCAAATAGAAATATGTATCTTATATGCTAGGAGCGTTTATCTGGGTCGGTTAGAAATGCCCCCCAAAGCCCGGCCTTTCTCTGCTGCTTCAACACCATCCCACATCCCACATCAGAGGCAGTGATGCGGGGAGACTGGGTTTGGGAGGCTGAGCTTCCAGTCGCAGGATCTCCTGGCTCCATGGTGAACCTGCGCCTCAGTGCTCTGGCTCCAGCAGAGAAAAGCTGTAACCCACGCTGAGATCACTGACGGCTGCTTAACCCATCTTTTATAGCTCTCTTCACTTGTCACAGAAAAGTAGCATGTGCTCCTGCTGTCTCACTACCACAGTCAGCTGTAGACGTGGAAGGGCAGGTCCTCTTCTCTCTTCCCCCAACTGAGCTGTATTCACAAGCGGCTTCTCTTCCCCTCTCACTATCACTACTTCACTTCTTCTTTCTTCTTCTTCTTCTTCGTTCCACTTCTTCTAGATTCCAATTATAGCTTTGTATACTTTAAGCATTCTCTATTACAGGGTTTTCTTTTTTTTAGTCTATGAATGGAAGTTTTTGTAAAAATCCTAACTTTCAAATGCTAATGTTATAACTTCTTGGCTAGATTATTTTAAATTGTGCTACTTTTGGCAAAAGTTTTGGGTTTATTTTCAAATTCCATATTTTATGTCTTATGAGAAGTGAGAGTATACCTTTTTTTTTTTTTTTTTTTTTTTAAAAAAAAAGGTCATATATCTTTATATCTTGTCATTAAATGAAATTATGCTGGAATCAGACAAACTTTGGTTCAAATCTTAGAGTTGTGACTGTCCATAAGTTACCTGATCTCTTCAAGCCTCAGTTTCCTTATCCATAAAAAGAGATATTTCCATATATCTGGTAGGGTTTGCGTGAAGCTTACTCACAATACACATGAAATGCCTGATAGAGGGCTTGCTTAGTAAGTTCCCGGTAGATGAGAGCCAGAGCAGTGCCTCTGCTAGGTGCTCAGTGGGAACTGTTAGCATCCTCCCCACCATCGCCAGATCTGACATGGTGTTATAGATGAAGAGCATTGCAGAAAAGAGGATGGTCCCTGCAGCTGGACTGCCTGGGTTCCTACCTGGGTTCTGACACTTATCTGTTGTGACTTGGGGCGAGTCCCTTTTTTATGGGCAAAAAGCATATTTAGAATTAGCTACCTGGCCTCAGTTTAGATGATCCCATTCCAAAGCATCATCTCCAGGGATAAGTCCCTTGTTCTCTCTGCCTGGGAGTGGGAATCCAGAAATCTTCTCAGAGTTATTTTGAGAATGAAATGGGTTGATATATATAAAAGAACTTAGTATCATATCTGGCATATAGTAAGTCATTTATAAATGCTAGCTGTTTTTATTTTCTAGAAATTTGAGTGCCCTGGACATCTTGATCTCTCCAAAATCGATTTAGAAATAACCTATTGCTAAATAATTGTTAGGACAATGCTCACTTCTAAAACATGCCTACTTCTGCCTACTTTAGTCACTTCATCTATGTCATTGGAGTGAAGTCAACAATGGCTTCTGCAAGTAAGGTACCTGAGAAGAGGCATAACCCAGTGGAAAGCATTTGCAGAAAAATCAGAGCCATCCAAGAGGGAGAAGCAGTTTCAAATCCGATTCGACAGATTATCAAATACCAATCTAGCAGTTTTGACAGTCCACAGACTAACACCAAGAAAGATCTTGAAGAAGTACTGAAGAAAGTGACTGCTGCTCCTATTCCTACACCTGATATTCAGGTCTCAAGTTCTGAGAAAGAAGATGCCTTCTTTTCTTCTCCTCAACTAGGATCTACAAGAACTCCACCCATCTCTCGTGTCAGCTTTCCTGATAACCCAACATACTCTGTCATCCTCACAAATTCGGAAAACATCTCAAGGCCGAGATCACAGTGCTCCCAGATGTTCACATCTTTGACATCACAGATCAGAAAAGGGGAGTTCTTCTCTAACAAGGATTTGAAAAACTTTTGCAGTGAAAATGATTTCAGTGCCCTAACATCTGACTTTGATTCTACCTCTGATCAAAGCCCTGAATTTTTTATTCCTCAGCATCCAGAGGTGAAAAAATTATCTCTGAGTGGAGAAGGTAAATATTCTTTCTTGAATGTTTGTTCTTTCAATAAAGCAATGAACATATCAATTTTAGAATACCCAAAGTAAAAAAAAAATCTTATTATTAAAGCTTAGATGGAAATATCCATCTTTCCTTTTCTCTTTCTGTTTTTAGTATGTTTTTTCTTTTTTTTTCCCTCTTAAAATTAAAAAAAAAAAAAACAAAAAACAACTTGTATGTGAAATATGAGTACTTCTATGTTCTTAGTTAAAATATGAAAGATAAATCTGGATTATATTTACAATCATAACCCGTACTGTTTCTCTATTGACCTAAATACAAACTTTTTTTGTGGCCAAACTAGACTGGCATGATGGGAATACACAGATACAGGGGAGTTACAATTCATACAGTTCTCAGCTGACTTGGTGAAAACAACCATTTTAGCATTTCTTCGTATAGAGTAAAATATGTGTGTGTAAGACTGTGTGGGTTCCATTGCAGGAACCAATAAGGCAGGCCAGGGAAAGGTGTAAAATTTTGCAGGGTAAATTTTGAGAGTCCTATAAATGATCACAGAAAAACAAAACCATGTAAAATTATACATTTTCTGTAGCAATAGTATCTGCTTCCCTTCTGATTTTCTTTAAAATGTCTCTATTAGTGTTCAATTATTTGCTGTATCACAGCATGCTTTAGATATTACAGGGCAAAAGCGATCATTCTCCTCTCCTTCCAACCTCCTTTCCCCCACCCTTTATAAGTAAAAGGACTCAGGAACAAGAGGGTACATCTCGACACCTCCTTCGATTGTCCTATTCAAGTTAGGTAACCAGTATTCTGAGCTGCTGTTTATTAACATAGGTTTTCTCTGTTAAAATTAAACCAAAAATTATCAAATAATCACAGCTCGAGAAAGTACCTGGATTTGCAGACTTTTTCTTCTCATAGGATGGAAGCTAGGACCTGGTGATGACAAAGGAGATGTGATGTACAGCATCAACAGCAGCTTTGAAGAAGAGTCACTCACAAGTATTTTTCATGCATGTGACACAAAACAAAGAGGTGAGTTGAAAATTGTGCTAATGATTGCGAGTATTCACCAAGCCTTGAGTTCTTTCCAGTGCAAGAGAAAGGGAAATGACTTGTGCGCAGGGCTCCGTGTGTCTGTGTCTACACTTAGGGTGGCTGCAGCTGCATTTGGAAGCACTTACATGCCTTAAGTGTTGTCTCCCAAGAAGTACGTATATCAAACGTATAAGACTAGTTTACAAGTTTAACTCACAGTTTGAAGTTAATTTTAGATTTTATTTTCACTTCTGTTTTTTTTTAAGAGGTGGTTCTTGAAAATTTTCCACAAGTAATTTTTACTCTATAAGTAATTTATGGTCAGTGTAATAAAATTAATATGTAGACAAGCAAAAAGAAGGGAAAAAGTCATCTGTAATCCTATTTTCCTGAGTAACCATTGTTAGTGATTTATTGTGTGTCTTCCCACAGTTTTCACTATGAATATGTTTTTCTTTTATTTGGATTATTAAAAAGTTTTATTATAGAACATTTCAAACATATACAGAAATAGAGAGGTTAGTATAAAGAACCCTTATGCATGTGTCATAACCAGTTACGTCTCACCTTTAACCCACCCATTTTCTTTCTCCTCCACTAAAGGGTTTTGGAGCATCAAAAGACACCATATTATGTTATCTAAAAATATTTCAGGATATGTTTCTAAAAGATAAGGACTCTGATTTTGATTTTAAATACAACAATGCCATTATCATGACTAAAAATGAACATAATTTCTTAATATCATTGTACATCTGGTCAATGTTCAAATTTCTTCATTTGTGCCATATGTAACTTTTTTATATAATTAACTTTTTTTATTTTTAAAGAAGCTTTAGATTACCTAAATGTTACATAAGAAATATAAGGGATTCCCATATGCCCCACTCTCTCCCCTTCCCACACTTTCCCACATCAACAACATCCCTCATTAGTGTGGTACATGTGTTACAATTGATGAACACACATTGAAGCCTTGCTACTAACCATGGACTACAATTTGCGTTACAGTTTACACTTTGTCCCACACAATTTTGTAATTTATGGCAAAATATGCAATGGCCTATATCCGTCACTGCAGTGTCATGCAGGACAAATCTAATGTCCTGAAAATGCCCCCATATTACACCTATTCTTCCCTTTCCCATCCCTCAGAACCTCTGGTGGCCATTGCCTTTACATCAATGATAAGAGTTCTTCCATTGCTAGAATAAAAATAAGACTACTTTAGTCCATTTTTCATTCCTCAATCTTGAGGGTTTTGGGATGGTGATGCCCACTCTGCCTCTAATTGAGAAGGAACTTAGATCCCTTGGGGCAGATGGATGGAACCATCTTGCTTGTAGTTTCAGACACTCTCTCTTCCTTGGGCTGGATGTTGTCCATCATCATTTCCTTGTTAGTTGTCCTGGGTGAGTCCAATGAACTGGAGAGTAGGTGTTGCAACTCTGCTGAAATTCAGGGCCCAACTGGCATGTGAACAGACCAAAGATTTAAGTCTCTGGGACATGTATTTATCAAGTATAGTACTAAACATGGGTTCAAATAAAAGAGGCAGAAAAGCCATGTGTAGAGAACCTATAATGAGTCTAATCTGTTACACTGGGGAGCATAAATTCCAAAGTAAGACCTACTGACAGGGTGATGAATTCCTGAGCTGTCTGCCCTGTTATAGTTTCTGGATATCTCTAGAACCCTCAGGAGCACTGCTATTTACTGTGGTAGACAATGTTTACTGTGGTAGACAATGAAATCCTGCTGAGAGGTGCATAAGTGTAACCTCTGGAATGACCTCCAGACTCACTTTGAAATCTCTTAGCCATAAAAACTAATTTATTTTGACTATTCCCCCCCACCCTTTTGGTCAAAGATGCATTGCTAGTTGGTGTTTGGTAATAATCCCTTGGTGCCAGGGAGGCTCATCCCCAGGAGTCATGTCCTACATTGGGGTGAAAGTAGTGCATTTATATGCTGAGTTTGGCTTAGAGAGAGGTAACTCTTAGGCAGTATGTAATACTAAGCTAAGTTTCAATTTTACAAATAACATTCATAAGTACAATCATCAATGTCAAGGGCCTGGCATAATGGTATGTCTTCCTTCACTAGACATTGCCCTTGCACTTGGGGGATTCTTGCTGTCCTATTAGAGAGTGTAGCAGAACTCCCCAGGATGAGAATTCAATATTCAACATAATTTCTTAATATCATATATCTAGTCAATGTTCAAATTTCTTCATTTGTGCCATATGTAACTTTTAAAAACAGGTGTTTTTTTTTTGCCTGAATAAATTACAATTGGTTAAATTACAAGAGCTTATCTCTGTGCTCCCTCTCCATCTGTTTTGTTTTCATTTCATTTGTTAAAGAAATCGGTTCTTTTATTCCATAGAGTTTCCCAAAGCCTGAATTCTAGTGATGGTGTTCTTATAAAAACATTACTCTGCTCCTCTGATCCCTATATTTAGAGATTTGATCAGACTCAAATTTGATTTTGGGGGGGCAAGAATTCTTCATAGATGGTGTTATGTATTTTCATCAGAAAGCATATGTTGATGATGAAGGCCTAGATCTATTCTTTCATTAAGTGTTGCAAATGGTAATAGTCTAATTCTATCATTCCTTCCTAATTTGTAAGCTGAAATACACCTATAAAAAGGAACTTTGAGCTGCTTCATCAATTTTGGCTGTGCAGAGTCTCATTTTCTAAAGGGGAGGCAAGATAAAAGCTTGACTCTTTCCCTTTCCCTACCAGTATTCCAAACAAGAAGTTAGTTCTCTAATATATTCCAAAGATGACCAGTGAAGTTTTGAGTGTATATTATTTTGAATTCATGATTTTAACATATTTGATGTGTTTCAACATTATAGTTATTCTTATTGATGCTCAAATATTCCCATCATTGGACAGTAGGAGCCTCTTCATGTTGGTTACTGAGTCCTTCCCTCCCTACCTCCCTCACTTCTTTTCCCTTTCCCCTCCGCTCCCCTCCCTTCCTCTCCCCTCCCCTCCCCTTTCTCCTTCCTCTTTTTTTCCTGTAACTTTTCCTTTTGATATAATTTCAAACGAGCAGAAAAGTTGCAAGAAAAGTACAAATAATTTGCATATTTCCTTTACCCAGATTCAGCAATTTTTGCATTCAGGAATTCTGTTTCTGAACCACTTGAGAGTAAGTTGCAGATTGTGTGCTGCTTTAACCTTCAGTACTTCAGTGTGTATAAGTACAAGCTTAAGCAAGGACATTTGCTTGCATAACCAGAGTAGAATTATCTAAATCAGAATATTTAATATTGATATAATATTATCATCTCATCCATAATTCTCTATTCAAATTTTGTCAGTTGTCCTAATGATATTTATTCCAGCCTTTTTGCTTCCTAGTCCAGGATCCAATCCAAAATCACACATTGCATTTAGTTGTCATATTTCTTTAGGCTCCTTTAATCTGCAACAGGTCCTCAGACTCTTTTATGAACTTAAAATTTGTGATGAGTCAGGCTAGTTACTTTGTAGAATGTCTAATATTTCCTCTTGATTAGATTCAAGTTATACATTTCGGGCAAGTATACTACAGAACTGATGTGTCCTTCTCAGTACAGTATGTCAGCATTTTAAACTTTGAGCGCTTGGTTAATGTGGTGTCTGCCAGGTTTCTCCACTGTAAAGTTACTCTCTTTCCCTTTGTAGTTAAGTGATATATGGAAAGATCCTGTGTGACTACGTAAATAGCCTGTTTCTCCTCAAATTTTCACTTACTAGTTTTAGCATCTATTACTATTTCTTGCCTGTATCAATTATTGGTATGATGGTTGCCAAATGGTGATTTTTCTATCTCCATAATTCTTTCTATCTGTATTACTTGTGTATCTACTCTAAAGGTTTTTCCTTTTCCTCCATTAATTAATTAATATGAATTAATATGAATGCATGGGTTCTTATATGAGATATGAGATATAATCTGTTATTATCTCTGTTGATATTGATGCTCAGTGTCCCAGAGCTGGTCAGTAGGATATTCTTCAAGTTGGCCCGTCGTTCCTCTTTTCCCCCCATGCCTAGAGTGGTGCCTACACATAAAATGTTGATACTGACCGAAATGCATGTCACAGAATGGAAAAGGGTCTGAAAACATATCTTCTAAGCCTGTGTTTAAAAAAAAATGATTCACATTTTAATTTTTATGCTACTCTGAATATGCCTGAGCTTTGGTGTGTAGTACTGACATGTTTAGAATCATCTTCTTCTTATTTAGTCCACCTGCCTTGTTTCGGAACATTAAATACCAGGGAGGTAGAATAATTCTTTCATGTCCCATTCAGGGTTATAGTCATCTAGTAGTCTTTTGTGCATTCATAAAAGTCTGAAATATCCATCACTTGCTTTAGTTCATAGCATTGCTGTTAGGAGTTTGGTCTGATAGTAGGTTTCCTGGGTTTAAAACCTCTCTCTATCATTTATTAGCTATGTGGCCTTTTGTAAATTACTTAACCTCCCTGGGCTTGGTTTTGTAATCTGTAAATTAGGGATAACAATGGAATCTCTTTTATAGAGTTAGAAAAATTGAGACAATATCTCCAAAGTACTTAGACAAGTTACTGGCACACAAAATCTATTTCATAAATGTTAGCTATTATTATCAACACGAGAGAGCTAATATCTAGTATGTTTGCACATCAAACAGTTGAAATAACGCAATTTGTGGTCTGCATATAGTCAGATACATAGTAATATGTTATGAGTTTTATCTACAATCTGAAAATGGATTTCAGGTTTATTTCCTCTTATTACATTAGATGATTATATGAACATCAAACAGTTTGGAAAGTTTTAAAAGAAAATGAGATCTTAAAGGCCTAGGAACACGATCTCTTGATTGCTAGTTGTAATTTTTGCTTTCAGTGAGAGAGTTCACCTCCAAACACAGATTGTTCTCTTTTTGTCCTTGTAAATTATAATCACTTACATGAATTTCCTAGACATTGGCTAAATGCTGATAGTTAGAGGCAGTCATGGGAAGGATTAGGAAGCTATTGCTGTTTTCCTTTATTAGAGAAGTCATGGGTTTACAGAGCAATCATGCTTAAAATACAGGATTCCCATACACCTCCCTGTTGTTTACACCTTGCATTGGTGTGGAACATTTGTCACAATTGAAGAAACCACATTTTTTTATAATTGTACTATTAATTATAGTTCATGGTTTAACTTAGGGTTCACTGTGTTGGGCTATTCCAAGGATGCTTTTTAAAAATTTTTATTCTAGTACCTTTTACTCACATTCAAATATACATTTCAGTACTGTTAATTGCATTCACAATGCTGTACTACCGTCACCATCCATTCCCAAAACTTTTCCATCGTCCCAAATAGAGACTCTATACATATTAAGCCATTCCCTTACCCCCTTCTCCCTGTCCCCTGGTAAACTACAGGCATGCTCTGGAAATATTGCAGGTCTGGTTCCAGATTACCACAATAAAGCAAAATTTACAATAAAGTGTGTGACATGAATTTTTTGGTTTCCCAAAACATTGTTTACCCTATATTGGAGTCTATTAAGTGTGCAGTAGCATTGTGTCTAAAAATCAACGTCTATACTTTAATTAAAAGTACTTTATTGCTCAGATATGATGATCATCTGCGCCTTCCGCGAGTTGTAATCTTTTTGCTGGTGGAGGCCTTGCCTCGGTGTTGAGGGCTGCTGACTGATCAGGGTGGGGGTGCTGGGGGGTGGGCTGGCTGTGGCAATGTCTTAAAATAAGACAGCGATGAAGTTGGCTGCCCCAGCTGACTCTTCCTTTCAAGAAAGATTTCTCTGTAGCATGTGATGCTGCTTGGTAGCATTTTACCCACAGTAGAAATTCTTTCAAAATTGGCATTGATCCTCTCAAACTCTGCCACTTCCTTTATCAGCTAAATTGATGTAATATTTCAGATCCTTTGTTGTCATTTCAACAATGTTCACAGCATCTTTGCTGAGAGTAGATTCCATTTCAAGAAACCACTTTCTTTGATAATCCGTAAGAAGCAACTCTTCATCCATTCAAGTTTGGTCACGAGATAGCAGTATGCAGTCACATCTTCAGGCTCCACGTCTAATTCTAGTTTTACTATTTCCACCACATCTGCAGTAACTTCTGCCACTGAAGTCTTGAACCCCTCAAAGTCATCCGTGAGGTTGGGAATCAACTTCTTCCCAGCTCCTAAAAATGTTGATATGTAGACCTCCTGTAAATCATGAATGTTATTAATGACAGCTAGAATGGTAAATCATTTTTGGAAGGTTTTCAATTGAGCTTAGCCCAGATCCATCAGAGGAATCACTACGTATGGCAGTTATAGCCTTACAAAATGGATTTCTTAAATAGTAAGACTTGAGGGAAGCAGATGTGGCTCAAGTGATTGGGCTCCCGTCTACCATATAGGAGGTCCAGGGTTCGATTCCCAGGGCCTCCTGGTGAAAAGCAAGCTGGCCCGCGTGGAGAGCTGGCCCATACAGGAGTGCTGGCCCACGCGGAGTGCTGGCCCACACGGAGAGCTGGTGTGGCAAGATGATGCGACAAAAGGAGACACAGAAGAAAGACAATGAGAGATGCAGCAAATCAGGGAGCTGAGGTGGTGCAAGAGATTGAGCACCTCTCTCCACTCTGGAAGGTCCCAGGATTGGTTCCTGGTGCTGCCTAAAGAGAAGGCAAGCAGACACAGAAGAACACACAGAGAGCAGACAGCAAGCCCAAAACAATGGGGAGGGGGGAGAAATAAATAAATAAATCTTTAAAAAAAAGAATAAGACTTGAAAGCCGAGACACTCCTTGATCCATGGGCTACAGAATGGATGTTGTACTAGCAGTCATGAAAACAACCTTCATCTCATTGTACATATCCATCAGAGCATTGTCAATGAGTAGTAATATTCTGGAAGGGATCTTTTTTTCTAAGGAATAATGGGCTTAAAATACTCATGGTTATTCTGTAAACCAGGCTGTGGTGTTCCATTTATAGAGCACAGGCAGAGTAGGTTTAACATAATTCTTAAGGGCCCTAGGAATTTCAGAGTGGTAAATGAGCAGTGGCTTCTACTTAGTGTCACCAAGTGCATTAGCCCCTAACAAGAGAATCAACCTGTCCTTTGATGCTTTGAAGCCAGGTATTGAGTTTTCCTCTCTAGCTATGAAAGTCCTAGATGGCATCTTCTTCCAATAGAACGCTGTTTTGTCCACATTGAAAATCTGTTGTTCAATGTAGTCACCTTCATCAATTCTCTTAGCTAGATCTTCTGCATAACTTGCAGTTTCTACATCAATACTTGCTACTTTACCTTGTACTTTTTTTTTTTTCAATGTGTATGAGACCAAGCGTCCCTGGCTGCTACAAGAGTTCAGCAGACAGGGATAGATAAGAAACTTTATTTTTAGCAGGGGGAATGACAACACAGCACTGAACAGCTATATTGTAGTCTAAGTCCTACTTTTACCTTGTACTTTTATGTTACAAAGACAGCTTCTTTCCTTAAACCTCATGAACTAACCTCTGCTACCTTCAATGTTTTCTTCTGCAGCTTCCTCACCTCTCTCAGCCTTCATATGATTGAAGAGAGTTAGAGTCTTGCTCTGGGGTTAGGCTGTGGCTTAAGGGAATGTCATGGCTGGTTTGATCTTCTATCCAAACCTCTAAAACTTTTTCCATGTCAGAAATAAGGCTGTTTCACTTTCTTATCATTCGTGTGTTCACTGCAGTAGCACTTTTGATTTCCTTCAAGAACTTTTGCTTTGCATTCATAATTTGGCCAAATGTTAGGCAGAAAGCTAGGCCTCTTGTACTAATCTTGGCTTTCAACGTGCCTTAAAGTAAGACACATGTAACTCCTCCTTTCACTTAAGCACTTAGAGGCCATTATAGGGTTATTGATTGGCCTAATTTCAATATTATTGTGTCCCAGGGTATAGGGAGGCCCAAGGAGAGGGAGAGAGAGGTGAGAATAGTCGGTCAGTGGAGGGTTCAGAACACACATAGCATTTATTGATTTATTGACTAAATTATATGGGCACTATTTGTGATGCTCTCCCACACAAATTACAATAGTAACATAAAAGATGACAGATCACCATGACAGATATAATAATAAAAAAATTTGAAATATTGCAAAAATTACCAAAACGTGACACAGAGACATGAAGTGAACACATGGTATTGGAGAAATGGCATCGACAGACTTCCTTAATGTAGAGTTGCCACAAATTTTAAATTTGTTAACAGTACAATATTAGCAAAGTGCAATAAAACAAATGACAATAAAATGAGGTATGCCAGTATATACTAGATTCTGACTCTGAGTGCTTACTCTATTTCATATCAGTGAGATCGTACAATATATGTCCTTCTGTGTCTGGCTTACTTCATTCAACATGATGTCTTCAAGTTTCACCATGTATTAGATCTTCATTCTTTTTTATGGCTCAATAATATTCCATTGTGTATATACCACATTTTGTTTATCCATTCATCAGCTGATGAACGTTTACATTGCTTCCATCTTTTGGCAATTGTGAATAATGCTGCTATGAACATTAGTGTGCAAATATCTGTTTGTGTCCCTGCTTTCAGTTGTTTTAGGAATATACCTAACAGTGGGATTGCCAGATCATATGGTAATTAATTCTAAACTTACTGAGACTGCCAAAATGTCTTCTAGAGTGGTTGCACTATTTTATATTCCCACCAGCAACGAATGAGTGTTCCTATTTCTCCACATCTTCTCCAACACTAGCAATTTTCTGATTTTTAAACAGTAGCCATTCTAATGGGTATGAAATGTTTCTCGTTGTAGCTTTGGTTTGCATTTCCCTAGTGACTAATGATGTCGAGCATCTTTTCATGTTCTTTTTGGCTCTTCATATATCTTCTTTGGAGAAATATCTATTCATTTTTTTTTGCCTATATTTTAATTGGATTGTTTGTCTTTTTGTTGTTGTGTCGAAGGATTTCTTTATATAGTCTGTATATTAAAACCTTATCAGATATGTGATCTCAAAATACTTTCTCCCACTGTGCCAGTTGTCAGTTTAATTTCATGACAAAGTGCTTTGAACAAAAGATTTTAATTTTGATGAGGTCATGACTTTTTTATATTTTGCTTGTGCTTTGGGTGTAAAGTCTAAGAAATCATTGCTTAACACAAGTCCTGAATATTCCTCCCTATGTTTTCTTCTAGGAGTTTTATAGTTCTGGATATTATTTTTAAGTTGATGATCCATTTTGTGTTGATTTTTATATATGGTGTGATATGTGGGTCCACTTTCATTCTTTTGCAAATGGAGATCCAAGTTTCCTAGCACCATTTATTGAAGAGATTTTTTTTTTCCCCAATTGAGTAGACTTGGCACCCTTGTCAAAAATTAGTTGCCCATATATTTGAGCATTGGTTTATGAACTCTCAATCCAATTCCCTTGGTCTATATGTTTGTCTTTTTTGCCACTATTAAGATGTTTTGATTACTGTGGCTTTGCAGTAAGTGTTAAGATGAGGAAATGTGAGTCCTCCAACTTCTTTCTTCTGTTTCAAGATGATTTTTGTTATTTGGAGCCACTTAGTCCTCCATATAAATTTGATGATTGGCTTTTCCATTTCTTTAAAGAAGGTTGTTGGAATTTTGATTGGGATTGCATTGAATCTGTAAATTGCTTTTGGTCTAATTAACATCTTAACAATATTTAGTCTCCAATCCATGAATACAGAATGTCCCTCCATTTATTTAAGTCTTTTAAAATTTCTTTTAGCAATGTCTAGTAATTTTCTGTCTATAAGTCCTTTACATCCTTGGCTGGATTTATTCCTAGGTATTGATTCTCTTAGTTACTATTGTAAATGGAATTTTTTTTTCTTGATTTCTTCTTCTGATTATTCATTTCCAGTGTATAGAAACAACTACTGATCTTGGAGTCTGCCATTTCACTGAATTCATTTATTAGCTCTAGGAGCTTTGTTGTGGAATTTTCAGGATTTTCTATATATATCTGCAAATTTGGAAGATTCACCTCTTCCTTTCCAATCTGGATGCTTTTATTTATTTTCTGCCTAATTGCTCTGGCCAGAACTTCCAGTACAATGTTGAATAACAGTGGAGACAGTGGGCATCATTGACTTGTTTCTGATTGTAGAGGGAAAGCTTTCAGTCTTTCACCATTGAGTATGATGGTAGCTGTGGGTTTTTTATATATATATACCCTTAATCACATTGAAGAAGTTCCTTCCTAGTCCAATTTTTCCTAGTGTATATGTTAAGATAGGAGGTTGGATTTTGTCAAATTCCTTTTCTGCATCAACTGAGGTGATTATCAGTTTTTTATTCTGTTAATGTGGCATATTACATTGATTGATTTTCTTATGTTGAACCACCCCTGGATAACTGAGATAACTCCCACTTGAATCATGGTATACAATTCTTCTAATATGCTATTGGATTTGGTTTGATAACATTTCTGCTGAGGATTTTTGAATCTATGTTCATAAGAGATACTCCTATGATTTATGAGTATTTATTCCTCATGGTATCTTTAGCTTTGGTAAGGGAATGATTTTAGCCTTACCAAATGAATTAGTGAATGTTCTCTCCTCTTCCATTTTTTGGAAGAGTTTAAACAAGATTGGTGGTAATTCTTCTTGGAATATTTGGTAAGATTCCCAATAAAGGCATCTGGTTCTAGGCTTTTCATTTTGGGGAGGTTTTTGACTATTGATTCAAACTCTTTACTACTCATTGGTTTGTTGAGATCTTCTATTTCTTCCTTTGTCAGTGTAGATAGTTTTTGTGCTTCTAAGATTTGTCCATTTCATCTACATTATCCAATTTGTGGGCATACAATTGCTTATAATAGCCTCTTTTTTTAAAAATAATTTATTTATTTTTTATTGTGGGTAAAAATCAAAATTTTCACAATACATACCAACATTTGCAAAATGATATATAAATATATATGCATATATGTGCATTTGCTTACAAAAATGTTATTTATATATTATAATATCCTCTTTTGGCCATTTTTATTTCAGTCAGGTTGGCAGTAATGCCCCTCTTTTCATTTCTAATTTTAGTCATTTGTGTCCTCTCTTTCTTCATCAGTCTAGCTAAAGGTTTGTCAGCTTTATTTTTCAGAGAACCATCTTTTGGTTTTGTTGATTCTCTTTGTTGTTTTTTATTCTCTATTTCATTTTCTCCACTCTAATCTTTTTTTTGTTTCATTCCTTTTAAAAATTGGGTTTAGTTTGTTCTTCTTTTTCTAGTTCTTCCAGTTTTCACGTTAGGTCTCTGATTTGAAATCTTTCTTCCTTTTTAATGCCAACCTTTAGAAGCTATACATTTCCCTCTCAGCACTGCCTTTGATGCATCCTATAGGTTTTGGTATGTTGCATTTTCATTTTCATTTGCCTTGAAACATTTCTTAATTTCCATTGTGATTTCTTCTTTTACCCATTAGTTGTTTGGAGAGTACATTTTAAAAAACATTTCCACATATTTGTGAATTTTTCCTTTCTCCCTTTTTTATTTCTAACTTCATTCCATTGTAATCAGAAGAGATACACTGTAGGACGTCAGTATTTTTTAATTTATTGAGAATTGTTTTGTTATCTGAGATATGGTCTATCCTTGAGAACTATCCATGTGTACATGAGAAGAAAGTGTATTCTTCTGCTCTTTAGGGTTATTTTTTCTAAATATGTCTGTGAAGGCTTGTTTTAGAGCAGCATTCCAGTCTTGTATTTCCTTACTGGCTTTCCATCTAGATGTTTTATTCATTATCAAAACTGGTATATTAAACTCTACTTCTATTAATTAGAGCTGTCTATTTTTCCCTTTAAGTAGAAATGTCTATTTTGTCAATATTTCTTCATATTTTTTGAAGCTGTGCAGTTGTACAGATATTTGTAGTTGCTATGTCTTCTTGTTGAATTGACCACTTTATCAGTTTATTATTACCTTCTTTGACCTTTCTGACTGTTTTTGATTTAAAGTCTCTTTAATCTCATGTTAGTGCAGTTCCCAGCCCTGTTTTTATTACTATTTGCATGGTATATATTTTTCCATCCTTTCCCTTTCAACCTGCTATGTTTTGAGTTTAAGGTGAGTCTCTTTTAAACAGCATATAGTTCTGTCCTGCTTTTTATACTGTTCTGCCCATCTCTGCCTTTTGGTTGACAAGTTTACTCCTTTTATAGTTAAATTAACTACTGATAATGTAGGACTTTCTTCAGCCATTTTGCTATTGAGTTTTTGCAAGTCATACCTTTTTTGATTCTTAATTCTTCTGTTAATACCTACTTTCCTATTACTTTGACATTTTGTATTGTACCATATTGAGTCCTTGTTCCTTTCTTCCTGGATATATTTTTCATATATTTTCTTTAAGGATACCATGGAGTAAAAATTTAACATCCTATATATATAAAAAACATTTTTATATGAAACCAACTTAACTTTAATAGCGTGCATATACACTATTACTATTTCCCTCTGTCCCCCATCTTTTCTGGATACTATTTACAAATTATATTTTTATGCTTTGTATATCCAAAACCAGATTTATCTTTCTGCATTTGCATTTTTGCCCCTGTAAAGAATATGAACTGGAATTACATACCAAAATCTATATTAAAGCAGTTCTGGCATTTATAATTACTAAAATGGTTACCTATACCAGAGATCTTTATTTCTTTATGTCACTTTGATCCACTGTCTACTGTCTTTTCCTTTCAGTCTGAAGAACTTCCTTTAGCATTGCTTGTAGGGCAAGTCTAGTGGTGATGAACTCCCTCAGCTTTTGTTTGTCTGGGAATATCTTAATCTTTCCCTCATTTTGAAAGAATACCTTACCTGATACAAAACCCTTGGTTGGCAGTTGTTTTCTTTCAGCACTTTATATATTTTAACCCATTGCCTCCTTACCTCCATGGTTTCTGATAAGAAATCAGCACTTCATCTAATTGGGACTCCCTTGTGCATAAAATGTTGCTCTTCTCTTGGAATGCTCATAACTCTCTCCTTGTCCTTTGCATTCAACATCTTGACCACCATGTGTCTGAATGTATTTCTCTTCAAGTTTTTCTTGTTTGTTGTTAGATGGCCTCCTTGGATGTGCATACTCATGTCTCTTGGCAAGTTTGGGAAGTTTTCTGTCATTTCTTTGAATATTCCTTCTGCTCCTTTCCCTCCTATTCTCCCTTTGGAACTCACATAATGCATATATTGGTACGCTTGATGGTGTCTCACACATCTCTTAAGCTATTTTTGGTTTTCCTAATTCTTTTATCTTTCTGCTCCTCAGCCTGACTCATTTCAGTTTTCTTGTCTTTGAGTTCACTGATTCTTTCTTCTGCCATCTCTAACCTGCTGTTGAAACCCTCTTGGTATTTTTCATTTCAGTTATTGTGGTTTTCAACTCCAGTAGTTTTGCTTGGTTCCTTTTTAAAGTTTCTATCTTTATTTGAGATTCTCATCTTGTTCATTCATTCCCCCCCCCCCGATATCCTTTATTTCTTTCTCTGTATTAAAAGTCCTTTTCCAGTATATACAAAGTTTGTTTCTCTTGTTGGCATATTCTGGATTTCTATCCTCTTCCTTTGGATGGACAATCATTTCCTGTTTCTTTGTTTTTCTTGTAATCTTTTGTTGTACAATGTACATTTTAATATTTTAAAATGTTAACTCTGGGATTTAGTCCTTGAGCTCAGTGTTTCTGGAGTTTGTATCCAATTAGTGATATGTCAGAGATTTTCTTACATTCTAGGAGCTAACAAAACCAAACAATGCAGAAAAAAAAAAAAAAAAAAAAAAAAACCACAATCTTTGCCAATTGGCTTTTCATTGTCTGGTGTTCTCCTTTAGAGTTCAGCCATCCTATCAAGAAGGTCAGTCCAAGGTGAATGCAAAGTACAGGTTCCTCTCTGATTTTTCTGGGCCTGTGTCTTGTCCTGGGCTTGTGCTTGCCTTACAAGTTCCCCTGTTTACAGGAATTTGAATGCCCTCTCTACTCCCAATGTAACAGACTTTCTATCTCTCCTCAGTTTTCCACTACAGGACTTAAAGCACCTAAGTCTTTGCTGTAGGCCACCCCACTCAAATGTTTCCTACATTTCTGTCACTGTCTCAAACTGCTTTTGCTTGGATGGCAAATTCTGAGATGGGGGGGTATGCTGGAAAGGAATTTCCCATGTCAGGCTTTCCCAGCTGGAATAAGGCTAGGGACCTGCAGAAGAAGCACCTGCTGGCTCCAAAGTGCCCTGGCAAGTAGGTAAGGGAGGGGCCAAGAAGGGTGCCAGGAGCTTCTCCTCTGGTTCTTTGAAGCTGTGTTTTCTTGATTGCCTAGTAAGTGCAGCCCTTTGACTGTTTTCCATCATTTTGAGGAGGTATACTGTCTTTCAGTCTTGTCTGTTGCTTTTACCTGGCATGGGTTGGAAGAATGGCTGCCATCAGAGCTGAGCCCTCAGCCGTCTGAATAGCTAATCAAAAGCAGTGATCAGTGATGAAACTGCACACATCTGGATCTTGGGGAAGTAGGTCTTTACCTCCTACCCTGATTGCAGAAAGCTGTGCCAAGGGCCGGGTTTGAGGACCTCACTGCTGCTGGCCCTGAGACTGGGGAATGGGCAATGGTTGCCACCACAAGGAGTGTGCATTTTACCATATTTACAGTCTTTTCCTCCTGCTCTTTTCTGGATGCTGTACAGTGTTCTACTAGATTCTGGAGTTTCAAAATAGTGGATTCAGACAGTTCTTGCCTGTTTAATTGTTGTTCTGGGTGAGGGACTGATTTCTATAACTTCATGTTCTGTATCTTTCCACAATCCCTGTCCTTCATTTATGAAAGAATTTATGTCAAATATAGAATTCTTGTTTGGTAATTTTTTCCTTTCAGCACTTTGTTTTCTCACTTCTATGGTTTCTGATAAGAAATTGGCATTTAACCTTTTGAGGCTCCCTTGTAAATGACATGTTGCTTCTCTCTTGTGACTTTCAGAAACTTTTGTCTTTGGCATCTGGCACTTTGGTTATGATATATTGTGGTTTGTGTCTATTTGGATATATGCTATTTTTCTTCATTGAGCTTTGGGTATATGTATATTTATGTCTGTTTACTTTGGGAAGTTTTATTTCTTCCAATATTCTTTCTGTCCTTCTCTCTCTTTCCTCTCTTTCTGGGACCCCCACAAAGTATATATTGGTATGCTTGATGATATACCACAAGTCTCTCAGGCTCTACTCACTTTTCTTCATTTATTTTTTCCTTTCTCCTTCTCAGACTGACTGGTTTTAATGGTCTTATTTTCAAGTTCACCGAGTCTTTCTTCTGCCAGCTCCAATCTTCTGTTGAACCCCTCTAGGGAATTTTTATTTCTCTTATTGTTGCCTTCAGCTCTGTTTGGTTCCTTTTCATAATTTCTATCTTTTTATTGATATTCTCTTTGTGTTCATCTATAGTTTTCCTGATTTCCCTTTAATTCTTTGTCCATATTTCTGTTTAGCTCTTTGAGGCATATTTGGGACCATTTATTTTAAAAGTCTTTAAGTAGGTCTGCTCCTCCTGTTTGATATGCTTTCTGCTCTTTTGCATGGGCCATCACTTCTGTTTTTTTGTATGTTTTGCAATCTTTTGCTGCAACCTGCATATTTTAATATTTTATTGCATTCTCTCTGAAATCTAGACACTGAGGTATCTGTTTCTTAAGGTTATATCTATTTAGTATTAAGACAGAGATTTCCTTGAATGCCAGGAGCTAAGTACTGACTTGAGATTGATATTTCATCGATGGCACAGAAAAAAACCAGAATACTTCTGAAGAAGAAAAGAATGAGAAACAAAAATAAAGAAGAAGAAAAAGTACCTTTCTCAATCATTGCAGAGTTGGCTCTGTGAGTGCTCTCCTTCAGAGTTTAGCTGTCCCAAAAATAAGTGTTTTAGTTTGCTAAAGGCTGCCAATGCAATATACCAGAAATGAATTGGCTTTATAATGGGGATTTATTAACTTATAAGCTTACAGTTCCAAGGTTGAGAAAAACGTCCAAATGAATGCATCAGGTGAAGCTCTCTTCCTGAATGTCAGCTGCTGGTGATCCTGGACTCCTGCCACGTGGCAGGGCACAACTGCGATTTGCCAGTCCCTGACTTCTCCTCCAGGTTGTGTTGCCTTCAGCTTCTGGCTGCTGCTCCTGTGGCTTTTTCTCTCAGCTTTGGGGGCCTCTTTCCAGGCCTCTGTGCTCCACTAATTCCAGCCTCTGGAACCCTCTGTCTCAGCCTCTGGGCTCCTCTCAGTCTCTGCAGCTTTTTTTTACCCTCTATTTATTTTTATTCCTTTTTATTCCTCTGTTTATAAAGGACTCAGCAAACAAGCATGTTCCTCTGGGAATTTCACTGTTTCCACAGACCCAAATGTCCCTTTTCCTACAGGAAACTGTGCTTCCTCATAGTCCCAGGCACCACACTGTCCATTCGATAGCCAGCCAACATTACACACCCTACCCCAGGCTGCAGTAATTTGCTCTCCCTCCGTGCTCCCTAGGAGAGTTCTGCATGCTGTTTCCAAGCAAAAGGCATGTTCCAGAATGGTGAGCCTGTAATGAATGTCCTGGTTCAGCTCTCAGGTCACTACCAGGCAGATTGGCACAGACATCCATGCAAATAGTTGTGTGCAAGAGTTAGTCTGCTCCCTCTGGATGCAGGACCAGTGCTTCACACTGAGAGTGCAGGCTGGCTCCATGCCATGCCAGTGAGGGGGTGGGGAGAGGCCAGCAAGGACTCCATGAGCTCCTACTTTTTCTAAGTTGTCTTTAGGAAGAGGAGCTTCCGTGAGGTCATTTGGAGAACTTGAAATGTGTTGCCTGAAGTTAGGGGACACTGAGGACTGGTGCACAACTCATGTGAGAGACCTAACACAGATGCCTAGAGCATCAGGAGAATTGCTTCTGCTTAGGATAGATCAGTCTGGTCAGAGTTTCTTTGAACAAAGGATGCATTAGTATTTCTCCTGGACCAGAAATGAGACAAATGCAAGACAGGGTCAGCATGAGGTCATCTTGGTCCTGTCCAAAAGAGTCATATAAGTTTGAAGGTTCCCCAGCAGCCAGAAGGCGGGTATGGAGCTCCTAGTGGTTGTGTAAGGAACTTCAATTGATAACCCACTTAGAGATAACCCTGGATGATTTTAATTTCTGGATGTGCTAGTAGGACTGATTGTATCTAAGAATGAGTACTTACTTGAGACAAAAATTTCATCTAAGGCAGAGAAAAAACAGAATACTTTTGAAGAAAAGAATGGGAAACAAAAGTAAAGTACCATTTTGGTCACCTACCACAAGTGATCATTGATGCTGTATTATCATATTTAAACCTCACAACAACTCTGTGCGGTAGGCATCATCTTTACCATCACACAAATAAGGAACACTCGGAAGGCTGAGTAATTTCCCCAAAGCCACACAGAGTCACGATTTGGTGGTAGTTCCTGTTGGATCCAACCAAGGCCAGTGCCCTTTGCATTATACCAGCCCAGCCCACAGGACTGGGAAGGTTATGGCACATTTCCTGGATCCAAGGGACCTGGAAAAGTTAAGCCCCTCATTAAAAAAAAAAAAATGTCTTTCCCCATCTTTCAAAACTAATTTGCTTTTCTTCTTCCTAAGGCTCAGTGGGAGTTGCCCAAATAATAGAATTCCTGCGACAAACAACTGGCCAAGATTCTGAAGACAGTGGCCTTGAGGAGCTTTGGAACATGCTTGATCCTGACAAGAGAGACTTGCAGGTGGATCTGGAAACTTTCCATGCTGTCATGAAAGAATGGATGGCCTGCTGTAGAAAGAAATGGTAATCATAGTCCACTCTGTGTGCATTTATGCACTTTGAGTCCGACAATCAATTATAATGAATGCTAATCACTATTTTCTGAGTTGATGCAAATACCATGATGCAGTGCTACTCACACTTCAGAATGCATCAGAGTCACCTGAACAGATTAAACCCCATTGCCAGGCCCTACCCCTGAAATTCAGTAGGTCTGGGGTGGGGCTTGATAGTTTGCATTTCTAACAAGTTTCCAGGTGCTGCTGAAGGGAGCGGGAGGCACACTTTGGGAACCCTTGCTCTAGAGCAGGGGTTCTTAACCTTCTTTTGTTCCATGGACCCTTCTCAGAGTGTAGTGGCAGATAGTTTTATGGCACTCAACATCGGAGGTCAGAGAAAATAAAGATAATAAGTTGACTTTTTTTCAATTCAAGCTCACGGACCCCCTGAAATCTTTCCATGGAGCCCTGGTTAAGAACCCCTGCTCTAGAGTGTTTATTCTGATAGCATTCTTTGTTGTGATGGGGGAGGAGCACATAGTATCTTATTCTCACAAAGAATTGAGGAGGCAGAGCAGTACAAGGATTAGTTGATGCTGACTCTCCAATCTCCAAATGCATTTCAACTAAGAGCTGTTAAATAAACTGCCAAGGGCCTGGAGACAACTTGTCCATACATGTCTACAGCAAAGGCCAACTGACCCACATGTGGCTAAGAGAAAAGCGATCTTGTCTGTATGTTGAAATCGTTCACACATGCCTAAAATGAGTTATCTGTGAGACAAACTTTCTGAGACTCTCTGAGCTTACATGACTTCTAGAATGTTCTGACATTATTTGAACCCAAGCCTTGATTTCCCTGAAACTAGGATTCTGTTGGGAACGGAGGGGGGTGGGGGAGATGGCTGAAAAATCATTTTCATCAGTAGCCTCCCCGTGTAAGGTTTGCTTTCCTTATTGTTTTTGTGTAGCAATCATAGTTTTCTTTGTGCGATCTCATTGTATTTACTATACAAGCTGCCTCTTTCTCAGGGAAAAACACACTACTTTTGAGTGCTCCTGAATTTGCAGATTGTCCCCTTGTGGTAAATAAATGGTCTCTCTTTTCTAAATTCCTAAACTATGTCTTTTGTTTGACAGTTGGGTGATGAGGATGGGATGTGAGGTTGCTGCCGTTGAACTCCGTGACGGCAGATGGACGAGATGAAGGTGCCCACAGGAGCCCTTCGAGCTCGCCACATGAGTCTCTGGCTCTCGGGGTTCATGGGAAGCGCCTCTCAAACTGCAAATTGTGTTGAGCTCTCTGAGACCTATGTCTATATCCCTTGGACTAAGTCCTCTTGGTAAGTGTCAGACTTTGGAAGTTTGGCATTGTAGAAAGAAATCAAACAGAATAGAGTCGTTATAGCTAAGAAATTTAAAGTGCAGTTGGTTGGTTATTCTGGAAGTTACCCTTAAGCAAATCACAGCCAGATGTCACAAACAGCCAAAGTGTGCAAACCTCAAGCAGCAGTGGTCCTCAAAACCCTGAGGACATCGGACACCATGAACAGACCACAAGGTAAAGAGCTTAGTCAACTGCTAATCTGAGGACATGTGGAGTACCCCAAACATCCACCAGCCACTAACAACTCATCTGATCTTTTTCTTTACAAACCCTTGCCTGGAAATGCCAAGATGGGACACACTTTGGGGTGCTACCTGAATCTGTGCTTCCCAAATTGCAATTCTCAGACCCCCACTAAATGCCTTTGTTGCCTTGCTGCTTAGTTTGTTGTTTCTTGGTTGACAATGTTGGGGGTGAAAACCCCTTCCAGAACCCCGCCAGCATATCTGCAACTGAGGACCGCGTGGAGCTGTAGGAACCTTTTCCATGGACAAGATCCTGCACCTTAGAAGTGCCTTGGAAAAGGGATCAAGGATCCCCCAGAAACAATGGAACACATTCTTGAATTGATACGCCGAATCAGCCAAAGGAGTGTCTGATTCCAAAATTGCTTCCTTAAGGATTTTTACAGTGACCTCAAGAAAAATGAAAATCTAGCTTTGCTACCCCTCTGGCTGAAAAGACTGCCTGGATGATGCTAGCTTTCTGCTGCTTCTGATCCCACCGCTCCCGTGCTCCTTCCTTCTATCCTTTGCCAGACTGCTCGGATACCACATTCCTTACGTGCCAGCCCCGCTTCCCAGAAGGTCCAAAAAAGTATGGCAAGGGCCCTGTGACACCAGACCTTCGGAGGCGTCTGGAATGGCTCTGGGCCCCTGGTCAAAAGTGGAGGTCGGAGCTGTTGTTAAGGAATTTTCCAATCCTAAAACAGATCCAAAATTTTTTTTGTGAGGAATTTAGATTTCTAATTGGAACTTATGGTCCAAGATTGCCTGACCTTTTAAAAATTATATATATATAACTTTGAGACTGGGTGAAGAAAAAAAAAAGGTTGAAGCAGCTAAATGGGAAAAGCCGAAATATGATGTAAGGGACCCTACAAATGCTGTAGGTAGGTATGCTCCCAAAGGGCAGCCGAATTGCTAAGGATTTAGAAGCCATACCAAAGGCTTTCCCTCAAAATACTGGTCAATAACCCGATTTTATTGTAAATAAAACATAGATAAATCCATCTGGGGCTGTAAGGAACAATTGTCTCAGGGCTTTGGGTTCCCTGAGGTCTTTCATCTTTTACTGACAAACTTGAAGGGACATTGTCCTCATTATTTGTCAGTGGACTTAAACCTGATCTTGAGGAGTAGGTTAAAACACAAACTCGAGTTGAGCTTGTTAAATTAGCTAAACATTTTAAAAGAACTCTGGGTCAGAATAAAAATAAAAATTCATATCAAATAATGGCTCTACAATTGTAGCAACTTCAAAAGTATGGAATAAAAATTATAAAAGAGTCCCTGATAATTATAAAAGAGTCCCTGATTGCTACTTAAATGACAATCCATACAAAAATAGAGGTCTTTTCAAGGCAAAAAATAAAAAGGGCAATATTTGTCTATATATCAAGGAAGAGGGACATTGAAAACGAGATTGTTTTTAAAGAAAAAAAGAGAAAGTGAGTGCTGGATGTACAAAAGACCCAGTTTAAAATGGGTTCCTTATATGCTTTCTTTAAAAACAACAACAACTGTGTGTGTGTGTGTGTGTGTGTGTGTTATACTAAAGAGAGCTACAGTGGCCAGAATATGGAAATTTAGTTTAGACAAGACCATACTTTTCAGAGGTGTACTTGATAAAAGAGGCTCCTCGACTCCATCAAGGAAGTGGGAGGTGGGGGGCATTCTTTGACTGATATTCAGAAGTTTCTAAAAGACATAATGATTCAAATATCGCCTGTTTACCAGAAACACAAAAGACCTTGATTTTTTTTTTAAAAGTAGGAAGGGCAGAAAGGTAGCTCTTCAATATAAACCAGTGAGTTTTGTGTATGTGTGTTTGGCTTCTGCGTTTCTGAGTATGCTTCCCTGACTTATGGCTCAGCATTGGAAGCTAAAGTCCTCAATTTGTACACTCATTTAATATTGATAATTTTAAAAGAAAAATGCCATATCTTCTGCATTATCAGTGTTCAGTACAAGAACAGCATCCATTTTAGAGATGTTCTTCCTCAATACATACAGGTTTAATGATCAAATAAGCTGGTACTACATCTGTTAGATGCTTGAAAGGATGAACAGATATGCTGGCATTTAACCAAATTGAGCCATTGTTCTGACAAGTTTTGTTTTGACGGTAATTGTGTTGTGTAGGATGTAGCTTGAAGACAGTTTTCAAGATCATTTTGGTAACTAAATATGTAAGGTATACAGGATGTGTTTTTATTAAGAGTAGTTTTATCCTAAAGTAAAATGACTGGTTTTTGTAGAATGAGAAAGAGGAAAATATAGGAGAAAACCTGAATCGATAGAGAAAGCTGTAGAAGGTTTTGTTCCTTCACTTTGTAAAAAGAGAGGTGCTAGAAATAATTAGGTTTATTTGATATGCTATAAATTGCATGTGATATGTTCTACCTTTCTGTTGGTTATAAATGTATGGATAAATATCATTTATATATATATTATATATATATCAGAAATTATATGAACTTCCTAGGAATTTGTCAATTTCCTCACTATCCATAAGATGCCCTGGTATTATTCTACCCAATATTAGACAACAGTATAATGTTGTTAGACATAATTTCAGTTATCCTTAAAAATGTGTTACATGCCACAGAAACAACCAAATTGCCTTCTCAATTGCATTATTTTGTAATAAACTCTTACGAGAGCTTTCACTTTTGTAAAACTAATAAGCTAACCATGGCCATCCTTGTCTTTTGTGTCTTGTTTTTGTGACCCACAGATAGTTTTTTAGTTTTTTTCTGGTGTTTTCCTGGAAACACTTGCAGTTAGCCGCAGGCCAGAGTGCTTTATCTTCAACCAAAAGGGACTGTTCCAGAGACCTGTGGAAAGGACTCTGGGGGCACTGGGTTCTAATGACCTTGATTAAAGAGCTTGGAAATCATACCATGGGACTAAGGCAGGATATCCAGAAATCTAGTGGAAAGCTTATGGCCTCATGTGGTTGCTACCACAAGATCAAGCGGAACTAGAATTGATTACTTAGCACTGAATGAGTTGATGAAGAATGATTATGGATTTTGTTTGGAATATTGTGGATGTTCTAATGTTCTATTTTCTAGGTACAGAGAATCCATTTTGCTTTTCCCTTAGCTATCTATGGCTCAAACAGCATTCATCTTTTTCTCCCTGCCTGATCCCCTAGAATTCAGAAACTCTTACTGAATGTTCTTATTTCCAAGGGAATATAATTATTTGCATAAATTCAATAAGAAAGCAGGACATAACTGGAGACACTGGTTATATAACCTAAGCTCTGGGACTGGATTGTCATAGTTGAAAATGATGCTCGTTTAACCCTATATGACCAGATACGTAACCTATTTTAAAGGACCAAGTTAAAGTGTTTGATGAATCAGGCAGGCACCAAATTTCAGTGACCTGCATTCTTGGTTAAATAGAATATGGGGAAAACAATGTATACTTTGGAATAGTGCTTTTAATTGTAATTATCAGTCTGTACATTTTTATTTCTTGTACAGATGGTGTTCGAGAGTCTGTTCAAATTCCTTGTCATCCTTACAACAGATGGTTGCTCTTAAGATAGCTAATCAAAAGGAAAAAGAGAGAGAAATGTGACTGCTTCTAGTGGAAAAAAAAAAAAAAAAAAAAAAAAAAAAATAGACACCCTGACTCAAAGAGGGGTTTCTAACTTTAATCCATGCAGCTGAGGAACACCCCTCTTAAATGTAATTGAACAGCCACCCAGCAAACCTCGCTGCCACCAAAAAAAAAAAAAAAAAAAAGATAGAAGAAGATGGAAAGAAAAAGAAAAGACAAAAGGGACAAAACATACAACCACTCAGCAGGAAAGGAAATCACTTGTGGTACCTGGAGCGCTTAGGCAAGTTTACAATGAGATAATTGGAAAAATGGCCTAAAGGGCACCTATTTTTTTTTTTTTTTTTTTTTTTTTTGCTTTTTTAAGTTGATTTCTGAGTTGCAAAGATTATTTCGCCATCCCTCTGTTTTCAGAATTTCCTGTATTCCCCTATTCAGTCTTGGCGGCACAACCAGACAGAAAGCGTGAGGACCTTCTTTTTCTTGCATCTGTAGTGGAAGGGGGTCTATTAAATAAAAAGTCTGCGGCATCAGGTGTTGCCAGGAACGTCTGTCTGAGAATGATGGACTTTGCAAAAGACAAAACCATTGATCACAAGGAACGGACCCTCCAAGACCTGATAGAATTGAAGTTTAAGCACCATTTTGACACTTTTTGGTGCAGTAGGGGTAGCCTATCGGAAGTGGGTAAGTAGATCGTGCTGCCCAATGTACATCTCTTCCCCGTCGTCTAGGACCCTGCTTTGTAATAAGAACCTCCAATGTCAAGCAGTCGCTCTAACTTCCCACCTGGAAACCCTCTAAGTTTCCATATAAGTGGCTAGGACCAAAGGGCTACTGCGACTCTCGTACCTCTCCCTGGTTTGAGATGCCCCTGTGCGACTCTTTCTCTTACAAGCAGCTGCACCTCAGAACCCAGGGCCCTGGGCAGAGGAGTCATGAGGGCCAGATGCCTGGAACCGGAATTCTGGTGGGTGGAACTTGGGAGAGGGACCCTAAGGAGCATTTAGGAGACAAAAGGGAAATGCAGAGGGAGCCAGCCAGGAGGGGCAAGGACTGACTTTCTCACTTGGGGCTTCGCCTTTGCTGCTGTTGACTTTTCCCATGGTTCTTAATAGGATGGCAGGTCCTTAAGGAAAAGTGGGTCATCCTGGAGCGTTTGCTCCTCAGACAAAGGTTTTCTGTCTCCTGTGGCTGTCGGAAGTTGAAATGCACTCTCGTTGGGAAACTTTGCAGACTTAATTTTATTTCCAAACAAACAGATTTAAAGTGCATTGTATATAAAATTTCACATTTTTTTGGATGAAAATTGGCCTTCCTCTTTTCTCAGTCTCAAGGATAGTTTGTTTCCTTGCTTGTAGCATAAAAATTAGGATTTTCTGAGATGCACCACTAGCTTCCCACCGAAGGAAAAGCAAGCAGGAGGCAGTGTGCTTATGGAAATGTAGAAATTATGTGCTCTCAAGGCTGAAATAAGTGAATAACGTGGATATAAGTGATTAGCTCCTAGTTTTTTCTCTGAAATCAATGTTTAATCATAATTACTAGGAGTGTTAATGATCAGAAAGTTATGGTGAAATAAGGACCTATCATCATAACATGGCACAAAGGATTAACTGTATTTAAAAAAAAAATTCATTTATTTACTCCCCCCGCCCCCACCTTTATGTTTGTGCCCACTGTCTGCTCTCTGTGTCCATTCGCTGTGTGCGCTCTGTGTCTGCTCGTTTTCTCTTTAGGAGCCACTGGGAACCAAACCTGGGACCTCCCATGTAGGAGAGAGGCACAGTCACCTGAGCCACCTCAGCTCCCTGCTTTGTTGTCTCTCATTGTCTTTCCTATTTGTCTTCTTGTTGCATCTCCTTGTTGTGTAATCTTGTTGTGTCTCCTTGTTGCATCATCTTGTTGTGCCAGCTTGTTGTCTTGCTCGTCTTCTCCAGGGGACACTGGGAACGGAACCCAGGAACCCCCCCCCATGTGGTAGGCAGGAGCTCAATTGCTTGGGCTACATCTGCTTCTCAGGATTAATTGTATTTTAATTCAGTTAAATGTACAGCCTTTTTCTTTCTTTTTATTTGGGGATGTTAATGTAAGGAAATTGGGATGGTACAACGGAGTTCTTAAATTCAACACATCCATTATATTTACCATTGTATTTAAGGATGTGTCCATTGCCCTGCGTCCTCAGGACAGATGATCATACAACGAGCAGTGATTCTCAGTCACCTTCAGCCATCAAGTGATTGAGCCCGATCAACGCTGATTCTTGAGAATTAAGAAGTACACTGTAGGCTACGTGGGCAAAGTTGCCCCATGCCTGTCCTTGCCTAGCTACTTAACCCCTTCCACACTCAGAGAGAAGAGTGATGCTCCAATGACCACAGGATGCGATATCCTCAGTTTTCCTGATAGAATCATCCAGAAAGGAAGAATGCAAATGTCAAGATTCTCCAAGAGGGACGGATGTGGCTCAAATGGTTGGGCGTCCGTCTCCCATATGGAGGGACCCAGGTTCGGTCCCTGGGACCTCCCGGTAAAAAAAAAAAAAAAAAAAAAAGATTCTCCAAGAGACTAAGAGCATCTGAAGCTGTCACGCAGGGTGATGACACTCTCTGGGAGAGACAATGGCCAGGAGGGGGAAACTGTTAAATGACTTGGCAAGGACCTGGAGGCCACGTGCCCATATGCATCTAGAGCAAAGGCCATCTTATCTGTACATGACTAAAGTGCAAGTTAACTTGTCTGTGTATCTTGATGTCTCCCACACACGCCTAAGACAAGTTATCTGTGAGACAAGTTAGCTTGGACTCTCTGACCTTGCACAGCTGTTAGGATGATATGACATTCTTTGAACCTGAGCCTTGATTCCCCTGGAACCAGGATTCTATTGGGAACTGGGTGGTGGTGATGGGGAGGGGGTGTGTCCATGGAAGGAGGGAAGTGGGAGTTGGGGGAGGTAGCAAATAATTTTTTTCAGTGGCCCCTTAGCATTCCATCCTCTTATAAAATTTGCTTTTCTCACTTTTTTTTTTCCTGCTTAAACAATCATATGTTTTTCTTGTGTAACCTCATTGTATTTACTATATAAGCTGCCTCTTGGGGAAAAAGGGAGTTCTTTTGCTAGGCACTGAGCATTCCCCAATTTGCCAATCATCTCCTTTTGATAAATGATGGTGTCTCTCTTCTCAATTCTTAAAATTTGTCTTTTATTTGACAGAGGGAATTCCCTTGGACAGTCTGAAGGGCTAGGCAGTGAGTTTAATTTGGAAGCCTAGAATGTAGGGAGGGTAAAGAGCAAAGGAAAGGCTAGTGGGATAGAAAAGGAAAGGGAGAGCACCACCCCCGTTGCACGTGCTCCTTTTAGATGCTAGAGAACTGCATCTTCTTTTACTGGAATCCTAATCGCTACGCCTCTTACTCAGTTACCAGGTCTTCAATTTTCAGCGGATACATTTAGGGGTTTTCTTAAATAAAACTTCAGGCCCGGGGGGTGACACGTCTTGCTAGATTTCAACTAGGGTTAGAATGTATAAGTGGCTTAAGGATATATAACAGAATGCTATTTGACATGCAATCATGAAGGCAAGAGGAATATCTAAGACATTTAACCTTATTAATAATCAAAGACAGCAAATAAAGAGGACATATCATTTTCGTCTATCAAAAGTCAGACTCTATCCCATGTTGCTAGGGGGGTAGAGAAATTAGCCCACTTATACATTGGCAGCAGTGCAGATTGACCCAATTTTTTTTTTTTTAAGAGCAATTTAGGAATACATATCAAAATCCTTAAAAATATGTAATCCCTTTGATCTAGTAATGTAACTTCAAGAAAAATGGCCAATCATATGCTCTAATATATATGTGGTAGGTTGTTTCTAAGACGGATTAATAGGAAAGACCTAAATATTTAAAAATAGGGGATTGAAAAATAAACTGTACTACTTCCCCCCACTGGGACATTCAATAGACTTTCAAAATTATAATTAGATAAATACTTAACAGGAGAAATCTTATGTGTTTATTTCCAAAATAGGTTATAGATCTGTGAATGTAGTACAAGCCCATTTTTGTTAGAAATAAAAAATATGCATAGGAAAAAGTAGGGAAGAAGATAAGCAAAATGTTAGCTGTGATTTTTCCCCCTGCCTGGTGGTTTTAATACTTTCTTCTCTTTTCCTATGAATTTTTCTGATATATGTAAGTTTTATTTTATAATAAAAACATTAATGATGTGTTTATAAGACAGGGTGAAGGCATGAGAAAAGCTTATTTTCATAGGCAATACGAAAAGGAAACGAAAACATACGGCAGGTATAACTATAAAATAGAAGAGAGGCTCCGACATGGCAAGAGGCACATAAATAGGAGGCGAGAGGACGCTGTGTGACTCTCTGCTCAGCCACCTTCCCACAGACATCTCACCCTGAAATGAGATGTAAGTGCAGATTTGGGGCATTGTGGCTGCTCCAGAGAGAATCTAAGGATTTGGTTTTAGAAGAACTAAGTAACAAAACCTAAACTCATAGCATTCTCTTGGAAAAGAGATGGTTAGAATTTGGAGGTTAGAACTAGGGGAAGTAACAATCAGCCTAAGTTCAGCGGGTTTCTCCAAGGGAAAGGGAGACACACCATAAAATTTTCCCCAAGTGCTCACAGTTTGTGCCCTTTCCCAACCCTTGAGGCCCACAATCTTGCTGCCTCTACAAGTCACCTCTCATCACCCCAAGCTATGGCGACTTCCGAATCCACCGCGACTTCTGTCCCCTAGCCACGCCTGCTTCGCCTCCCCACCTACCTATTTTCGTGTGCACCTTTTCTTTCCCATAAGAGTAAAAGCTTGTGGAAGGTGGGGCTAATGCCTTACGCTTCTTTTCTATCACTCTAAATACCCGGCACACTGTTGGGTCCCAAAGAGTTGCTCCATGAATAGATGGTTTTAAAACTGAGGAGAAAACACGTGCGTAGGGGAGCACGGTGCACGCGTGGAGACGAGCTCAGCCCCTGCTGCCTTTGTGTTTTGGCTGCAGGGAGGATGTGAATAATGGATTAAACAGCAGCGTCGATGACTCTGATTTTGAACAGGACGGCATAAAATCAGGTGGACTGTGTTTCTATGTGTTTTTTTTCAGGGTGGTTCTGCCACTTTCTTGTGGTTTGGAGAAAAATGAGCTTTTCACAAACCTCTCCTGCTTGTGTTTCAGTGAGGATGACCACACATAGAACAGGTTCTACACCTGGGAGCTTCCAGGCTTTGGGCGGAGATGTCTCTAAAGGAACCCTGTAAGCAGTCGTCTTTGTAAAGCTTCCTGATGTGACTCAACTTTTCTTAATCCCTTTTCTTATTTATTTACTAATGATAAAGACACTTGCATTTCGCTCTCCTTTTGTGCAGTAGAGTTAACAAAATTTATTCTGAACGTCTTAACGTCTGTATACTCTGCATTAGAACTGGTTTCACTAAGAAAACAAATTATTGTAGACTGGTCATCTTACAAGTAAACATGTGCTCACTCGTGAAACCCTTTTCCTTCACTAACTTTTTGTGTTTATAGAATACAAAGGTTATGGTATTGACTTTAAACTCCTCTAGAGATTTTTTTCCAAGTACTTTTATAGACATTTTGGAGCATGAGAAAGGCTATTTTCCACTAAATGTGTGCGTGTAAGCTATTGAGGAGCGGTGATCCTGCCCCTCCTCATTTATCTTTGCCCCTCCTGGTTTATCCATCCAAAAAGGTGGAGAGGGAAGCTGTGCCCAGCCGTGTGCTAAGCGCTGGGATGAGACAAGGAGGAAGAGGAGATCTGAGACTCCATGAAACATGCAGACCAGACTTTCAAGGTTTATGATAGAATGTTGGGGGCAAGCATGACACTCACAAGCATGAGCTAGCTGTACAAAACCTCAGAGCAGAGAATCCTAAACCGTGAGCTGCAGGCTCTTAAAAATTGCCAAGATCTCTTGTTGGAGGAATAATGTGCCAATTTTTTTCTGGATCTCCCATAACGTAGGCAGAAATAGGAGCTCTTCCCTGTAGAAGGAGGCAAAGGTTGGGAGTGACGTGAGAAGGAATAAACAAAAGTCATGGAAATTGCACGACTGGCTAATGTGGCAGTTGTGGAAAAATCTTTGACTCTGTTGTACTAAATGCTTGAATAAATATTTATTATATAAACGAGTGTTGTTTATGATGATGGATGAGCATGAAGTAGAAAATCTTGCGAGAGAATATTTAAGCCTTATTTTGATTAGAAGGGATTAGAGAGGTTGAATATTATTCTCATTCATTTTACTTGCAGAGAGATGTCTGATTTGATTACCTGTGTAGCAGACCTGCATTTCAACAAGCAGAAATTGGAAGAAGAAAATAGTAAGTTTAAACTGGCATTAGAAACCCTGGAAGAAGCTAACAGCCAGTTATCAGAGGACTGCACTGAACTGCGCTCTCGGATAAAAAGGTGAACCAGAGTGTGGTGCTGCATGCTGGGAGCTTTTAGTTCTTTTCTTTTGTTTCTCTCTTTAAAATTGAGTTAAAATTCACATGCTATAACATTCACCCTTTTAAAGCACACAATTTAGTGGTTTTTGGTATATTCACAAGGTTGTGTGATCATCACTGCTATCTAATTCCAGAAGATTTCTATCTGGAAACCCCATACTTATTAGCTTTTAGTCCCAGTTCTCCTCCTCCCCCACCCCCATCCCCTAGCAACCCATATTTATCCCTATGGATTTGCTTATTTTGAACATTACATAAAATGGAATCATATAATATGTGGCCTTTTGTGTCTGGTTTATTTCACTTAGCATAATATTTTTGACCTACAAAGCATATATCGGTATTTTACTCCTTTTTATGTCTGAATAATATTCTAGTATATGTATATATCACATTTTGTTTGTCCTTTCATCAGTTGACAGACATATGGTTGTTTCTACTTTGGGGATTTTATGAATAATGCTGATATGAACATTTGTGTACACATTTTTGTGTGGCATGTGCTTTTGGTTCTCTTGGGTATATACACCTAGGAGTAGAGTTGCTGGGTCATATGGGATCTCTATGTTTAACTTCTGGAGGAACTGCCAAACTGTTATCCAAAGTGGCTGTACCATTTTACATTCCCACTAGCAAAGTATTTCAGTTCTTTTCTAGCAATGGTGTTCTCCAAGTTGTCCCCGTTAGTATTGTCTAAGACTAATCCATCTATAGGTCAGGTGTGGCTCTAAGTTGAACTCTTATTCTACGTGAAGTCCCAGGATAAGCAATGAGAGAAATTCATTGTGAGTCAGGTTTACATTGTGCCTCAAGGCCCTATGGCCCAGAGAGAGGATAAGTGTGAAAATTCATGACCTCAGCTTAAGATAAAAAGGGATGAGGGACCTGAGAAGCACACCAGGTAAAGTATCAAACACTGGTAGCACCGGCTGGGGAAATATTCTTAAGCATCAGGGAAAAGTCAGCAGTGCACATTTGCAGATGCTGTAGGTGCTAGAATTCTTACTAGATAAGTTCTAGGTTAACTTGGAACCACAGTAAAGCACTCAAGCCATGAACTCTTACCCTCAAAAATTTTGCCCTTGCCTATTCCAGCCTCTAAAATTTTTACAGAATAAAAAATATGCTTACCTCAAATTCTCTCTATTCCACAATAGCTTATTTATTATTATTATTGAAATATAATAATTCAAAGTTTCTTGAAGAAAACTATGTCTTGTATGAGTGTACCAGTCAGAGTGATTGACTACAAGCAACAGAAATAGACCCTAGTTAACTTTAGCATTAAAGAAATGTTTTAGAAAAGGAACTGGGCAACACAGAATGGACAGAAAGGCTGGAGGCTCTGGTTGGTTAGCCAGAATGCCAGAGTCACAAAGTTACGTATCCTTAGCTTTACCCCTTCCCTTTTTGGAAGAGCCTCTGTCTCCTTTGGGGCCCCACAGCACACATTTTTAATAATGTACAATCTCCCCACCATAAAATAATTTGCCTTGTTTGCTACCTGTGACCTCGTTGATGGGGGGAAACTGTGAGTTAATCATCTTGGTCACCTAGTCTTAGTAAAATGCTATCGTAGACTAGCATCACCGCCCTTCCAGGTGCTTGCAAGCCAGAAACCTTTGTCTCCTTCCCCTTTTCTTCCTCATTTTTCACTTCTAAGCCAAATAGCAAGTCTCCTTGATTTTGCATCTTTCACGTCTCTCATCCTACGCCTGCTACTTAGTTCAAGCCAATGCCACCTTCCTTCTGCATTACGCCAGCAGTCTCCTGCCTTTTCCAGAACTTCTGCCACTCTGGCCAGAATACTCTTTCTAACGCCAATCTGTCTCCCACATGCCTCTGCTGTGAACACGTCAGCGATCCCTGATCCCTGTTGTGATCAGGATAAAATCCAAGTTCCTTAACCTGGGTTACGCAGTCCTTCAAGATGATGCCCCGCTGCCTCGTCTCTACTTCCCATTTCCCTTTCTTTTTCCAAGAATGTCTGTTTGCAGCCCCCCTCAACTGACTCACACTCTTGCTCTCATATTCTCTGGGTTATCTGCCTTTCACACAAATGCCCACAGGATTGGCTCTCACTCCAAACCTTTGTTTTTATCATACTATCTTTTATTTAGGACTGTCTGTTTGCACTTAGAAGGCTCACGATTTGGTTCACTTTTGTCTTCTTCGGTGACCAGTACAGTGAGTGGCACAGAACTGGAGCTCAGTAAATACTTGTTGAATGAGCAGTGAAATTCCTTAGTAAGGGAAGAATTGTACCTTCTTTACATCCCTGCTCAGAGAATGGTTTATGATCTAGTGGGAGATACCAGTAGGTAATTCCATGGTGATATGGATTACCATAATTCATGGAATCACTCCCTGTTGTTAGACATTTAGGATATTTCCAATGCTGTGGTATTGTCAACAACGCTGTAACAAGGTTCCATATAGATTATATCACATAGAGAGTCTTTGTAATTATTTGTTTAGTCGTCTCCTCCCTCACTAGTTGGCAAATTCTACCAGGGCAAGAACTAGGCCTCTCTTCCTACTGCAGAGTATAGTGCCTGGAACGTGGTTGTGGAACTGCATTAACTCATCCTAGATCTTACTAGAAGAAGGAAAGAACCATGTAATCCAGCCAACAATGGAAAAAATTTCAGGGGGATTCTCCAGATCTTTAGCTTCAGGAATGTATTTGTCCATTTCCTCTCTACCCTCTTCTTCCCCCACCATACTCCTTCCCAAATTCCTTCCTTTTCCAAGGACTGTGAAAGATCATGGGTATATTTTTACTATTATTGGCATCTGATTTTAGCCTTTAGTGGTTTTCAACTTTGGTTCAAAAATAGCCCTTGTCTCTGCTGGTATCTTTGACAGTTATATTTGAGGTTTTTCTCATTGTCTCCCCTCCAACCTCACAGCGCCCACCAGGCTATTATGAGAACAAATCTGTTAAAAGAAGAATTGGAGGAACTGAAAATAAGTATGAATGCTGCAGAAGAGCAGAAGGCCATGGCTGTCGCCCAGAACAAACGACTAGTAAGTCTTCCAAGTACTTTGAAATTGTTTCCATGACTGAACTACAAGAGGACTTATTTGGAGGCAAAAATCAGAAATCAATAGGCTGGTGAATGAATTGGGAATGCCACAGAAAAGTAATGGCAAGCGGGATAAAACAGCAACAAAAACACCTGCCTTTTCCTTTTCAGCCAAGGGCAAAGTCTTCACATATCGCTCAGTCACGTTCCCGTTGGTTTGTGAAGATCTAGAGACTCTCCAGAATGTCTTGAAGTTAATAAGAGAATTCATAAATACCTGATGTTAAAAATCGATTGAATTCTTTTTAAATTTCACTGTCAAACTTTCACCTCTCATTCAGGGTTTCAAGTGAAAGAATTGGCCTTCTCAGTACTTACAGGTTACTGAAGAGCTCCATAAATTATTCCTTATGCTAAATAAGCACAGGCTTGTGATTTCAGAGTAAAAAGCCATTTAGACTAAGCTTTAACTCAGACTCCAGGAATGTCAAACTGCGGTCTAGAGTCTCAGTAACAGTCTTCACAAGCCTCGTAAATCCCAGCATACTAGCGTTGTCAGCTCTGGGGTGGGGCTAACTGAGAGCATCGGGTGAAAAGCTGTTTTTAGAGTCTGGAAGTCACCAGGAGAGGGGGCTTCAAGCCGGTTTCCAGCCACGTGTCAGCCCCCGCAACCCACAGCTCTGTTTAGCTCTTGCACCTCTAGCAAAAGTGGGGACTAGACGCATTGTGTTTCGGGTCCCTTGTGACACTACAAGTCTCTGTAAATGCATTACAGGAAAGGCGCAATATGGCAGGGACTCTTAACCAGGGGTCCATGGCCTTGGGTTGAAATAAAAAAAAAAAAAAAAAAAAAAAGCATTATCCTGGTGGGGACGTGTTGGTGCGGGTGTGATAGGTTTATTAAATAATGCACAGTATAGTGTGGACTTAGTAAGGGGTCCGTGGTTTTCACCTGACTGGCAAAGGGGTCCGTGGGACAAAAAAGGTTCCCCTGGTATATGGGAACCGCTGAGGAGCTTCTGACTAAAGGCAATGTAGAGAAATGGACATCAGACTGCCTGAATTCAAAACCTGGCTCGGAGCTGTATAATTTTAGGCAAATCACACCTAACCTCTGGCAGCCTCAGGGTCCTCATATGTAAAGTGGAGATGGCAGTGCTACCTGCCCCTAGGGCTGGGAAGGTTAAATGATCTAATACATGCAGAGTATTCCGCGCCCTTTGTCCTCCTGGAGCTCAATAATGTTAACTACTATTGGTGAAAGTGGATAGAAAATCCTAATCCTCTGCATTTTATAGTGTTTTGCAATTTCAAAAAAAATTTTTAATATTTTATCTCATTGGGCATCAAGTTGCTATATCTTCACCTGTTTAAATTTTTTAAATTGGAGGGATAGGTAAAGTCCAGAGAGATTTTGACTACTCAAAGCCACTTATCTAATAAATGTTGAAGCAAGAATCAAAACTCAGGTCTTTTGATTCCAAATATGTGTTGTGTATGTGTGCGTATGTTCTTGAGTCAATTAAGCCCTAGTCTGAGATATTTTTCTCTTTATTTTTACATTATAAATGCAATACCTGTTCATCTTATAAAAATAAGGTAATGCATATTAACAAAGAAAAAAAGTTAAAACCCCACAAATTCCTTGTACTTTTCTATCCATAAGATTTACTGTTAACAATGTGACATATATCCATATATATTCTGATGGTCCTGAATTTGGGGCTGTTAATTATTCTGGAAACCTTGAATCAGGGTATATCCACAGCTTCAAATAGAAAGTTAGAATGCTTTGTGATTTCAAAATGTTGTTTAAATAGCTAAGTTCACAACTATCTGTCGTAAGTGGGTAGAGGTAAGGTAGCAGGGAAAGAAGCCAGGTTGTTTCTTTTTTGGTTTTCATTTTACCCCTCTCAAACTTCTATAATTAGATTGGGTCACAGAGAAGAGTAACTTCTCACAGCTTCTCAAGAAACTGCAAGCCAAAGGGTTAACCCTGTATTGAGAAAATTTCCAGACCAGGCTTGTTTGTGATATGTCAGTGCCATATTTAAAGTTAATAAAGGGAAAAGGGTCCACAGCCTTCCAGGTAAATATGCAATATTTTCATGAACTTTGCAAATATATTTTAACTACTTTTCTCTTAACGAATCAGGAAAAAGAAAATCGCGCTCTGATTCTTAAGATTCGGATTCTCCAAGAAGAGGTATGTTGAAATCATTGAAAGCTGGCACAAACACATCGAGATCATACAACCATGGCTTATAACCATGAGCTAAATAGACATGATATGAATATTTAGGCTCCTGTGGGGCAAAGATCAGACTGGTTTATCAGATTTAGAAGGAAGAAGAGTTGATAGGATTTTCATGTCTGGACAGAGTCACATTATTACTTTTGTAATTACCCATGAAAGAAATGGGGTTGAAGAAATTCAGATTTAAGATGATGTAAACCCATCTAAAAATATCCAAATCAAAAAGGAAGGAGTGAATGTTATTTGATAATTTTCCATGGAAATAAATCTGAACTTGGAGGCAGAGTTTTGAGCCAAAGACCCAGATCTTAAATTGACTGAGTAGGAACTTGGGAAAGCCATGTATCTTTTCTGGGGTAATAACACCTGCTCTGTACAGTTATTTTGGAGACTAAGATAATGCATGTGAAACCATTTAGTAAGCTATAATGTACTTCATATATGTTGGGAAATCTTAGTACAATCTCCAAAAGTATAATTTTAGGTACCTTTTTCTTTTCTTTTTTTTTTTTTTTAAGCAACAGAATTCAAGTATTGGGGGGATCAGAGAATAAGCTAGTAGTAAATTACTATGGTGGAGGGAAAGTTGCCTATAGATATTTTGAATATCTAGTATTATGCCCAATTTTAAATTTTGGCTGTGTATAAAATTTTCAGAGATATCTATTAAACTATGCTCAACATTCTGGAGGACTATTCAAAATGCAGGCCAAATAGATATTTTTTAAAATCACGCATTCAGGGAAGATGGTGGAGTAGGGAGCTCCAGGACTCAGTCCTCTACCAGAGCAACTATTAAACAGGCAGGAACTGTCTGAAACAAGTACTTTGAAACTCCAGAGAGAATCCAGGGAAGAGCAGGAGGAGGGGTGGATAAATTATAATAAAGAACTGTAAATTGCCCTCTCCTCGTGGTAGCTACTGGCATCCATCCCCCACTCCCACAGCTGGCTGCCTTGGAGTCCAGTCCCTGGCTAACGGCTGGTGGCTGGAAGGGGCATAGAAATCCTCTTCCCCAAGAACAGGGATGTGCATGGGGATCACCGATCGTGGCTTTTCATTAGCGAATTCAGGTCACTGGGTCTTGGCTCTGAAGGCCGCTATTATGTCAACCCTCCCTGGACAAAGATGGCCATTGTTTCAACCCTCCCTGGACAGGGATGGAGGTGGTGGAAGTTTAAAGATGCAGGGATCACAGTGTTGCAAGGGAAAGTGAGCTGAAGGGCTGCATATGCTGGGCAGGACAGGAAGACTCAGCTTTGGGGAGCTGTTGGAGAAGTTTCCGGTGCCCTTCCTGACCCCTCCACAGGATAATTTGGAGCCAGTCTATGCCCCTTTCTTTTTTATAGCTTTATTTATTTATTTATTTATTTTAAAGAAACTTTAGATTACATAAATGTTATGTAAAAAATAGATGAGATTCCCATATGCCCCACTCCCTCCCCCTCCCACGCTTTCCCCACATTAACAACATCCTTCATTAGTGTGTACATTTGTTACAATTGATGAACATGTATCGGAGCATTGCCACTAACGATAGATTATATTGATTACACCATCAAATGCAAAAGACTAGGAGAGAGTTCTGAAAGCTGCAAGTGAAAAGCAACATGTTACCTACAAGGGAGTCCCAATAAGATTGAGTGCTAATTTCTCATCAGAAACCATGGAGACAAGAAGGCAGTGGGTTGAAATAATTAGAGTGCTGAAGATAAACAACTGCCAGCCAAGAATTTTATATCTGGCAAGACACTTTCAAAATGAGGGCGCAATTAAGGCGTTCTTAGATAAACAAAAGCTGAGGGAGTACATCACCATTAGACCAGCCCTAAAAGCTATGCTAAAAGGAGTTCTTCAGACTGAAAGGAAAGGACACTAGACAGTGGTTCAAAGTAGCATAAAGAAATAAGGACCTGCAGTAAAGGTAACCATTTGGATAATTATAAATCCAGTGTTATAGTATTGTATTGTTTGGTATGTAACTCCACTTCTTACAATAGGTTATAGTTGCAAATGTATAAAAAGTATGATGAATCTAGGTTTTGGGACATAAAATGTACAAAGATACAAGTGGCAACAAGTACAAAAATAATGGTCGGTCAGGAAACAGAGGTATAGGAAAAGCATATGTGCATGCTATGGAAGGTAAGTTAGTATCAAACCAAATGTAATTGTTATATATTTAGCATGTTAAATTTTAACCCCATGGTAACCAGAAGGAAAACAGATGAAAAATATGTCCAGATAGAAATGAGAAGGCACTCAATATGTTACAATACAAAAAAAGCAAATAAACGTGAAAGAAGGCCTTAACAGAAGTGAGGGACAAAAAAGGTATAAGATTTACAAAGGCTAAATAGCAAAATGGCAGAAGAGAGCCCTGTAGTATCAGTAGTGACTTTAAATGTAAATGGATAAACTCTCCAGTCTAAAGGCAGAGATTGGCAGAGTGATAAAAAAGCATGATTTAGCTATATGCTATCTGCAAGTCAACAAGTAGGTTGACAGAAAAGATGGAAAGAAATATACCATGCAAGTAGTATGCAAAAGAGAGATGGGGTGACTATATATACTGATATCAGATACAATGGACTTTAATTTAAAAAGTTATGAGAAAAAAAAAAATAAAAAAAAAAATAAAAAGTTATGAGAGACAAAGATGGTTATTACCTATTAAAAAAAAAAAAACAATTCAACAGGAAGATGTAACAATTATAAATATATATATACCTAATAGCAGAACCCCAAAATACATGAAGCAAATATTGACAGATTTGAAGGAAGAAATTGATAAGTCTACATTAATAGTAAGAGACTTTAACCTACCACTCTGAATAATGGATAGAACATCTAGTCAGAAGATCAATATGGAAGTATAGGACTTGAAAGATACACTAAACTAACTAGATCTAAGAGACATATATAGAACACTGCATCCAACAAAACCAGAATATGCATTCTTAAATGCACAGGGATTATTCTCTAGGATAGACCATATGTTGGGTAACAAAACAAGTCTCAATAAATACAAAAATATTGAAATCATGCAATGTATATTCTCCAACCATAAGAGAATGACCCTAGAGATCAGTAACAGAGGAATAAAGGGAAAACTCACAACATACTCTTAAAATTAAACAACATACTCTTAAACAACCAATGGGTTAAAGAGGAAATTAGGAAATATCTTGAAGAGAATGAAAATGAAATACAACATACCGAAACCTATGGAATGCAGTGAAGGCAGTGCTGAGAGGGAAATTTACAGCTCTAAAGCTTACATTAAAAGAAAATAAGGATATTAAATCAGAATCCTAACCTTAAAATTGGAAGAACTAGAAAAAAGGAACAAATTAAACCCAGAGGAAGCAGAAGGAAGGAAATAACAAAGATTAGAACAGAGATCAATGAATTAGAAAACAACAACAAAAAACAATTGAGGGAATCAATGAAACCAAAATTGGTTCTTTAAAAAGATCAACATAATCAACAAAACTTTAGGTAGACCAGTTAAAAAAGAGAGAGGATACAAATAACAAAAATCAGAAATGAAAAGGGGAACATTACTACTGACTCTGCTGAAATAAAAAGGACTATAAGTGGATACTGTGAACAAATGTATACCAATAAGTTAAGCTAACTCAGATAACATGGACAAATTCTTAGAAACACAAAAACTACCTACATTACTCAAGAAGAAATAAATGATCTCAACAAACCAATTACTAATAAAGAGATTGAATCAGTCATCAAAAACCTCCCAACAAAAAAAGTCCAGGACCAGATGGTTTCACAGGGCAATACTACCAAACATTCCAAGAAGAATTAGCTCCAATTCTGCTCAAACTCTTCCTAAATATTGAAGAGGAGGGAAAACTCCTGTATTAGGCAGCCAAAGGGATGCTGATGCAAAGTACCAGAAATCTGTTGGCTTTTATAAAGGGTATTTTTTGGGGTAAAAAGCTTACAGTTACAAGGCCCTAAGGAGTCCAACTCAAGGCTGCTTTCTCACCAAAGTCTGTTGCCACATGTTGAAGCAAGATGGTGGGTAATCTCTGCCTGGTCTCTTGGGCCTGCTTTGTTCTCTTTGGCTGGAAACTATCAGACAAATGGTTCATCTCTTTTCCCAGGGCTTTAGCTGTTTGAGCCTTCTTTCTATCACATGGCAGGACCAAAATGACCAAGTTCTCTCCTCTTCCATGTCTTCCCTGTGTCTTCTTGAGTGAGTGTCCATTTATATAGGCTAAAGGAAGCTGGGACTCAACCTGAGCTACACACTACTGACATCATGCAATCAGAAGCCCTAAATTGATTTTATCAAGTAAACTTAATCTGAGGCCCCTCAAAAAATCTAATACAATCAAAGGGCATCACACCCAGAGGAACAGACTAGTTTACAAACATAATCCTCTGTTTTGGGGATTCACAAAAATAGTATCAAACTGCCACACTCTCTAACTCATCCATGACAACATCACCACCTTCATACCAAAGCCAGATAAAGATACCAGAAGATAAGGAAACTGCAGACCAATATTTCTTATGAATATACTTGCAACAATCCTCAACAAAATACCAGCAAGCTGAATCCAACAGCATATTAAAATAATTATATACCATGATCAATTGGGATTTATCCCTAGTATGGGAGGTTGATGCAACATAAGAAAATCAATTAATGTAATATACCACATTGACAGAATGAAGGAGAAAAACCACTTGATTATCACAATCGAAGCAGAAAAGGCATTTGATAAAATACAGCACCCTTTCTTAATAAAAACTCTTAGAACACTAGGAATAGAAGGAAACTTCCTCAACATGATAAAAGGGCGTATATGAAAAACCCACAGCTAATATCCTACTTAATGATGCAAGTCTAAAAGCTTTCCTTCTAATATCAGGGACAAGACAAGGATACTCACTGTCACCACAGTTACTCAACATTGTATTGAAAGTTCTTGCTAGAGCAATTAAGTAAGAAAAAGAAATACAATGTATCCAAATTGGAAAGGAAGAAGTAAAACTTTCCTTACTTGCCGATGACATGACCCTATACAAAGAAAATCTGGAAAATTCCACAACAAAGCTCGTAGAGCTAATAAATGAATTCAGCAATATGGCGGGGTACAAGGTCAACACCTTGATAGTGTTTCTATATAAAAGCAATGAACAATTAGAAGAAGATATCAAGAAAATAATTCCATTCCCAATAGCAGCTAAAGGAAACAAATATTTAGGAATAAATCAAATCAAGGATGTATGGGAGTTGTACACAGAAAACTACAAAACATTGCTAAAACAAATTAAAGAAGATCTAAAGAAATGGAAGGATATTCCATGTTCATGGATTGGAAGACTAAATATCATTAAGATGTCAATGCTACCCAAAGTAATTTATATATTCAGTGCAATCCCAATCAAAATTCCAACAACCTTCTTTCCTGGAATGGAAAAGCAAATCATCAAATTTATATGGAAGGGTAAGGGGTCCTGAATAGCTAAAGCCATCTTGAAAAAGAAGAATGAAGTTGGAGGCCTCATACTTCCTGATCTTAAAACTTATTACAAAACCACAGTAATCAAAACAGCATGTACTGGCACAAGGACAGACATATAGTCCAATGGAATAGAATTGAGAGCTAAGAAATAAACTCTCTCATTTATGGTCAACTGATTTTTTTGTCCATCTTTAAAATATATATATATAGAGAGAGATATATAGAGAGATATAGATATATAGATATATATATTAGACAAGTTGTGAACATACAAAACAGTCATATATAATGTGTACAATTCTGTGGCCAACTTATTTTTGACAGTGGGGCAAATACCACTCAACTGGAAAGAATAGCCTTTTCGACAAATGGTGCTGGGAAAACTGGATCTCCATTTGGAAAAAAAAAAAAAGGAGGAAGGCCCTTACCTCACACCATATCCAAAAATCAACTCAAAATGGACGAAAGACCTAAATATAAATACTAGAACTATCAAACTCCTAGAAAGAAACGTAGGGAAGCATCTTTAGGACCTTGTATTAGGCAATGGTTTCTTAGACTTTATACCCAAATAACAAGCAACAAAAGAAAATAATAGATAAATGGGACCTCCTCAAAATAAATAACTTTTGGTCCTCAAAAGGCTTTGTCATGACAGTAAATAGACATAATGGGAGATAGTATTTGGAAAACACATAGCTGATAAAGTTTAATATTAAGTATATATAAAGAACTCCTTCAACTTAACAACAAAAAGACAAATGACTTAATTTTAAAAAATGGAGAGGGAAGCAGATGTGGCTCAGGCAACTGGGCTCCTGCCTACCACATGAGAGGTTGCTGGTTTGGATCCCAACCACACCACACCAGTGCCTCCTAAAGAAGACAGCGAGCTGGTGCAATGGGCAGGCACAGAGAGCCGACATAACAAGAGACACAAGAAGAAAAGACCGTAATGGGAAACAGAACAAAGCAGGGAGCAGAGAGATTCCCGGGGCCTTTTCCAGAAGACAGCGAGCTGACGCGACAGGCAGGCGCGGCAAGCTGATACAACAAGATGATGCAACAAGAGTTGTGGGGAGGCAAAACAATGAGAAACACAACAAAGCAGGGAGTGGAGGTGGCTCGAGCAATCAGGCACCTCTCTCCCACATCAGAGGTCTCGGGTTCTGCTCCTGAAGAAACAAAGAAGACAAATAGACACAGCAAGTGAAAAACAAGGGGGTGGGGAGAAATAAATAAATAAAATCTTTTTTGAAAAAATGGAGAAAAGACATGAACAGTCATCTCTCCAAAGAAGATATACAAATGGCCAAAAAGCACATGAAAAGATGTTCAACATCATTAGCCATCAGGGAAATGCAAATCAAAACCATGATGAGATACCATTTAACACCCATTAGAATGGCTGCTATTTTTAAAAATAAGCAAATGATAAATGTTCAAGAAGATGTGGGAAAAAAGGAACACTCCTTCATTGCTGATGACAATGTAAAATTGAGCAGCTGCTCTGGAAAACAGTTTGGTGGTTCCTCAGAAAACTGAGTATAGAACTAGCACATGACCCAGGAATCCCACTCCTAGCTATATTCCCCAAAGAACTGAAAGCAGGGGCTCAAACAGACATTTGCACACTCATGTTCATAGTGGCATTGTTCACAATTACCAAAAGATGGAAACAATCCAAGTGTCCATCAACCAATGAATGAATAAGCAAAATGTGATATATACAAACAATGAAATATTATTCAGCCGTAAAAAGGAGTGAAGTCCTGATATATGTGACAACATGGATGAACCTTGAAGACATCATGTTGATGAAATAAGCCCGACACAAAAGGACAAATATTGTGTAATCTCACTGATTTGAAACAATTAGAATAAGCAAACTCAGAGTCAAAATCTAGAATATAGGTTACCAGGGGATGAGGTAGGGATAGAGAATGGGAAGGCTTGAAATGTAAAATGTTCCTATTTGGAATGATGGGAATGTTTAGGTAATGGATGGTGGTGATGGTAGCACAATGTTGTGAAGGTAATTAACAGCATTGAAATAGGTATCTGGATAGGGTCAAAAGGGAAAATGTTAGATTGTATAGATGGTAGCCGAATAAAAATGTAAAACTATCTATGGAACTATACTAAACAAACAGTGATCCCTAAGTTAAACCATGGACTTTAATTAATAGTCTAACTATAAAAATGTGCTGTCATCAATTGCAACAAATGCTCCACACCAATGCAAGGTGTTGGTGGTGGAGTGGTACATGGGAATCCTGTTTTTTATGCTGATTATTTTATAAACCCCCATGCATTTAGGATGAGTGACATCATCAAAGGATTGTACCAAACCAATTTCGAATTGAGATAGCGGGAAAGAGATTTAAAACCATTCATTGTGAGATAACATTGCAATTACTGATCTATGTGAAACTGGAAGCTAAGATTCCTCGAGGAGGTGGAAATCGTGGGCATTGTAGAGAGTAGCGCTGCAATGGTTTGGGCGTGATCCGTTTTCATGCCATCGTTGGTTTAACACATATTCACGGGGAGACCTCAGGTATGCCAGGCACTGCTCTAACTGATGGAGATCCAAGCAGGAGCAAACTACCGTGGAGCTGGCACGTTAGATACGGAGAAAAGAGAAGCAGAACATGGGAATGGGGTGGCAATGGGGTGGCAATGGGATTTGAACTAAGTTAGTTAGGAAAAGCAGCCTTGAGAAGTTAGCCACAGGTTAAAAGCTGGACAGGAGGTGTCTCTGCGGGAAGAGGGCTCCAGCAAGCTCAAGGTCTGGAGGTTGTCGCCTGCGCCTCTGCTTGAGGCAGAGTGACCAAGTCCAGGCGATGGGGTCAGCGAGCGGCAGGGAGCAGGCTCACAGGGTCTTAGAGACATTGGAGGACTCTGACTTTCACTCCGGGCATGATGGGAACTGCTGCAGGGTTTTGAACAGAGGAGTGACACGAACTGATATCTGTTTTAACGAGGTAACTCTGGCTGCTGGGCTGGCTGGAAGGAGCTAAGGGAAGAAGCCTGAGACCAGTAAGGGACCCTTGTAATAATCCAGGCTAGAGCAGCTGGGGGCTCGGACTGACGCAGTAATGGGAGGTGGGGAGAGGTGCTCAGACCAGAAAGTGATTTATACTTTATCCACAGGTATTTATTACATATTCATGAAATATGGCAGTTCTCTTCTGATTCTGTTGTCTCAGTGAAATAGGAAGGAAAGTCATCCGCGGAAAGTGAGGCTACTGGAGGAGGTGTTGGAAGTCTTGGGGGGAGAGAAGGTATGAAATGGTTATATAGGTCAGCGGTTACCAAACTTTTTTTTGGAAAGGAGCAGATAGTAGATATTTTAGGCTTTGATGGCCAAGAGGCCTTTGTCATGACTTCTCAACTCTGCCAGTGTAGTACGAAAGCAGCCATAGACATGTAAGCAAGTGAGCACAGTTGTGTACTAATAAAACTTTATTACAAATCTTTATTTACAAAAACAGCTACCTTTCGCCCACAGGGAGTGCTGTAGTTTGTGAACTCATGATTTAGGCAAACGACAGTGTGAATGGACTAGCAATGTATGATGTGATCACCTGTAAACCCTGAGGTTAAAGGTCATGAATTTACCCTGTGACCTGCCAGTTTGTGTTCTTTCTTTAACCATGCTTATCCGAGAGGGTGCTGGCGTGGAGTAGGTGGCAAGCTAAATTTTAAGCAAGTACTAAGAAGCAGGGAAGAGGGAAGGGAATCAAGCAGATGTGGAAGGGAATGATTATAATGAATGATCATGGAAACATTTAAGGTGAGTAAAGAGGGGCCTGCGTTTAGGAGGAGGCTGAAGAATAGTGAAAAGGTGGTAGGATCGGTGGAATGCAGGCTCCGGTGGGAATAGGTTTGTTAGTGCTGTTTGTTAAAGGAAGTAATCTGGGAAGATAAGAGGTGGTGGTTGAAGAGTGAGATGCTTGAAAGATAATGGAGGGTCCCAGTACTGGTGATGGTGACTTTGAAGGCAGGACTGTGCACATGAGGAGCCGAGGTGGAGTGGGAGGTTAGACGGACTATGAGAGTATTCTTGAATGATCACGTTTTTGGTAAAGTCTAAAGTTTCGTCACTTAGTATAAAATGAATTACAAAAAATGTTAACGGTGAAAATATCACTTCCTAAAACAGCCTTTGGTTGTGATGTTCTAGTTTTCCTGGTGCTAAATCCAAAATGTTGTTTTCTTCTACATTAGAATACTAAGAACATCATGGATATAGATAGACTGGAAAAGAAGATTCAGGAGTTTTCTAAAACTGAGATAGCGCACCAAGTAAGCACTTCCCAAATTCTGGTAAAGTATTTTCTTCTGTTGAACAATATTACCCTATAAAGTGTATATGACTCATTGACACAATAACCTTGGTTATAAATTCTAAAATTTATATTCTTTATAATTTATGAATTATGTAAAAAAGCAGTTTTAAATATTTTAATAGCTTTTTATTGATATGTAATTCAAATGCCATAAAACTAACCAATTTAAAGTGTACAAATCAGTGGTTTTTAAATATTCAAAGTTATGCAACCAACTCCAAAATCAACCTGTAAATCTTTTTCATCATCCCTGAAAGAAACCTTGGACCCTGTAGCAGTTACCCCTCATTCCTTCCATTTGCTGTCACCCCACCCTCACCCCAGCCCTAGGCAACCACTAATGTATTGTCTGTCTCTATAAGCTTGACCATTCTGGACATTTCATATAAATGGATCCAGATACCATGTGATCTTTTGAGATTGGTTTGTTTCATATGATAGCATGTATCAGTGCTTTTTTCTTGCCAAATAAGATTCCATTGTGTAGATGTATCACGCTGCATTTATCTGTTCATCAGTTGTGACATTTGGGTCATTTCTGCTTTGCGCTATCATGGATAATGTTGCTTTGAGATTTGTGTACACATTTTTGTTAAACGTGTTTTCAGTTCTTCTGGGTATAAACTTAAGAGTGGAATTGCTGGCCCACATAGTAACTCTATTGATTAACTCTTTGAGGAATTGCCAAACTGATTTCCAAAGTGACTGCACCATTTTACATTCCCACAAGCAGTGTCAAAGGGTTCCAATTTCTCCACATCACTAGCCAACACTTGTTACTATTTATCTTTTTTATTATAGCGGCAGCATCTGTTTAACGTGATCGGGTTTTATAGATCTCTTAAGAAAGATTCAGATATTGCGTCTTCTTATTTTTCATTCTTTCTCTTTTTAAAATTAACTTTTTATTGTAGTAACATATGTGCAGCTCAGAATTTCACACTTTAACCGCTTTCAAGTGTACAATTCAGTTTTATTAATTACATTCACATTATTGTGCTACCATCACCAATATCCATTACCCCAACTTTTCATCACCTTAAACAGAAACTCTGCACCCACTAAGTAATAATTTCCTTTCTCTGCACCCCTGCCCCAGCCCCTGGCAAACTGTACTCTACTATCTTCCTCTAGAAATTTACTTCTTCTAGGTATTTCATACAAGCAAAGTCATGCACTATTTCTCTTTTGGGGTCTGGCTTATTTAACTCAATATGGTATCTTCAAAATGTACCTGTGTTGGGGCATGCATCAGAACACCGTTCCTTTCTCAGCTGAATAATGTCCCAGTGTGTATATCTATATATACCACATTTTAAAAATCCATTCATTTCTTTTTTTAAAATTTTAATTCATTAATTAGTTTATTTATTTCTCCCCACCCCCTAGGTGTTTGCACTTGCTATGTCTGTTTGTCTTCCTTGTTTTACTTTAGGAGGCACCGGGAACCGAACCTGGGACCTCTGATGTGGGAGGCAGGTGCCAAATCGCTTGAGCCACCTCCATCCCCTTCTCTCATTGTGTGTGTGTTTTTTTTTTTCCTTCTTGTGTGTCTTGTGTCATCTTGTTGCGTCAGCTCGCTGCGCCTGCCTGTCGCATCAGCTCTCTGTCTTGCTCATCTTCTTTAGGAGGCACTGGGAACCTCTGCTCCCTGCTCTGTTGTGTCTCTTATTATGTTTTTCTTCTTGTGCCTCTTGTTGTGTCAGCTTGCCATGCCTGCCTGTCGCACCAGCTTGCTGTCTTCTTTAGGAGGCACTGGGAACCGAACCAGGGACCTCCCATGTGGTAGGCAGGCACTCAGTCACATCTGCTTCCCTCTTTCTCATTTCTTGATGGACACTTGGGTTGCTTCCACCTTTTGGCAATTGTGAAAAATGCTGTTGTAAACATTGGTGTACAAATATCTGTTCAAGTCCCTGCTTTCAATTCTTTTGGCTATGTAGCAAGAATTGGAATTGCTGGGTCGTATGGTAATTCTATGTTCAACTTTCTGAGGGATCATGAAACTGATTTCCATTGTAGCTGTACCATTTCACAATGCTGTCCAAGCAATGTACAAAGGTTCTAGTTCTCTGCATCCTTGTCAACGCTTATTATTTTATTTTATTTTTTTAAATAATACCCATCCTAGTGGGTGTGAAGTGGTATTTCATTGTGGTTTTAATTTACATTTCCCTGGTGACCAATGATGTGGAGCATCTATTCATGTGCTTATTGATCATTTGTTTATCTTCTTTGGAGAAATGCCTATTCATGTCCTTGGCCCATTTTTATATGAGTTATTTTTCTTTTGTTCTTGAGTTGTAGCAGTTCTTTATATATTCTGGATATTAAAACCTTATCAGAATATGGTATCAATTATTTTCTTCCATGCTGAAGATTGTCTTTTCACTTTCTTGATGGTGTCCTTTGACATACAAAAATTCTTAAATTTTGCTGAGGTCCATTTTATCTATTTTTTTCTTTTGTTGCTCATGCTTTTGATGTCATATCTAAGAAATCACTACTAAATCCAAGGTTTGAAGGTTTCCTTTATTCTTCTAAGATCCTTACGGTTTTAGCTCTTATGTTTAGGGCTTTGATCCATTTAGAGTTCAATTTTGTATATGGTATGAGGTAGGGGTCCAACTCCATTCTTTTGTAAGAGGATACTCAGTTTTCCCAGCACCATTTGTTGAAGAGATCATTCTTTTCCCAATTAACGTACTTGATCTGTCTAAATTTCATGTATATATGTAGATTTTTCAAGTCTTCTAGCAAAGATCCAACAGTTATAATCAGACATCAAACTTTATTTTACATTAGGAATGAGTGTTTTTTAGGAAACACACTGTGATAAACTAGTAAAAAGAGTCAGAAGATATGGGCTCAAGTCCTGTCTTCTCTACTTAAAAGCTATTTAACTTCAAACAAATAGCTAACCTCTTTAGATATCAATTTTCTCATCTACTCAATGGGTGTGATATTTTCTACCTACTTCCCAAGCCTCTTGGGAACTCAGGTGAGATGGTTATGAGAAAATGTCATTAGAATTCTAAAGGGATATCAAATTATGGTTATGATGTTGACCTACTTCTGACTATTCTGATTATTTTTCTAGGTTCTCAATTTACTTATCAATTATATTTAGAAGCTATGTCAACAAGTTTGCCTTCAATTTGAATAAGACTGATGTATGCTTCATGTTTTTGTTAAAAGAAATCTCGAATGTTTTTGAACTATGTTTTTAAAGAAGGGAGAGTCTTCTATATGTCCAAATGGTGGCTGAGTCCACAGCCTATCTAGATTTTCATTTTCACCAAAAAAAAGGAAAGGCTCTGTACTTCCTCTTGTTATATAAAGTGTGGGATAGTGGGACGGCATGTGGCTAGAGCTTAGACTCACATTCCAGGCTCAGCCCTGCCACTTACCAGTGTGTGACGGTGGGTGAGTCATTAAAGTGGTGCTGAGCCTTGGCTTCCTCACAGGTAAAGGGAGGGCCGGGACCTACCTGGAGGGCATTGTGAGGGTGTATGTGAAAGTTCTTTGTATGTGAAAAATATGTGCACGTTAAAGGTGCTTCAGAAACGTGTCTGCCGTATTGGAGTGATTCTCTGGCACCCCTCCTCACCAAAACAGTGCCCCAATGGCTTCCCCTAAATGTGCTTCTTTGCAGATGCAGCTACACACATATGAGAACACACTGCTTAATAAAGATGCAAGTTTGCAGAAGGTTGGTGCCATCCCTTCTCGTGAAGACTTGAGGGACTGGCTAGCTCTCTCCAAATCGTAGAGGAGATGGTCATATGTATAACTTCATCCTTATTAAAATACCTGATTAGAATATTTTGTCACGTCACTTTCCTTTATAGTGCTTCATAAAAATGTTTTGAGTGAAGACTACTGGCTTCTTCCCATCTGGCATACGGTTTAAGCATGTCTTCTCTAAACTCTTAGGGCATACGTTCACTGATGCCCGAAGATCAGTGTGCCGGCTTACCAGTCACTGGCTAGCTAACAGTGATGCAGTTTCAATTCACAACTGCACAAATGAGTGTGCAGCCAGTCTTTTTAGTGTAGAAGCAGCAGCTAGCCTCAATTTTATTTGCTACCTAGTTTGTGAGAGAGAGGGAGGGGGCGAGGAGAGAGAAAATCATTCTATTTATCCTTGTATCCTGTGGTCATCGCCTGTCTGGGTGGCTGTAAGAGATGGACAGAACACAGTCTAAGTTAGTAAATGTCCACGTTCCAATGCAGAGATGTGACGGAGGAGCGATATCTGTCACTCTTTTTTTCCTTTCCCTTTTCCTGCAAGTTAGGAGGCTTCAGAGGAGACATTCCAGGCCTGGTGGCGTTGCCTGGGATCCTGAACATCTGTACTAAGTCTATCTCTGCATCACCCACGTTCTCTGTCCCCATGTCGTGACAGCCCCTCCGTTTCTCTGGCCTTTCCAGCACCCTCCACTCCTGCCCAGCACTCCTTCAGCCTTGACGGGGCACCAGCCACGTGTCAGGCAGCAGAGCGGTCACAGGGCTGAGACGAGAAATCACATGTCCCCGTCCCCTCTGCTCTTCCAGTACACAGCTCTGATTGTAACGGAGGTATAGCTTGAACTAGATAAACTCAGAAACCTTAATTTTCAGGTAAAGGGCTGATTCTTTTTCTTGAATTCATCATGATAATAATTACAGTTTTGACTTGGGCTTAGCAATCACCTTTCCGGGGACTGATTTCATCTGGTAAATGCTGTTCCTTTACTTCTCATGTAATTTTAATCACACATACACTCAGTTCAGTTTTCAAATACTGAGACTGGTAGCAGGTCTCACGAGGACTTGGCATGCACAGCTCTTCTCGGGCTCAGACTGATGCTGTCTAATAAATATGATATGGTGGACCTATTAATATCTGCTGTGAATTTTCTTTTCCACTTTTCAGAAAGATTTAAGTATAGAAGAACTTAAGTCAACCATCGTAGAATATGGAGCCGTTATAGAGGTATACCATAATAATCTCACAGCCTGCGAGGCGGGGGTTGTTAGATGTAAATGCCTGACCTTGTATGTGATTCTAGCATATGCGAGAAGATAAAAACAAGCTGGCTGACCAGTTACAGCACTTACAGCAGGAACTCATCGTGTGAGTATAGAAAAGCCCCTCACTAGCATGCTCTCTTGACCTCTACCCAAGGTTATCCGCCACTGAGCTACATGCACTTCTCTGAATGTGCCGCATTATTTTCTTCTGTATCGCTGCACGTGATATTTTCTCTACTTTTCTCCATGAGAAGTGCTTTGAGTTTTCCATGACTCTCCCTTGCTTTTTCCTTACCATGAGATTAAGTAATCCTTTTGTGTGCATGCATGACACATTGTTCTTACCACGTTCCTAACACATATCATACGACATTATAATTTGTTTGTTTCTGGTTGTGTGTAATGTGCTAGGCCAGGGGTCCACAGGAGCCACTCAGATAACAAAAATGGAAAACCAGTGGGGTAGGTGCACTCGCCTGCCTTATGTGAATGGCAAATGGCAGAAATGCAGACCCCACCTGGAGGCACAGGGGCAGTCCACCTCGCTTCAGCCAATGGCTGCAGCACCCGTCTACAGACCCAGTGTGGTCAGATCTGAATTTTTGAAGAGAAGCCAGGAATCCAGATTTTTAGTGAAATTTTCTATTTTTTAACTGTTGGCTTCCATTATTTAGAAACAAAAGTGTGACCCAATTTTTTGCAACAGCCCGGAGTTACCAGCCCGTGCAGCTCCTGGAGGACGTAGATGAGCTCTTATTTCTCTGTGTGTTTCTAAGCACGTTACGTTATCCTTGGCACAATGGGTGCTTGGGATCGTTTGGTGATACAGGAAAACTCTTCTGGTGGCTTAAAACATAAGGTGGAGGCACACCTGACTAAACGATTGTTGTTTCTGTTTGTTCAAGAAATGGGATCCAGGTGAATGTTAGTGGAGAGCGCCATGGTGTCGTCCCTGCTGGAGGAAGATCTTTACATTGTGAGCTCGCTCTCGCAGAGTCTGCAGAGGTAGGTAATTGTCACTAGACTGAAAGCGTTAACAAATGATCGCTGTATATGGTAGCTTACCATTACTGAGTTCCACGGCTCGCGGAAAACTTCCTGTGACGTCCTGAGAGAATCTGATAGTTCCTAGAATTAAAGTCTCTCAGCCTGGGAGAAAGGACCTTTTCACAAGCACAGGAATGTAGGAGCGTGTGCTCTGTGAATTGGAATTTAGGATTCTTTATGTTCTTGATGTTTTTGTTTTTTTGTTTTTTTTTAAAAGGTACGGGGGCCAGAGATTGAACCCCAGACTGCATATGTAGGAAGCTGGTGCTCGACCATTGAGCCACATCAGCTCCCCTGAGTTGATTTTTCCATCTGTTTGCTTGGTTGTTTTTTTTTTTTTTTTTTAAGAGGCACAGGGGACTGAACCTGGGACCTCCCGTGTGGGAAGCAGGTGCTCAACCACTTGAGCCGCAGCCGCTCCCCTGTCCTTGTCTTCTGGGGCAGGGCACCCACACTGACTCCCAGGCTGGGGAGCGGAGGCAGCCGTGGAGAGCCGTGAGCTGGCTTCAGCAGCGCCCAACCCCCAAAGTAAAAAGTGTTTAACAAAAGTGAGAATGCCCAGAAACGACGCTGTTCCGTTTTTTTTTTTTTTTTTTTTTTTTGCTTTAGGATGAAATTTTAGCAACTTACTCTAATAGTAGTGATTACTACACTATGAACAGAAACTAACGGCTTTATGTTTTCTTGTTAATTTTAAAATGGCAAATGAACGATTCCTTTTTTTAAAAATCACAGCTTGCTTGGTAGACTCATTTATTCACAACATAGGCGAAAGGAGCCCACGTCTCTCTTGGGGGATGGAAAGATGAAAAGACCCCATACTACATCTCTGCTCCTTTGTGCATTCCGGTTCTGTGCTTGTTCGATTAGAAAACACCTTATCGAGCATGTAGCCGTCTTTTCACTCTGGTCTCCCCGTGGCTGTGGACGATGGCGGGGTTGGAGTGGCCTCCAGTCACAGCTGTGATGGGACAGCGATAGGAGAGGAAGAGTGTCTTTGGGGCGAATGCTGGAGAGTTGCTCCTGCCAGGGACGCAGGGGTAACATATGTCACCTGGCCTGAAGCTGTCTCAGGAGGCCTGGACATTCTGCCCGGGCTCTGTTTTCCTGGCGTGCTGTTTGAAACACTCGTCGTTTCACTGGGCCTTTGAAACCAAGCCAAACTGCCAGAGCGACTGAGACTGGCAAGTCTGCCGTGGCAGTGTGTGCTGCTCCTCAGCCCTCTGAGATGATGATGATGTCAGATGCCAGCCTGTAGAGTCCTGTGCTGCTACAAAGGGGTTCCCAGCCTGCAGAGCTCTGGCTCAGAGAGCTATCCCCTGTGGAGTGGGTGGCTGCACGGCACATCCTGAGAACACAGGCTCAGGCACCACTGAAACTTTCAGCAAGTGACCACGTTGTTAGTTAGACAGCACAAAGGGTCCAAAAGAGCAGGGGAAGACGTTCCGTCACAGCCGGTCTCACAGCGAGGCCCACAGCTCGGGCCAGTGTTGGTGGGTGGGTGGCAGCTCAGTGTGCCCCGCTCTGCGTCCAAGGGGAGAGACCAATATGCTGTCTGAGGGTTGAGTATTTATCCCCCCAGAGGGCGGGGGCCCTGCCACTGAGAATTACCGCCCTGGCAAGCATCGGGGGCTGCTTGTTCCCGGTTTCGGGGTTTAAGGCTTGGTCAGGCCTTTTCTTGAGACCTGACATCTCCCAGGGCTGTGGAATGGAGCCAGACCCAAACATCGCTGCACACAGAAGAGGAGGTGGGGGTGCCATGGAGGAGTCTGTGGCTTCCCCAGCCGCCCGCCCGCCAGCCTGCCGGACAGGCCTCGCCCCGTCCTCTGTGCTCACTCCCACCCAGAAGCCCACCTCCCACAGGTGGGAGGCAGGTGGCGCCTGCTGGCCCATGTGAAGGTTTGGGAGCCCAGCAGCCTCAGCGCCCTCGAAGGCTTCACCTGTCCGTGCATTCCTCCCAGCAGGGTGTGCAGGCCTGCGGGAAGGGAAGGTGGCATCCGTGCCCCGCCTTCCCCGGAGACCGCGGGCAATCTGTCTGTCCACTCTGCAGCCGCGGGCTTGCATTGGGTTTTAGTCACCCCCGCTTATAGCAGGAGGTGGTGGCGCGTGGGCCTCCCTGTCGGGCTAAGAGGAAGCCTAAGGCAAGGCGATTACCAAACACTACGTGGAGACTGATTTTGAATTTTCAAGGGGAAAGTGAAAAAGCAGAGGGTGGATCGTCCTGTCGCTGTCCGGTGACCCACGTAGAAAACCCCGCAGACACAGCGTGGCCCTCCCCGCAAGAGGCACGGTTATCCTGGGGACGCGAGCAGGCAGGTGTTGGGGTGCGGAGAGGAAGGCGTGCCGTCAACGCAGGCCTTCCCGGTTCTCCTTCAGATGGGAGGCGGGAAAACCAGCTCCTCCAGCGTCAATCTGGGCTCCGCAGGGGCAGGCGCGGGGTCAGCTGGCGAGGCTGCTGTGGTCTGGCAGGCTGGGGCTGCACCCAGGGCCTTGCCTGCAGGCTGCACGGGAGCAAATCTGCAGAACGCGGGAGAGGGCACAGGTTCTGACGGGGTCTCGTGGCCACAGCCAGCGGAAGGCGCTTTTCTTGACCTAGCTGCAGTAACGACTTTCTCCCCTAAGGTCACCCAGTCTGCTGCTTGCCCTGACCCCGTTCCGCCTACCTGAGTGCCTGCCCCGTATGCTCACCTGCTTCCACCTTTTCCTGCTCGGGAGGCCTTCTCGGGACTCCTCGAAGGTGCCCGCGCCCATTCCCGGGGCCTGGTGGACCAAGCCGGGGCAGGCACTGCCCGCTGCGCAGTGTGCCTGTGACAGGCCCAAGGGCCCAGGCTGCGTCGCCCCCTCTGTGTGAGACGCACTTCTAGGCTTGCTTCTTCACACACCCCCTGCCCGGCAAACCATCCTGGGAACCGTGTGAAGGGTGTAATGGGGTAGAAAGGAGGACGATCCCGACAGTGGCTGGTGCGTCCTTGCTTCCTCCTTGGGGCCAGTTCCCATCTTGGTAGGTGGAAGGGCAGATGCACAGCAAAGCCTGGTGCCTCCCCCGCTGCGTCCCTGCCTGGTGCTAGGAGGTGGGAGAAGGCTGTTTCCCTTCCAGGGAGCTGCTGAGCTCAGCTTCCAGAGGGGGCCCGAGTAAGGCAGACTGTCCATCCAGCGGGGCAGCTGTCAGGGCGTAGACGCCAAGCTCCTTTTTCAGTGGCCATTGAAGTTCTCCACAGTGGTGGGAGATGGGAAGGTCCATCTAATTCCATGAGCCTGGGCCCATTCATTGAGTGCCTAGTGCAGTGCAGTGGGTCCTTGGTCAGATGAGATATCATCTGGGTGCCCAACAGGGTGGCAAAGCCACTTTTCCTAGGCATACCATATTCGTGCTGCGTCTGCACGTAAACCAGAAAGGCAAGGCCACTGAACAGGTGCCTACCACAGCCAAGGCACGGCACTTACCTGGCACAGCCCACTTGCCTGGTGTGGCCCCTTTTGGGCTCTGGCTCGTGGCTGACATCTCTCCCATTGGTAAATAGCAGATTAGTCCTCTCTTAATGAAGGTGGCACTCCTCGTTCCTGAGCCCATAATCTCATTATGCCAATTTCCATGTCCCATCCCTCGAGCAGTGGAAGCATCCAAGGGAAATTGAGCTATTTCACAGATGTCACTGAGGGCACGTTCATTGTCTCATCCTCTGCCTCTCTCCCAGGAAGATCTCCAGCCTTGTCAGATGCAAAAAGCAGCTTGGTGCACCCTTTATCAGCTAGGTCATCCCAAAGATGTTCGTGACACAGGCCCTTGCCATGTGCATCCACTTAGATGTTGCCTTTTCATGCTGCCAAGGGCTTCCAAAGCCCCTTCCCCACACTAGGGAGACTTTGGTTCTCCAATTGTGTTCCCTCCATGAACCTCTGACCTGACTGCTATGCCATTGGCGATGACCCTCAAGTCAGGAAACAGGTGCCCGGGGGTCCAAGTGTTCCTGGGCTCACTGGGCACTTTATGCAGTGCCAGAGGTGGTATATAGTCTGCCCGAGGTAAGGGACACAGCAGCTGCTGTCCAGTGGACACCAGATCACTTCAGCTCGGCCAATCCATCAGTGGCTCAATGCTGAGCATCTGGTGGGGCGTTGGGGTCCCCCAGATACCAAGGCAGGGGGAAGGGTCCTCTTCTGGTGTTGCAGCAGATCATTGTGGAGAGTCCTCTGCCACCTACTCACGCAGGTGCGTCGCCTCCTGGGGGCCCAGGAAACACATTCTGAACCTATCACTTCCTCCTGCGTCCAATGGAGATGCAGGCTCCAAAGGTCCCAGAGGCAGGGCGGCTGGAACGGCCACTTTTACCTCCTGCAGGGCCTGCCGCTCCTCTGCTCCCCACTGGAAAGTACCTGCTTTCCACGTCACCTGATATACAGGGGCCGGGAGGATACTGAGATGAGCAATACACTGGCACCAAAATGCCAATAGCCTGATCAACCGCTGGGCCTCCTTTTTGGAGGTGGGTGACGTTAGGGACGGTAATTTGTCCCGTATTGGGTCAGGGTTCTGGCGCTGGCCTCTGGCTTCTATCCTACCTAAGAAGGTGCCCTGCTGGGCTGGACCTTGTATCTTGTCGGAATTTAAGGCCCAGTGGGACGGCAGAAGCCCAGTTAGCCATGCATGCAGTCCCTGGGGGGGTTTGCTCCTGGCTCCGGCCACCGACGTGATGCCATCAATTTAAGGGAACTCTTGGAGTCCCTTGGGCAGGGGTAGCTGGTTCAAATCCCACCCCACCTACTGGAGGCAGAGAGTGGGGGCGTCCATTGATCCCTGTGGCAGTACAGTGAAGGTAAACGATAGGCCTTGTCACTGGAAAGCATCTTAATCCGGGTCTTCTTCCCCAGTGGGATCATGAAAAGACATTGGCCAGGGCAACCACTGCAAGCCAAATGCCGGCAGAGGCCCAGTGGCTTCCGGGAGCGTCACGGCGTCTGGGCGCCAAAGGGGCACGTCCTCATTCAGGCACCAGCAGTCTCTGACTAGCCACCACCTCCACCCACCTTTTTCTCTGGCCACACCAGGCTGTCACAGGCAGAGATGGTGGAGCCGAGGATATCCACAGATAGAAGGTCCTTTACGAGGGCGGTAATGTCCTTTTCCCCACAGGGGAGGCGATATTGCCGCTGCTGAACGATGTGACAAGGAGATGGGGGACAGGGGTGCCCGGTCTGCCACCCACCCAGCCGAGATGGCCAGAATTTGTCGGGATGGGGGAGCGTATCCTCACAGTGGCCACTGGGAGGTGCAGCGGCACAGGATATCACTTCCTATAATGCATTCCCAGGAGGAAATAATGACCGCAGGGGTGGCCAGAGGGCCACGGGGAATAGGCACCTCCTGTCCCTTACCGGGCTGGGGTGTCCCAAACCTTCCAATGCTGTTAGCTGTTCCCTCCCCTCTGCGTCTCCTGGAATAGCAGTGACCTTGGAGCCTGTATCCAAAACTGTGGTAAAGGTGGTTCACTGTCCCCAAATTTGTATATGCACTGGGACATATGGCCTTCGGTCCCTGGGGCACAGGCAGGGCCTTGGCCCCACTTCTAGGTCATTTTTAACTTAGTCGAGTCTGGGTAGATAGATCCCTGGGGCCAGACTTCTCAGGGAGGCCAAAGGGACAGGTGGGAATCCTGCAGACTCTGCCTACACTGCCCGCATCTGGGGGTTGTGGGGAGCGGGCTGGGCAGGGGCAGGTTGTCCCTGTCAAGTCCGTGGCCCTCACTCCAGTCTGTATTTTTCCAAGTTCTCCAGATCCCGCCAGTGGTGTCGTTGGGGATGCCATGCTCTAGTAGCCACAGGAACCTGGCGAGTGGGGGCCGCTGACCTACCCTGCAGGTGGGCTGCACCCAGCTCCCCTGCCAGCCACTCCCCTGGCCCGGGAGCCCCTGCCCCACAAGCCCACTCGATCACATCTCCTAGGGTGAGGAGCAGATTCGGCTTGTCACCCTACTCCAGGGGGCCCTTTCTAATGAAATCATCAGTGTCCTGCCACAAAATGGCAGGAGCTGAGGAGCTAAATTCCTCTGGCAGGGGTAGAATATTCACCTGCCAATTTCCAGTTGTTGCAGCATGACCACGGCTTCCTCCTCATTGCGCCAAGGGTTAGGTGGAATTCAGGGGACGTCCCTGGAGTGGGATCCACTCCCCTGAGCCCCTGAAGACCCAGTCAAAGGCCGGGGCTGTGCTGCACCTGGGCCTGGTGCACCTGCAGCAGCGTTAGCCGCCGCCCCTCCCGCCACCTCTTCTCTCCAGTTGACTAAGAGTCAGTTGGAGGCAGCCAAGACCCTCCCCCCCGTCTGCTCAGGTGGCAGTGGCACCCTCATCATCAAGGTGGGACAGACACAAGAGGAGGTCCTTTCCCGCTTCTGCCCAAACGTGCCTTTCAAAGCCTGAATCTCCTCCTCCATAAAGGCTCACACTTTCGTTTTCACCTCTGGGTCCCCATTTCAGTTCTAATAGTCTCCCGAGCAATGACTGGCCTCACATTTTCTCAAGATCAGTCTGGGTGGCCTGAGTTAGGTATGCCCTGTTCCAGGATGAGAACAGATGAAAGAATTCATGAGCCAGGGGAGAGCATGGAACCAGCTGTGACTTGTGAGTTTAGAACTTTGCCTTCTAACTGAAATCTGAAAGTAAGAGCCTTTCTTTTGACCCTTTCCCAACAGACACAGGGAGAAAGCTGAAAATTCTCATATATCTAAAATATGAGAGGAGCCAGAGACCTTGAAACAGCTATGGGGAAAGGGCTTTGTGGAAGAAGCCTTCAGGGTATGGGGAGGAGGCGAGGAAACCCACAGATGTTCAATGGGTTTGAGTGAGCAATACTCCAACAGTTTTGGGTTTTTTTTTCTGGGGCTTTCTTTACCTTCCACTATTTTCATATTAAAATTAGAGCCATAACAATTTATGTCACCCACATGTGAAGGCTTTTATTGAATAAAAGCTTTCCCAAGATCGAATAAATGTTCAGTTGAAGCAATCCTAGAGAAAAGTTTTGTTAGGATGTAAGAGGATTTCACAAGAACCATTTAAAACGATTTGATAGTGACAATCACACTGACCCAAGGGCAATCATTTTCACAAAATAAAAATAACAGATGTTCTTTATTAGAATGACAGGTTTGTGTTCATTTTGGTGATTGTTTCAGAACAGTGAAACTGAATGGCAGTGCGGTTCAATCAGCTTGTCTTCTCTGGATACAATGATGGACCAAGAAATGTTGATACTATTGAGAGAAACTGAACGAAAAAGAGTGGAATTCACAACTACGTTTCAGGAGCTGGTATCGTATGATGCACCCATGTCCTGTTGATTTACTTTTCCTAAAAATATCTGCAGACAGCTGACTGATAGCCTGTGTGCTGAGCACAAGCATATCTGTATTGCTGACACCCAAGTTGGCTGTACTACAAAAATAAGAGTTTTCTCTAACCGTCCTGAAGTTGATCATCTAGTTTTGGGTCAATCAAGAGCATTTGATATGAATCGTCTGAGCTTATTTTTCCTCCAGGTTAATCTTTAGTATTGAAGGGCTGAAGATAAGTATTGGGCAGTTTCCCTCTCTCAGTTTTTTTCTGGTTAATGATAGAAGCTCTTTTTTTCATTGTAATGTTTCACTGGAAACTAGATGTTCAGAAAAGTGGAGAATTATATCTTCATGTTGGTATTTCTAGTCCCTTTCACAGAATCTAGCATATAGTAGGTAGCATCTAGCTTGATGTAAAGAATGAAAAAAAAAAAACAACAACAAAACAACACAATGAAAATGCTCCTTTCCTTCTATTTGAAAAGAGAATTAAACGGGTAGTTTCTGTTCTGGAAAATTATTCTGTCTGTCTAGGCTCAGAATGTACGGAACACCTGAAGAAAGTTAGCACGTAAACTTGGTGTCACCAAGATAAGGGAGAGTCACTGGATGGCATTAGGCGAGAAGGAGACCTCTCTCTGGTGTCTTTTTTTTTTTTTTTTTTAAGGAGGTACCAGGGATTGAACCCAGGACCTCAAACATGGGAAGCAGATGCTCGACCACTGAGCTACATCCGCTCCCTGTCTTGGGTGTCTTTTTGAATTACATAATGTAGAACTTTCTGTGTTTTCCATGGAATTTGGTCTAAATCCCTTATTATATAAGCATACTCATTTCCCCTGGACTCCCAGCTGAAGATGTGGAACTCCTTTTCAGCATGAAGAGCTTTCTGAAGTTGCAGCCCTTACTGGCCCCTCTCTCCAGTGGGTAACTAATCCAGAGCTGACTCTGAAAGAGAACAGGGAGAACAAGCTTGCAGTAAGTGTTCTGCATTTTGAGCTGTGTGAACTTCCTGGGTTTTCTTCTGCTTTCTTAGCCCAGGTAATGCCTATTAAACACAGTACCAGTTCTAGGACGTCATCATCGTCTTCTCTATTGGTTTGATAGCATGTAGGGAGGGTATGAGTGTGGGTATTAGGTGAGTGTTAAGAGGATGAGGGAAGAAAGAGTGAGTGAGGGTGAGCATGTGTGACAAAGTCTGTTTCTTGGGATGGAGACACAAAGAACAAATAGATGATCTAGTGAAAATACTTATTCTACTTGGATCCTTGTGAGAACTGGCTGGTCCAAACTTGGATTTTTCCTTGGTCTAATAAAATTGCCTAACTTTGGCAGACTGATTGTTGTGCAAAAGAATCTTTTTTTGAGATTCTGAAAGTTTTATTATCCCAGAAATTAGGAGAACATTGGAAAAAACTTAGGTAGCTGCTCCCAGTTCTGTTAGAACAAAGGGAACATTCCTCTTTATCTGTCGCCTATTACTTATAGTGCTTGATCCTTAGCATCCCTTGACTACCAAGTTAAGCTAAAGAAAGAAGTAAACTCTGAAAACTCCACAATCTTAATTTCAACCTCTTTGTCAACGTAATTTTTTAAAAGTTGTTTTTGAATAGCTGAACGACAGATACTCATTTTATTGCATTTCCTTTTTCAGCTTGTTCTAAAGTAAGCTTTGATAAGGGGATGAAATGGCCAGAGACCCACTTATTGTAATAAACAGAAAACAAAATTCAATTTAAGGCACTCAGTAAACACTTATTAAATTGAGATAATCAACCAAAAGGATAATCAATCCCTGGGCAATTGAGAATTGGCATATGAGCAGTTATAATTTGGGGGTCTATACTTACCTGGCAGGGGAGATACCATGATCACGAAGGTGGTTTTCCCAGGGTGAGGCTTATCTATTGCACTTCGGATGTGCTGACCCCTGCGATTTCCCCAAATGCGGGAAACTCGACTGCATAATTTGTGGTAGTGGGGGACTGCGTTCGCGCTTTCCCCTGGGGGAAAAAAAAAAAATTGGGGGGTCTAATAACTGCGAATGCCACTGAGATGGGGATGTCCACAGCGTTTTGAATTGCCTCTGTCATTTGTTTATATTTAACACTGCAGCATACCAGAACTTGTTTTATGACTTTTCTTGTAGGAATTCAAACATGTCCTAGAAGAGAAGCTAAATTTTTGTGTATTAATACTGAACAGCTTGGGCAACCAAAAAGAATATGTTGAAAAACAGTTTGTCAACTTAAAAGAGGTTTTGAAGAGATTCAGACTGGAATATTTTTATTTCAGGAAAGAATTCCTTTCCAGGTGATGATCATTTATATACAAGAGCCTCTGCTGCCAGTCTGTGATTGTACCATGACATTCAGGTTACTTTTTTCAAAGTGTATGCATTGATTCCACATGACCCTTTTTCTGAGAAGACACTCTGTCTGACAGTTTTGCATTGTGAAATGGTGTGAAATTGACTTGTATATTCAAAGTTGCAAATGGTGAACTTTAAAATCTGTGGAAACCAGCGGAATGTGTTATTTTCTCCAGAGAAGGAATTATAGTATATAGGACTCTTCTAACAAGAGGCACCTTAGTGGGCCTTTAGAAAGCCGCATCGCTCTGCAGGTGACTGAGTCCTAGGGAGGAAAAGTGGACAGATGAAGGCCCCAGGGTTATTAGAACTAAAGCCAGCTCTCGTGAGCCCTGACTTCCATGCTTTGGGCTTCCTGGTCCACCTCAGTGTACAGCGTTCTGCTTGGAACCCTAGTCCATTACATTTCAGGTAAACAAAGTCAGAGGGAACAGAGGATTCTAAATGTAAGATACCTTACTGTCTTACCCTTCCTCTCACCTCAATTCTTAGGATTATGGGAAAAATCTTGCAATTTGTATGCTCCGTAAATCACACGCTAAATGAGGACAACAACTATATCTTTTGACCACTTTTTATACAGCTGCTAGTTCCATATTTAGCACTCACTTAAGAAATGCTTCTTGAATGAATGAATGAATGAATATGAGTATATATTGAGCTTGAACAAAGTAAAAAATGTACTTAGAGACCAAGGTAGGTTTAAAGAAAATAACCAGAGAAGGTATTATTTCATTCCCCTAAATATATTCCTCTAAACACCAGAGAGAGGTTAGCATCGGAAGGAACTCTCTAGAAAAACAATCTTCTGCTTTCCCTAAGAAGCAGGGAGCCCAGACTTCCCCACATGGTGGAAAGGGTGGGTGAGGTAGACCAGCAGCTTCCTTAGACTGATACCATCTCCACAAAAGGGGGTGTCAACAATTTTCTATTTAGCAACAAAGAACTCTTTGGAGAGGCCTGCACTAGTCCCTTTAAGTGGTTCCCCTGCCCCCAGTATTAGCCTACCGGACACGAAAGCAGCCCAGTTAAGCCACAGCAGCTGCCACGTGTTGAGAGCTCACTTGGTCAACAAACATCATTCTCCAGAGAGGTCTGATGACTTGCCCAAGGGCACCCAACTGGGATTCAGACCTAGATAGATCTAACTTAGAAGCCATCTACTTGTTAAAATCATTTGATAAAATATTTGTTGAAAATATTCTGGGAATCTAGTTTTGGGCAAAATACTCCTCACCAGTGTACAGATGGTTGTAGTGCCTGCCCTCCAGAGGCTTACAGTTTAAAACAGTCGAAGCCACGTAGAGGCCACACACACCATGATCTAACAGCGATTTGAAGAATGGAGAAGAAAATGAGCGGAGTGTTACGTGGGGCTGCGAGAGGATTGTGTGCTTAGATGAGGGAGAAGATGTTTGTTAGGTGAAATAATAAAGCCTTGTTTGCTGAAAAGGCGGTGGCTTCCACTCCGGTACGAGAGCGAGGCTCCAGTGGTGAGGAATGGAGGAACTGAGGGAGCAGGGGGAAGCCATGGAAGGAAAAGCCCTCTCCACAGGCTCGGTGAGAAGCCCCAGTCATTGTTCATCGAATGTCCATTGAGGGACTGCTCTTTGCCAGACACTAGGAAATTGTGGGTAAATAGGACACAAAACCCTGCCTCTATGATGCTAGCATCTAGTAAGAGACAAGATAATGAATGAAATAAACTTATAGCATAACAGAATGCCAGGGAGTGATGAGTGATGTGAAGAGAATTCAAGCAGGGTAAGAGACAGGGCAAGAGAACCTAATTTTAGAAAGAATGACCTGGGTGTTTCAGGCAGCAGAGACAGCTGGTGCAAAGGCCCTGGGGTTGCAGTAGGAGTGTTGAGTTTGAGCCAGCCTGGGTGGGGAGGGGTGAGACCTGGGTGGTGGGAGGAAATGAGGTCAGAGGGACAGGCAGGGGTCAGGTCACACGCAGCCTTGCAGGTCACGCTTAGGAGTCTGGATTTTATTCTGATTGTATGATCGTTCAGATCATTTTGGCTGCCGGGTGGCCAATTTGTCTATAGGGAGCGAGAGGGAAAGCAGTGAGAACAGTTTGTTTCAATAGCATATCACACTTTAGAGATCCTGAAGTCAATCGACTGGATTATGACCTGTGTTTTTAATAAATATGGTAGAATAAAAAATGTTCAGGGTACATCTCATATGATAGGGATAAGTAATTTTTGTAAAATTTTTGTTCTGGCTATGTGTGTGTGTGTGTATGCATGTGTATACTGGGTTGAAATATAAAATATATACTGGGCCATAGTCAAAAAAGCTCCTGGGGTAGGAGCTGTTGCAATAGTCCAGGAGAGGGGTGGCAAGAAATGGCTGGATTAAAATTCTCTTTTGAGGCTAGTTCAGATCTGACATGCTAGTGGGTTAGATGTGGGGAATACAGAAAAGAAAGGATTCATCCTTCACTTAGAGGTTTTTGGTCTGAGAAATGACCTGTGCAGGATTCTATTTACAGATGGCAAAGCCAGGGGGAGATGCAGACTCGGCAAGGGGTTGGGGATAGAAATAAAGATTTACCATCGGAATATGGTAGTAAGGAGAATGGTTGGATTTACAAATCTATATACACCTCTTAACATAATCATGGAGATAATGGGAGAAAAATCCTTAAAGGCTCAATATCTGTTGAATATCTTTAACAGATGGTATTATCTAATTTTTCAAAAAGCTATTTCTAAGACTTATGACTCATGAAAACCATAAAAGATGTTGCTTATAAGTGCAAATGTATATAAGTGATTACACGCTTTAGTATTCTTAAATATGGTTTTTAATAGTCCTGATGGTCCTTTTGCTTTCCTCTGAGATGACGGCCACTCGTGAGGGCTTAGGCTATTCCTGGAAAGGGAAAAGCAGATAAAAAATAACGAGTGACTTTACCAGCTGCTGAACAGCCTCAGCCGAGGGGGGTGGAGATGGAGATGGTGTGTGTCTGTGTTTAGGATCTGCTTGCTTGCTCACCGTAATAGCAAAGCATTCTGCGAGAACATCCCTGTCTCTCGTGGCTCTTCTTGTGGCCAGAACTGGCTTTATGTCCGTGTACAGTTGGAATCTGACTATAGGTGAACATGTGAGGCACGCAAAAAAGGCCTAAACCTGAAAATAGCTTCCTCACTGCTTTCAAACTCCTAAAGTTTGTCTTCCCTTTGAGCTAAGGTCCTTATTTGAGTCAGACTGTTTCCAGATAATCATTGCTATATTGATAATGTAACTCAAACAATATCATCAGCTAATAGAGAGCTGATGGATTTTTATATATTTGGGGGATTAGGATTGGATACAAAAGAGGGGCAGCATAAGGACCTAAGAGATTTGGGGTGGGGAAGCAGGGAAGACAAAGGCTTCCAGAAAAAGAGGACTGCAGTAGAGATGACAACGGAGGGCTTTCGGCTGTGGTCACGGCATGCGTTTACACCGTGATGGACAACCCTTAAGGAGAAATGCTCAGGTTATGAAAGAAAGCTCTTCTTTTTCTTTTCATCTTTTCCCCCCTCTGCTTTCTTTCTTTTTCTGTAAAAGCTAGCTGTAGTGTGTGACTTGAACCTGTCACCCTTGCAGTACCGTCTTCTAAGCTTTTGGCAACCAACCCTAAGTACTACGAATGTCATTTGTGGGAAACTTGGGTCTCACTAGGGAGGAAACTGAAGATGCCAGTGAAAAACACGCGACCATATGTCCCTAACTGTGAAGCAGGGCATCATCAGGCTGTGGGCAGCGTGACTGCCTTTTAAAAATTGTATCGTTTGAAGCATTTATATATATGCAAATACTTTTAATTTTTCCTCTGCTGTCTGAGGAACCGTATTAAGTTTGAATTTGTCACAATTTCCCAGGGGTGACTCTTGGTTGAAATGTCACTGACAGCTTGTGGTTTGGACTTTTTTTTTTTTTTTTAAACTCCAGGCAGAAACAACTAGAAGCCGTTGAACAACTGCAAGAATATGCTGTCAACCAGGAAGCCATCCTCAGGAAGAAGCTTCAGAAGGTCAGCCAAGAGCCGGAGGCTGCTGAGGGGCAGGTGGGTGGCCCCTGCCTACGTCGTGCTCAGGGAAAGGCTCCTCCGATGCTCTTAAAACCCTGAAGTAAAAATGAAGGAGGAACATCAGCAGCGAAAAAAAAACCCCAAAGAGGAACTGCGGAGTCAGTGCCTAGTGACTGGCCGCGAGCGGAGGAAGCGATGGGGGAGTTGTCAAAGAGGCGGTGTCAACAGCCTGCTGGGGAAAGAGGCAACTTTGCAGAGAGGCGACTTGACAGCAGGAGAAACAGCTCAGGCCTAGCGAGCCCAGGCCAAGGCGGAATTGCAGAAGTGCAGAGGAGGCTTAGCACTTCCCGAGAAGAGAAGCCCGTTCTCAGCTTCCTGCTCGATTGCTCGCTGCTGAAATCCAGCACCGTCTCTACCTCTCCAGGTTAAGGATCCAGACCCGGCTGCCCACACTGCCAGTGAGAAAGCTAAGTCTTCACAGGAAAAATTCGAGGAAGCAATTTGTGAACAACGGAACCGCCAGAGTGTAAATACTGAGGTCCTGAGCCCTTGCCAGACACTTGCACAGAAGACAAGAAAGCGGACAAGTGAGTAGTAAATATTTGTTTAGGTCCTAATTGAGTCTGCTCTGAGGTGGGGCCAAAGGACCCCAGGCATCTTCCTGCATTCCAGCTGCTGTGTCCTTGCTGAGCTTCAAGTCAGAGAGGGTTCCAGAAGGCAGTGTTACCTGGGCTTTTCGGGGAGGCTCGCCTGGCAGCTCTGGAGACTGAGTTAACCATTAACTTTCCTCTTTGGTTTTTTTATGATGACCTGGATTTGTTCGTGGCTGCTATTTCTTGAAAAATTAAGTAAAGCTTCTCAATATCTCCAAAAGTAAACCAGGAGAAAATTTTTGTGTACATGGGTCGTTTGAACTTGCAAACTGTTTTCATATTCTCCCCTGATTTTATTAGCCATCATATGGTAGAAAAGGCCCTTCCCCTCTTTTTTTTATTTTAAGTAGGAGTTTTTGCAGTTTGAAATGATGATTATGAATTCGATATGTATCAAAATAGTAAATGGACATGAAAACGCTTTTTAAATTTTATTTTTAAAAGTTATCTATTGCACTTGAGAAATTGGATCTATCACTGTTCTGAATTACAAAAAGTGCAAAAGCTTTTACAAAGGATTTACATGAGAAGATAATTGTCAAATTACAGATGTCAGATCATTTATAAACCTGGTTTATTCTTGAAACATAGTATGGTAAAAATAAAACTTACTTTAGTTAACCATTTATCAGACAACTGCTTTTGTTCAACTCAAAGCTTCTTGCTCTAGGAATATAAATCTTCTTTCTATAGAAAGTTTTTATAAAGTTTGGGTAAAAAGACAACTAAATAGAACCTTAAAGCGAGCTAGAGATGAAAATTTTCAGACTGTGTGTTTTGGATTTATTGTATCCTTTCTACAGTCATCATCTCAGAAAGCTGCTTAAGAGTTTAAGGAATTGTCTAGTTCTAAAAGAGCAACTTTAGTTTTACAACCTTTTTTTAAAATATATGTATTTTTTATTTTTAAAAAGATATTTTGGGAAGCGGCTGTGGCTCAATCAGTGGGGCTCCCGTTTACCATATGGGAGGCCCCGGGTTCGGTCCCCGGGGCCTCCTGGTGGGGGCGGGCCTGCCCGCACGGCGTGGTTGGCTGACCCAGCGAGCACAAGCAGCAAGGGGGGGATAAATGAATAAAAAAAAAAAAAAAAAATCTTTAAAAAGATATTTAGGTTACATAAAATGTTACACGAAAAACATAGGGATTCCCGTATGCCCCACTCCCCACACCTCCCACACAAACAACATCCTTCATTAGTGGTCGTACAACCTTTTTCAAAGAATTATATTTAAACCTGTACAACTTGCCAGTTTTCCATAATTTTAAGTATCAGTTTAATTGACTCTGTCAGACAAAGTACGGTATGCTTTAAATCTCATAATCTACCAGTTATTTTATCATTGCTCCAAGGGCATTGGACGAGGTGCCTTGTGATCAGAGCTCTTCCTGCTGAGATACTGCAGGCATTCCAGAGCTGGTTAAGGCGTGTCTGCTTTAGACCATCCTTGGAAGACTAATCTTTTGGTCCAGTTCTATTTATTGTTTGAGTAAATTAACATTATACCCCATGCTTGTATAAACTACAGGAAATTATCTCCTCTCTCCATACCCCATCATTTCCTTGTAATCCTTGTTGGAAGAGCCCACTTCTGTAACTTATCCCAATGTGTACTTTTTGGTATGATCTTGCTATTGTCCTCCCAGTTTATCCTCAAGGCATAACTGGTTCAAATATTATTAAAAGAAGAATATGAACGCTGTTCTGGGTTGAATGCACATATTTTTTTTCTGTCTGGTGAAATTAGGGTGACACTTCCTTTTTGTCTTGAGTTGCTCACAACCTGCCTAGCTTTATGAACGCCAATCCTTGTGGGGATCTCCTGATGTCCTAAGAAGTCATCCATGTCAGGATCTGCTCTTAAGACCATTTGTTTATGAAGGTCTTTAAAAGAAAATAAACTTTTTACTTTGAATTTATTTTAAAACTCACAGGACAGTTGCAAAAATAATGCAAACCCCATACTGAGATCTCCAACATACCCCACCCCAAAACCCAGATCCACCAATTTAACATTTTGCCACCTTTACGGTATCATTCATTCTTTCCTTCTTTCTGTGTGTCTGTCTAGCTCTCTCCCTCCCCCGCCCCCATTCAGTCATTTTTCTGAACATTTGAGAGCAGATTGCACATATCATACTCCTTGAACAAAATAATACTGCCTTGTGCATTTCCTGTGAACAAGAATAGTCACTTCTTTAATAATCACCTTAAGTGCAGCTATCAAGCTCAAGAAATTTAATATTGATATAAAGCTTACATTCTATATTCCAATTATGTACCAGTAATGTCCTTTTGAACCTTTTCTCCTCTCATCTTAGATCCTACCCACTATCATGTATTGCATTTACTTGTCATTATCTCTTTAGTTTTTTTTTTTTTTTTTAATTGTGGAAACATACATACAATATAAATCTCTCATCCCAACCCCTCCCAAACATACCATTCAGTGGGATTAATCACATTCACCATGTTGCAGTACCCCCCCACCATCCATTTCTAGAACTTTCCCTTCATCCCAAACAGAAACCCTGTACTCATTTTGTATTAACTTCCCATTACCCCTCCCCCCACCCCTGGTAACCTGTACTCTACTTTCTGTCTCTGTGAGTTTGCATATTCTGTGATATTTTCTTTGTGATTACCATGGGGCTTGAATTTAACATCCTAAATCTGTAACAGTCTCAATTTGCTTGATACCAACTTAACACACTTCAATAGCTCACATAAACTGTGTTCCCAAAGCCCTTCACCCCAACCTTTATGTAGTTCTTGTCACAATGAGTCTATGTCCATTGATTTATCATCACATCCTGTGCATTTGCCTCTTAGATGCTGTAGGAAGTGAAAAATGGAGTTACAGGTGAAAAATACAATAGTATTTGTATTTACCCATGTCATTATCTTTACTGGAGATCTTTATTTCTTCAATCTTTTAAATAATGCCCTTAAAAATTAACCTTTGGGAGAAGAAGGACATTTAAAGGAGCACTTTGTTTTGAAATGTTCTTTATAGTAGGTTTTCCAGATAGATTACAAACAAATGTCTTAACAGTTATAACACAAACACATCCACACACATTCCACCACGACCACTGCCACCCCATGCTCTTTGAATTCTGAGTCAGGAAACAGAAATATATCCATTTATATCCATTTAGCTCTTCTGAAACGCCCTGGTTAGCCTATTCAATTCATGACATGTTGAAGACATTGGCTTTCTGACCCATCTAAGAAATGTTTGTCAGCAAATGGTTTGGAGACATGGGTCTGTCCAACAGTCAATGACAATATTCACACAGTAGAACTAGGAAGTTGTTTATAACACTTGATTAGGAATACTTAATGCTGGATAAATAATATTGTTCAAGTTTTCAAATGCCACCAGGCCTGGAATGATTTATGAGGCAATTAGTGTACATGCTTGCCTCCACAAATTTGCCATTAGAACTGTTAAATTTCTTTATAATTCACAACTGTATTTCATGGGAGAGGATACTGAGGCTCTTTCTTATTTTCTTTCTTCTGTTTACTACCTTCACATTTATCTATGTATCTTGGTAACACAGACAGCAGTGCTTGTATAAATGGATGTCTGCTTAACAAGGAAGGGAAAAAGCTTGGACCTAGGGCATGCATACCGTGGATTCCCGTGAGTCTTATGTACAGGAAACACAGACGACTTGATCTAACTCAAGCTATCATCCCTTTGCTATGTATCATCTTTTCCCCATCTGACAGGAGATCTTCACTGAATAGACAATGAGGGAATTACCTTTAGTGACCATAAATATTTCCTTGGAGGAGAGACTCTGAGGTGGTCCTGTATATCATGATTCCTTATTTGGGCACAGTATCTATAGATGAACTTCATAGATTAGGGAATGCTTTCCCCTATATGATTTCACTGGAAACTCTTCTAGCTTGTGCTGTCCTTAGCATGGAGCTCATGAAGTACGGGGCAGGTAACGATCTTAAGGCTTTGAGGCTGCCTTTAAGTGAGAGCCACATGCCCTGAGCAGTGAGTAAGTGAGAGGGAAATGAGCCAAGAAAGGTGGGTCCAGGTGATTCAGAGCCTTAAAGACAGAGGTGTGGGGTGAAGACCAAGGAGAAAACCAAAGCCCAAATATAGCTTACTCAACCCCTTTGATGGGCTGGAGGCATGAGTTTCCCCAAATGGAAACATAGGTATGGATGAAATGACCTGGGAGGCAGTATAGTATGATGAGTAATGGCATGGGCTTCGAAGTCCTTCACTCCTGTGCTCGGATTCTAAGTCTACTGAATGAGTAGCTGGATGACATTGGACAAATTACCTTACCTCTCTGAGCCTCAGTATCCTCTCTCATGAAATGCAGTTGTGAATTATAAAGAACACAACAAATACAGTCTCTTCTGCTAGACTGTGTTTCTGTAACAGAATCACCTCATTAACGACTGGTAAATGGGGAATGATGTTAGTATACTATGGAAGTTGTACTGATTCACTCACAATTTTCCTGGGAAATGGGACCTGGATTAGTAGGAATAGAAATATAACCTTCAGCCAGAAAGGAGAAAGCCCTCAGCCTGGCTGTTGTAGTGGCAGCAGGAGCCCTTTCAGCTCTATTCTAAGAAAGTTAAAAATAAGTGTCTGCAGCTGGGTCTCCCTCCCCAGGGAGCTGTACCCTCCCATGTCCACCTTCATTTTCTTAGCACTCCACCGGCTCTGTTCCACTTACCGTGTCACCAGCTTTTCCACTCTGCTGTTTTGTGCATTTTTAGTATCTGCAGGGCAGCCTTTAGCCATTTTGAGCTGTGTGTCTGGGCAATCCGAGTTATCTTCCTGGGTACCAAGAATTTAAGAATCGGCTTTGTTAGTGCTCTGGTTACAATGTTGCATACATTTGTAATAGGCTCTTCTTTATCCTATTTATTCCATAAATCCAGTTATTTTTTTTTCCTTGTCCTAATTGTTTAATTCTTTTTAAATTGAGGTATAATTAACATACTGTAAAATGCTCAAATCCTAAGTGTATTCTTCGACCAGTTTGACAAATGCATATTAAAACTCAGAACTTCTGTCACCCCAGAAAATTCTTGGATGGTGGTCAATTCCCCTCCCTCACCCCACTACCAGAAAGAGCCAACCAGTGTTCTGAAGTCACCGGTGGGCTGCTTTTGCCTGTTCTAGACTTGATTTATCCAGGATAGGCTTTTTTTTAATGTCTGTCCTCTTTTCCTCAGCATAGTATTTTTTTGTGTGTGATTCATTTATGTTGCGTTTATCAGTAGCAATGGCTTTTTTATGGTTAAGTAGTATTCCTTTGTATGAAATATTCCACAGGTTGATTCTCTTTTCTCCTATTGTTGGATATCTGAATTATTTACAGTTTTGGGCTATTGTGGCTTAAGCTGCTAAGAACATTCATGTACAGGTCTTTGTGTAGACATATATTTTCATTTCACTTGGGTAAGTAGCCAGAAGTGGAATTGTTAGGTCACCGTGTATCATGGCTCTAACTTTTTAAGAAACTGCCAAATGGTTTTCCAAAGTGTCTGTAGCATTTCACACTCCCACCAGCAATGGGCAGGAGTTCCAGTTGCTTCCCATCTTTTCCAATATTTGGTGGTATCAATCGTTTTCATTTCAGCCATTCCGTTGGGTGGGTTGTGTTATCTCACTGTGGTTTTAATTTGCTTTTTCTCTGATGGCGAATGATGTTGAGCACTTTTCATGTGCCGAGTAGCCATTTTACATCATCTTTGTGAAGTGTTGAAGTCTTTTGCCCATTTTTTAAGGTTAGGCTGTTTCTCTTTTTATTATTGAGTTGCAGGGTTTCTTTTACATAAATTTGGATATGATATATATATATCATATATATATGTTAGATATATGAGTTGTGAATAGCTTCTCCTAGTCTATGGTTTATCAATTTCTTATTTTATTATTTTGGGGGGATTTATTTCTCTGAGATTTTTAATGCACAATTTTACAGAACATGAGGTTTTCTCAGGAGCATGCATGTTGTGTTAGAACATAAAAGTCTGTACTCCATAACTGCTTGCTGTTATCGATAGCTAATGTTATTCCAGCTCTAATAATCTTATGGTTCTGATTTTCAACAGCCACTTAATTGTGGGGCTTTTGCCTGGAAGTCCCACTGCATAGGCATTTAGAAAGTTGCCTTATCTTGACTTCCTTTCAGAGGCGATGTATCCAAGACATCTGGTTCCATCCTGCATCACAGATTGGTAACAGCAGGGGGGACAGTGGCCATTGTTTTACTTCCATATGAAGCCTAAATGTCCTAGAGATATTGTAGGTCCAACTCCAAACACATGAAGGATGCAAAAGTGAATGCAAATTGAGGTCATAAGCCGGCTTGTTTTGCCTTATGAGACATATGGAAATAGATGCTACACATTGAACAAAACATCTGTTGAAATAAGGTTTCTAATTTGAATGCTTTAAGACGGACTGTTTCTAAAACACGAGATTGTCTGGTGGGAAAGCAGATGGGCAACCCAGGTAGTCTTATACTAACTCATTATTTTTTCTGAAATACAGGCTTTGCTTGGTAACTCAAAGACAGCCTTTGCTAGATATGTGGCCTTCAGAAAAACAGGGACGGCCACGGCTGAAAGCTCCACTTGCTGGTGCTTGGCTAGAGGTCAGGAGGGGACAGGGCTTGTTTCTTAATGCAGTTAACACAGAGAACTTTTAAAAATCCAATCTTTACTAGAGTCTAAGTATTAGTAATCAAATAATTTTTAATTACTTAAATTGGTTAGAAATCTATTTTTAAAATATATTTCTTCCTACTAGGTCTAGTAACATGTCATAGTTGAGAAAGTTATTTTCACACAAAAAAAATTTTTATGAAATAGAATTTTTATAAAAGTGATTTTTCCACATAACTGAAGCTTTTAAAACATTTCTTCCTGAAAAAAAAAGTTAAAGTTAGATTATGTACTTCTTTTCACATACATTAGCATTATTTCCATAGTTTAGAATTTCTTCAGGCTATCAAGATATGAAATTGTTGGTCTTAAAAATAAGCATCAGATTTCTATGTATTTTATTTTATTAATTAATTAATTTTTAAAAATTTTTTTTTGTGTGTGAATGAATTTTTTATTTACACTGTATCTAGAAGCAGATACATAACTTCTTAAACAATTAATTTCCAAAAATGTGCAAGAAATTACTATAATTTATTTACAAACCAAAACACATATTTAAACTCAATGGACTTTGGATAATTCATTCTGTGGTGTTCTCATACAAATGGTAGACACCTGATTTTAAACATAGAGGAAAAGTGTAAACTACAGCAATCTGGCTTGCAAGTATTAATTTCATGGCACTCCAACATGACTATAACATTTCTTTAACCCAACCTGTATACTTATTACAAAATCCTGCAAGAATTGTTCGTATCTCTGGATGTAGAGTTTGGAACAGTTTTCAGAAACAGCAGCTACACGTTTTGCCATGTTATGACTGATTAATAAAAAGGATACTTATAAAAAACCTTCTTTACAGGAAGTAAATCTTGTGAAAATTGTGTATAAATTCAGAGCCCACTGTCTGAGCTGAAATGTGAAGATTTGCCACTTGAATAAAGGGCATGGACTTCAGCATCTATTTTGGTTGTTCAAAAGATTTGGGTTTATTTTCTGGTTCTTGGCTATGTTTCAGAGAGTATGAGTAGTCAAATAAATAATATGCTGTGTAAACTCAGAATTAAATTGGTGTTTTTTCCCATTTCCATTATTCCAGAGATGAGAATTTGGTGATTACCGTGAAACAGATTTTAGTTAAATAAAAAGACCAAAAAAAAATTTTTTTTTCATAAAACAGTACAGAGAATTGAACACTGTCCCGTGATTCTTAGCTCTAAGACTGACAGATTATCTTTTCAAACCTCTGGACGTCAGGTCTACTTGTAGGATTCTAGGGGTGAAAGTGGCTGAGTTCCTATCACTAGTAGCTCATGCAGAGGCTTATTGGAGAGAGGATTTCTGCCTAGTAGGGGATGAGCCTGGGTGACCTGTAAGGTGCCTTTCCCATTTTAAGATTGAATAATTCTGTGCCCATTTCTGAAAACAATTCTCCTACATCTAACAAGGTTAATTTTAAATGTCCAAGGGTAATAATGGTTCAGTGGCTCCTGGTTGCTTTGCTCTCCTGCCTTTGCATTCTCATGAGTTGGGAATGCTATCTACAAAGTCATTGTTTTCCTCCTTCTTTAAACCTCTCCTTCCTTTCATGCCCCAAATTTAAAGCTGTTAAAAGTATACGAAGCAACAAGATGAATTAAGGGAAGAGAGGGTTGGAACTTGTTAAATTGAGCTGGTCATAAATTCTCTTTATAGCAACTACTGAGTTACTGCGAAAGAAGTTAAATAAGGGGCGACCCCAAGGCCTGCTGTTTCAGGTAAGTCACCTCCATATGTGGGTTTACTGTGGGGAAGATATCAAATTAGCATAACTTTAATCATAAAATTAAATAACCAATACAGAAGGAAAACGCTCTGGTATACTTTGTTCTCTTATGCTCTGGAAACATTTAACCAAACAAGTGGGGAGAACTCAAATTAGTGAGTGCCTCCTGAGAATATCTTCCAAAGAGGAAGCATTTCAGAATTTACTTTGCCAAGCCACCGTATCTTCTTAGCAAAGAGGAAGTGTTTTAGCCTTCAGCATCTCCTTTTTGATAGCAAGGGTACACCCTTCAATTTGTAATCATAGGCTGAAATTTTGAGTACTCTTGCATGAACTTTGATAGGTATTTTCTCTTTTTCTCCTATAGGTATTAAATTCCATCTAGATAGCTCAAGATATCCATAGCAGAGTTTAACATGTTTCTTTCCCTTAGGAAGTCTGGTGAATTTCCCCCACTGTTTGATTCATAAATGAAGAACATGAGGGTGCAGGAAGGTTGGCACTGGAGGATGGGGGTGGAGAGGGAGGAAAGAAGGGGGGTGTGATATGCCGTCTGTTTCCACAGCATTCAAGGCACATCTGTTTAAGCAGAAAAAAAAATTATTTGCGTGGGAGATGAAAACAGGCAGAGTGCCTAAAACGTCCCCTGTCGTAAGTCGAGCTGGATTCTAGAGACGCTTTAATTAGCTTGACAACACCAGCAGCATTTTCTGTTACAGTATAGCTATGATAGATTGATAGCTACCTCTGGGACCAAGGCCACACTTTTATGGCAATAAAATTTTCACAGACATCGTTGTCACTCTTTTGAGTTAGGTCACCAATGCGCTTCTTTTGTCCTCACTCTGAATCTTGTTTCTGCACTTTGGATTTCATTCCCAGATCAAGCAATGGGGAAAATGCAATGAGAGGTTTACAATGATAAACTTGTTCTCTTAAACTAGAATACAAGATAAAGGAGTGGTCAGTTTTATGCCTCTCAGGTATTGTGATATCGTAAGGCTATGTGTTTTGTATCTTTGACCCTCTCGCCATTCGGATTTTGAATCTGCTCTACGATTTGCCATGACAGAGCTGTTTAGATGAGGAGTTTCCTCAGTCTGAGCCCTTGTCCTGCACAGATAAAATCCAGCAGCTTCTTCAAGAACAACTGGTAAGTTTAAGTTGTTTGAGATTGGTTAATTGCCAATTGTACATCAACTACTAGGCCCAATAGAAATCTAAGTCCAATGTTTCCTAGTAGCACTAGACCTCTAAACGATGCTCCTTTCCTTTGAGAGATTCTCAGGTGAAGCAGTGGACACCATGAAAAAGAGTTATATAGCTAAGCTTGCCCCCATCCCTACCTCTCTCCTCGAAGCCTTTGTGAGAATAAAATGTTAAAATCAGAGTGTCAGTTCTTGGGAGTCGATGATACCTTATAATTCTGTTAAATTATTGCGCTGTGATTTTAATAAGAATTATATTCATATGGTATACCTTTGATCAAAACCATGGAAGTGTTTTTACCTGATATTGATTTTTTTTTTTCTTGACTGCTCTCACAGGGTCATTTGAGATCAGGGATAGTTTTTCCACCTATAAAGATGAAGAGATTAGATTATGAAATATAGTATGCCCCTTTCAACAACTAACGACACTTGAGTTTCTCTTCAGAAGCAGAGTTGCTGCAAACTATATAGTGGTCGAGAGGCAAGGAAACATCAGGCCCTCCTGACCTTGACACGTACGTGCTGGTACCCAGGTAAGCAGGGCAGCCCCTCTCCCACAGGGGATATAATTAATCAAAAGGGGAAATAATTTATTGCAGTCGTATTTGTATATGAAGAGGTGTTGAATACTTAATTAACCTGAATCCAATCACCCAGGATATATTTGAGCACCTACTCTGTGCAAGATGTTATATTACATATAATAGAGACAAAGTCATAAAAAAGCTCACTGACTAGTGGGAAGATAAGACCTGGACTCAGAGAGAGATAGTCAGAGAAGGTATCATAGAAGAGGTGAGAGTTGAACCAGGTTGGATTTGGAAAAGCCAGAAGTATGGAAGAAATATGCCAATTAAAAAACATACAAAAATAACAACAATAAAAACAGAAGCAAGAATGCAAAAGCCTTAAGTGTTTGAAGAAGAGTCAAAACTGGACAAGTCATTCTGGAATAAAAAGAATTTGGGGTGGGTTATAGTAGAAATTTGGGAAAGGAAAAGCAGGTTAAGGTTCAAATTGTGGACTTCTACCGAATGCCAGGCCAGGGAGAATAAGCTTTACCCTCACAAATGCTCAAAGAAGCGACAACTCTCATCGCCATCTGGATGCAGCTGAAAGCAAAAGTTCATAGCAAGTCCTGGAAAGAAGTGGGCTGAATATCAAAACTGAAACTTGGAAGGAATAACAAGAAACTGGAGCAATTTATGGATCATTTAAGCTGGAGAAGGAAAATTGCCATTTACGGAGTGGTCATTTTGTGCCAGACAATTAACTTGTGCTTTCCAGAGGTTATTTTATTCACAGTAACTCAGTGACAGTAAGAACCTGGCAACAGGCGCTTGTAAATGGCACTTGCTGTGGATCAGGCACAGGTAGTGCCCCGAACATTCGTTCCTCCCACGCTCCTAGGAGCTAAAGGCTAACGCAGCTCTCATTCTAAAGATGAGGAAACCAAGGATCATGGCAATTGCGATTAGCCCAAGATCCTGTGCCACTTTTATGGAAGGAAACAGAGGCTCCAGGTGGATTAGTTATTCAAGGTCACACCACTGGTATGTGGCAGAGCTGGGATTTGAACTGAAAAAATCTGTCTGAAGCCAAAGTCTATGTGCTTTCCATTAAACTCTGCTGCTTCCTAAACTCTGGACATACCTGACAAGACAGTTTCCCAGTAAGAATGGTTTCCCATCCCATCCCTCTTCAGTGTTCTAATCATACTGTCCAATCCTTTTCTCTTCAGGAATGGGTGAACTTTTTCCATAAGTGACCAGATAGTAAATATTTTAGGGTTTACAGGCCACACAGTCTCTGTCCCTTCTACTTGACTCTGCTATTATAGCACAAAAGCAGTCATGGGCAGTATGTAACGTGGCCGTGTGGCAATAAAACTTTATTTACAAATCAGGTGGCAGGCTAGATTTGGCCTGCAAGCTGTAATTTGCTGGCACCTCTAGTTGCTTTTTGTTTTTGTTTTTTTTATTTTTACATTTGGTATTTCCACCCCATGTAATTAGGCATCCAGGATTTATATTAGAAGTTAACAGGGAAACAGATGTGGCTCAAGAGATTGGGCTTCCGCCTACCATGTAGGAGGTCCAGGGTTCGATTCCCGGGGCCTCCTGGTGAAAGGTAGCTGGCCTGTGCAGGAGAGCTGGCCCACATGGAGAGCTGGCGCAGCAAGATGACATAATGAAAAGCGACACAGAGGAGAAACAATAAGAGACGCAGCAGACCAGGGAGCTGAGGTGGTGCCTCTCTCCCATTCCAGAAAGTCCCAGAATCGGTTCCCAGTGCCGTCTAAAGAGAAGACAAGCAGACACAGAACACAGAGAGCAGAGACAAAAACAACAGGGGGTGGCAGTGGGGGGGGGCAGTAAATAAATCAATCTTTAAAAAAAAGTTAATAGAATTGGATTAGATTTTGCTTTTTCAGAAATGGTTCAATCCCTCAGGAGTGGAAGAATTTATATTTTAATATAGTTTGAACCAGAAATTAATCTTTATTTTCATTCTTATCTCCTCTATTGCAGATGCCTTACACCTGGACAGCCTTACCGGGCTTCCAGGACTGGGACTGACAGCTTTCTCCTATGCAGCCAGCCGAATCCAGGCTTTAAGTGAAAGGCCAAAATATAGAGAAATAAAGGATCATACTTTGAATGTGGCAAGAGGACACAAGTAAGTTAAAAGAGCAAAAACTTACCTGCTCTACGCTTCCTGGGTGGCCTATTCTCATTGCCTAACATCTTAATCAGTTTTATATTTTAATATTCTGACATCATAACATCTTTGCTTTGTTTGTGCCACTTCTCTAACTTTCTGCAAATTGACAATTTTAAACAGACATCTCACTTATTAATGTGTTGTTCCCTTGCCTTTTTGAATTTCATCATTAAAAGATAAATTAGGCCACCTAAAATGTTTCCCAGTTTTCAGGAATATAACTACATGTTGCCAAGGTAACGGAGATGGGTTTTGTTCACGATTTCTGTTTCTTTTACACTCAAGGCTAGTAAGTCTTTGGAAATTTATCCCTGTCCTTGCACTCCACTCTCTCCACATGCTCATCGTGCCCACCTGCCTTTTTAAGTACACTCATCTTCCTTAGGAAAAGTTCAGAAACGTCAGCTGACATTTGTGGGGCAATATCTGCCCAAGAGAAATTTCCTTTCTGTATTGAGGGTGAGGAAGCAAGACTTTGCATTACAAATTCTTCATTTTCATTTTTGCACGGCCTCTCTGTGGAGAAGGTGAGAGCTCTTTTTCGTTATGCCTTACTTAAGCCATGAGCTTAATTAGAAAGTAAAACTTGGGGTGGGGATGGGGGGAACTGTTGTATTTTGATAGCTACTAAAAATGGTTTCCCCTCTGTTCCCCTGCCAGGTGCCCAGGCCCCACAGGTGGCCCCCACCTACAGACAGATCTTTCGGGTTGCGTCAGGATGAGCGATGACCCAAGGATGGAAGTGAGTATTGGGCTAGGTTTCAATTTCTGTTTTACTGCTCCCTTAGCCTCGCTCTCTTTCGATGGGTTTTCTTTTTAAAAAAGGATTATGGACACTCTTATAGCAAGTAAGAGTTTTATACCACAGAAGGATGCAGGAGAAATATCAACCTTTGATGCCAGAAAATTAAAATCCAGGCCTTGGGGGTGGGAGAGGGTGTCTGTGCCTCCTGTAGAGTAAACTGGGGGGCTATGACCAAACGGAGATTTTAAGGAGCTGGGCTAACCTTAGTGTTCAAGAGGAAGGCTGGTTTGGGACTCAAGTTCACTAATCCCTGTACGCTGTCTCAGGACCCCTTCCAGCTAAGAATTCAAGTCAAGTCAAGATAACCTTCGAGAGGCTGAACTTTGTATAAAAGTAGGTGATGCAGGTGCAAACAGCACTTCTCTGTCCGAGGAGAGGATCACACTCTGTGGCCGAGAAGGGCACTTAGGGAAACTGCCCAGGTTGCGGAGATGGGGCTCGAGCCCCTTGGAACGAGCTCTTGGCCAGGCTGCAGGCTGAGTGTGGCAATCAAGTGGAGCAGACAGTTCTGTTTCAGTATCTGGCAACATGTCGTGCTTCCTTAAAAAAAAAAAAAAAAAAAAAAAGTTTTATTGAGATGTAATTCACATACCAAGAAACTCACCAATTTAAATCTTACAATTAAATGATTTCTAAAATATTCACGGAGTTTTGCAACCATTACCACAATCAATTTTAGGATATTTCACTGCCGCCCAAAGAAATCCTGTGCCTATTAGCAGTCAGACCCTATTTCCCAGCCCTGAACACCGAATCTACTTTCTGTCTCTATACATTTGCCTATTCTTGACATTTCATATAAGTGGAATTGTATAATATGTGGTCTTTTGTCATTGGCTTCTTTCACTTAGCATAAAGTTCATCCATTTTGTAGCAAATATCAGAATTTCATTTCATTTTGTGGTCAATTCTAAATATAGACTACATTTTGTTCATTCCTCAATTGACAGGCATTTGTGTTGTTTCCTCTTTTAGGCTATTGTGCATAATGCAGCTATGGCCGTTTCATGTCCAGGTTTTTGTGTGGACATATGTTTTCAGTTCTTTTGGATATATATGTAGGTGTGGAATTGCCGGGTCTTATTGTGGCTCTATGTTTAATATTTTGAGGACCTGCCAAATTGATTTCCTGTGTGACTACACCATTTTACCTTCCCACCAGCAAAGTATAAGGGTCCCAGTCTCTCTGAAATCTTGCCAACTCTTCTCTTTCTGTAATTGCCATCCTGGTGGGTGCGAGATGGCAGCTCATTGTGGTTTTCATTTTCATTTTCCTAATGACTAATGATGTTGACCATCTTTTCGTGGCCTTATTGGCCATTCATATGTCTTCTTCGGAGACATGTCCATTCAGATCATTGCCCATTTTTTGAATTGGTATATTTGTCTTTTTATTATTGGGTTGTAAGAGTTCTTATTTTTCCTTTTAAGCATGTGTATCTGACATTTTTCTGTTCATCAGTACCCATCTTGAGTAGCTAAGAAAAAGAAAGAAAAAGGAAAAATATATTTTGCTATAACTTAGCAGTTCTGTTAAAGTTTTAATAAAGGAGGTTGAACTTGGAAGCTTACAGGATATTTTGGTTTTGCCAGTTTCCCCTTTATCTGGCACAGATTTCACCAAGAAAGGGAAAGAAAGAAGCATCAACTGTCTACCAGGTGCTGTCATCTTATTAATCTTCTCCACAAGTTTGAATGGTAGTTATTCTCTGTTTTTCATAGACAAGGCAATTAAAGTTCAAGAAGGTTAGAAACTTGCCCAAGATCACTCAACTAGTAAGTAGCCAACCCGGTCTTCACGTTCAGGTTTGTCTCGCCTCAAAGGCTATGCCCTTTCCACACTGAATTTAGACTTTTCAAGCGTAACCATCACTCATAGTTACCTTGGAAGTGTTTTTTTCAGCTAAGAAATATGCTGCTTATGTGTCTAAAAAGGCTCTCCTAATCCGCCCTCATTAGGATGTGTACTTTGAGTTGTCTATGGTCTTGACACTCATGAAGAAATAGAAGCTAACAGGGAACATAATAGAAACTCCTGTCAAACGCTTTTGGGTTCCATGAAGATGTAAAAGCTGTCTTCTGTGACCTTTCTGCCATAGACTCCAGGAACTATGCTGGCTGCCCTTTGTGGCTGATACCAATTCTCCCCATTCATACTCCAGGCTTCTGCTCCCCAGAAGAAACTATGCAATCTGTTAGCTACACTCTCCACCCCTGTCCTTTGAGCAAATCTCCCCTGCCAACTCTTTGTGCTCCCATCCCCATTTCTTACGCAAATAGAAATTTTGGCTTTTCTAAGCCTTTTCATTACTAAGAAGTACAGAGGAGTTAGAATATAAAATAAAAGATAAAATTATAAAAACCCATGATCAGTGTTCATCCTAGCGGGCCCTAAAATGATGGCATCTCCTTAACTTCTTGGCTAAAATATAGAATTTTTGACAATCAAATAATGTGACCTGGTATTCCTGCCCTCCGTAATTTGGTTATGACCTACCTTTCCACCCCTATTTCCCCATTGCTGCCTTAGAGTTGCCCTACAGGTCAGTCAAACTGGGGAGCATATATGGCCAGCATGTATTGCCCAGACCTGTTTATGCTATTTTCTCTGCCTAGAGCTGTGTACTTCTCCTCTTCTCAAAATTCTGTTTTATTGTCAAGGCCCAATGAAAAAACCAGCTGTTTCCATAAAACCCTTCTTGTGCGAGCATAAAATGATGACAGGTTTCTCCAGCCCCTCTTGAAGTGGAACTCATACTGGATTAGAAGTTGGAGACAGATTTCTTTCCCTGAATCTGCCTCCATGTGACTCTGGAAAGTCCTGGCTTTGGGGCTAAGTCTCCTCATTTATCAGCTATCCCACTCGGAAAGAATCTGTTCACTCTCTTCCTTTAGGTGCCAGGAATTCTTGGGCCTCCCTTTCTTGTCACCTGGATTCTGATTGCCTTGTAGTGATGTTTTCTTATATTTATTCCTAAATTTGATTATACACATGAAGTATAGTGCCCATATTTGGATATGAACCTCTAGCACCTAGCATAGATTTGGGGCTCAAGTAGCTACCCCATTACTATTTGTTGTATGACTATTTACTTATTCTTGTACACCCTACAAGGTCCATTTAAAAGACTGAGAGTGGGTACGCAATGAGCTTGTTGAACTAGCAGCCTTGCCCTACTGCTTTCTGACCCCCCCCCTTTTTTTTTGGCCTGGTGTTCCTGAGAACTTGAGATTTGTTTTTAAGTCCTCCCCTATATCCACAGAGTAAGCTCTATGATAGCAGGCCCAGTGGGAGAGGACAGTGAACATGTGTGTTCACGGAGGGTCTCTGAGTGAGCCAAGGACTGCAACAAGTTTCATGTCTGGAAAGGAGCTCTAAATGGTTATGCTCAATCTCCATCATTTTCCATATCCCACAGGAAATTAATCTGGGGTCCAGTTTGGAGCATTCTTGGGGAGAACAGAGCTACTTTCTTAACCCAAGTAATTAGTTTATTTGGAATCTTTTGGTGTAGAGAGGAAAGAGAAGGAAATACATTATCCCCCATCTTTTTCTTTTAGAGACTTATCAAAATATTGATGGATGAAATGCTATGATGTCTTGTATTTGCTTCACAATAATGCAGGGGTAGGTTTAATAGGTGAGAGTATAAATGAAACAAGATTGGCCACAGGTTGATCTTGTTGATCTGCATGAGGTTACACAAGGGTTCATTAGTCTGTTTTGTCTGGTTTCATATTTAAAATCTTCCCTAGTAGTGTCTTAGAATTTTTAGCTATATAACATAGGTTTTGGAATCAGGCAGATCTGGATTTGAAGACTGACTCTGTTTCTTATTAGTTGTTTGAATTTGGACAAGGGTCCTGACTTCTCTGAATCTGCTTGTGTCACCCATGAAATAGAAATAATGCCTTCCAAACTCCTTGTGAGGGTTCAAATCCACACACACACACACACACTACACATATACACATATCTGCAGTGGCTAAGTTCTGGCCCAGCCAGTCCATGGAGACAATGCAAGTAGATCATATTTAGAAGAAAGGGAAATCCTAACGCCCTGATTCCTGCCCTGCTGATGAATAGGAAAGCCTGTCTTTTCCATGGGGTCTCTTCCTGGTATTTCCAAGAATCTCCAAGAGTGCACACCAGTGACCCTCAGCTTCACCAAATAGTGGGTCTCCGATAAGGACACTTGCTCTCTGGAGACACAGTGGGAAAAGGAAGTTGGTTTCTCACTCCCATCTCTGCAGTCCTTTCTGTTTGTTGTCACACTGCTCACAGGACCTGCCTACACCAAACTGACCTCCTCGGAACCCTGTGCCTGCGCCTCTGGTGAGCTCCTCTCCGTGGTCAGGAGAGAGAAGCCTCTCCCTTCAGTGTCGGCATTTTCCCAAGGGCCCCCGCAGCAGCGCTGGGTGGATTCTGTGGGAGGCAGTTGTTTAAATATTCCTCTACTTTTCAAGGTGTGCAGACTGTTCCGCAGGGCTGGTGGGTAGTACCGTCTCCCACTGAATTTAGTGCCTCTGCTCCCTTCAGTACCTAGACCCTGCTGGGCTCACACTTTCTGAATTCTTCTCACTCTTGGTTTCCTCTCTCCAGGTTCTAATTGTCCGTCCTCACAGTCCATCTCCCTATTCCTCATTTACTGCTCTGACCATTGAGGCTGAACACCAATTGTGGCAGAAATCAAGTTTTATGCAAAGGGTTTCTGGGCCTCTGCAAAACTGGACGTGGGATTAGGTATCTGTTTGTATCCCTAAATAATCCGAGAATTAAGAAGTTCCGTGAAAATTCTGTGACAACAAAACTGAGTCTGCCTTCTACCTCACTCCAGCCTCACCTCTGACCCCACCAAGACACTCTGTGACTTACATAAAGCACCTGGTTCGTAGTAAATGCTCAAAAAGTGGTAGCTGTTATTACCACCCAGAATCAGAATCGTTGGCAAGGTTGATGTCAGAGGATACCTTCCAGGCAAAGGGAATCTGGAGAAGAATTTCTCTTTCCTTTGGCCATTCAAAAAAAATCACATATGTCAACTATCAAGTGTCTTGCCATTCCTCTGTGGTCTCCTTCATGTTATTACACGTTTTTGTCTAAGATATGCTGTCACTGGGAAAAGGTGATTTGTGAGGCAAAGTACAGGATTAATTTAAAAATATCTCAGAAGACTTTCCGCCCAGTACCTGCCCTTTCCTCCCAGGCTGTGCGTGGGTGCAGCATTTATAACCTTGGAGAATAAATAATATTGCCAATTGCAAAATTGGGACACGTAAAAGTTGACTGATAACTGTACTATAAATGAACCTGAGTGTTTGTTGGGTGTGGCCTCTAGATGTGAGGGTGTGGTGTGCTTTAAGGTAGAAATTGGGGGAAAAAAAAGTCCATGAGGAAATTTAGTTTTGTTTAGGTTCCAGCAGTTGTTCAATTTGGCATTTTCTCTCCTAAGATCATTGAAACTGGCACTGAGTCAAGTCAAGGTTTTTCCCTTCTTTTTTAAAAAAATATTAGAACGAAGTAGTTTTAGATAGATGCTATATCAATAAATGTAGAGTAAAAATAATTTCTCAGATAGTCATATTAACTTATTTGACTAACGTTGTCTAAAACAGGTCAAATAGTCAAATTGGCAACATGACTGTTTCTGACTGGAAGGATTTCTTATCATAAAATCTCTGTACTAAAGCGGCATTTTTTCTGGGAGAGCAAAAATAATGCCGGGAGATTATCTAGGACAAATAATTGCCCTTATCTTAGAGTTAATTCTTATTGTTCTTTCTATGTTCCTCCTGAAATAGTGAAATAATACTGCTTTTGTGTATGTGTCACCTGCATCTCCTGGCCCAGCCCATGGGAGAATCTGTCTCCCTTTGTTCCCTGGATACCCTGCCACCCCGCCCTACGCTTGGCTCTTACTGTCAGAAGCAAATGGGCTGGACCAGGGCTTTCCATGCAAATGTGCGCAGGCTGATAGCTGAATGGCCGCGGCAGGAAGAACACTCTTCCTGCTCGAAGCTCTGGCCAGGTGTGAGTTCACTGACTCGAGCAATCTTCTAGGTGTGAGTACATCTCTCATCTGAAATTTCTTTTTCTCGCTCTTACTCCAGCTCTTGCTTTATTTCCTTGGTTTTAAAACCATGCTCTGCCCAGGTCTCATGGTGGGCACGTACAGGTTATGTTCTGTGGGTCGGGATGCTGGCTTGCCTAGGGGTGGCTTTTGAAACGGGAAAGGAAGGAGCACAATTGTAGAAAGTTTTATCTGAGTGATACCCCACCCCCGAGCCCACATACCTGGAGGGCTGTATCTCCAGCTTTCATTAATTGAAATCCTAAATTTGAAACAAAACAAAACAAAACACCAAAGCCTCTTTACTCTGGTTATTCTTGTAAGAAGAGGAAAAAATGTTGTTAGATCCTATTTATGAGAATGTAGGATTAAAGTTAATTGTGTAGTGGGTTGTTTTCTGATCACTGAAATTTATGAAGATGAATGATTTGAGAGTAATACCCACTTGCTTACATTGCAACTGTTCTAGAGTAGTGTAGGGATATATGGCTACTAAATATATGACATTTCTCCAAAGCCACAGAATTATTGTTTAATCAATAAATACATTTATCAAAAGGCTTCTCCCCCAAAACATTTCACATATGAGGTATAAAAGAAAAGAAGGGCTTACATAGAGAGCATTATATCATAAGGGAATAGTTTATAATATAATGGAGACAAAGTGTATTTTCACTGTATTTATTATTTTGGCCATAAATAATCATACACCTTTTTTTTTCCCCCCACAAAGGTTTGCAGAAATGATGTGTTCCCTTTCCCTCCATATTGGAAATTGGTTTAATGGAATAGGAAATAAAAACGTAATTCTCTTTCAAACCTCCCAACTTCAAGATGGAGTCTTTTCTGACAGAGTTAGCTTTATATAGTTATAGTGCAATAGTGTTATTCCAAGCCACACAGAGTAACCATTTTTATGTGTTATGTAATATTAAATGGGCCAGTTTTTTATTGCTAATGAATCAATTCTTATTGATTTAAATGAAACATGATACTCAATGAAACTGAAGATATTTAACTTTTTCCCCATTTTTATAGCTTTGTTTCTTATTTGCGTACTAGAGTTAAATAAGCATATTGTGATTACTAACACAGCCTGTTTAAATATTTTAAATATGGGACCATCATCATTTAACTACACACAGGGTGTAAAGTACAATTAACTGCTCTTCAAAATCCAAGGCAGACACCACCTGATCTGCTAACTGTTCTGTTCCCACCAGCTCTCTTTGTGGAATGGTGGATTATAAAGTATTAGTTTCTATTTCTCTCCCCATCTGGCCTCTATGAGCTCCTCTAAGACAGGACCGTGTTCTGTGTGTGTGTCTCCAGCCCTTGTCACTGTTTCTGGCGCTAAGTGGGCCTTTGACGGAAGCCTGTTGACTTAAATTGGTGTCATGACTCAGTTACATATGGTCTGACCCAAAGACATTTCAAGCAGAGACTACATGGGATGAGAGAGGAGATGGACAAATATTGATACAGAGGAGGACTTGTGTAAATCCTTGCTTTTTAAGTTTGTGGATATTTCTACATGTCTGAGGTGACCCTTTAAAAGTTTGCATTTAAATCAACCAGTCTAATCCAGTAATGGGGACGTCTTCACCTCTCCATTAGCCTGCATTAGTTTTTGCTCTGTCGATGTGGAAAGGACATTGTATTTAATCCAATCTGGGTGTGCAGGATGGCTCCACTGTTTGGAATTCTCTTGGGAAATTACTTCATGTCGCTGGCCTCAATTTCTTTACCTGCAATAGGTAAATCTCTTACCAAAGCCTACTGCATAAGATTGTTGGGAGAATTAACTGAGATGATACATAAAAGGAGTTTTGTTCATTTTTCACATGCTAAACAGACACAGGCTGCTATTATTGTACTAGGTAACTACAAACCCAGCAAACCTTGTTAAATAAACCTTTACCTTTCTGTGACTTTGTAAGGATTTCCTTGCGTAGATTCTAAATACTTTGTAAGACATACAGCATTCCTTCATAGATTCGTGTCGCTGGCTGAAGCAGTTAAAGAAAGGAGGTCTATGTTTGCTTAGAGAATATTTAAATGTCTTCCTTCTTACATTGTCTGTGTGTGCTTGTGATATGTCAGGACGATTTCAGTTTTAATTAAATTCTAATTTGTTTTCTTTTCCTAAATAAATTCAATAATAATGAAAATAAGCTTATTAGTTAAAAAAAAAATTACGTTCCTACAGTACTTTTTGAAAGAGACTAAATGAGCTTCTTAACCCTGAAATCCTAAAGTAGGAATTCCCAGCAGAGATCAAAAGGCTCAAATGAGACTTTCAAACACTCACCTTAGCAGGTTGGGACCACAGTTTTGTTAAGCTCATTATAGCACTAAGTAATAGGTACTGACTTAGATTTAATCCTTCAGATTTTTGAAATATAAGTTGTTTAGAACATATGATTTGCCTAGCTAGAAAATTGAGAATCATGTTTAAATCACCAGGTTCAAAGTTTTAGGCTGAGTAATATTTCCATAAATAGAATGTTGTTTTATGCCCATGTAGAATGTTCTGTTTAAAGAAAAGTTGATTAAGTTCAAGAAAGAAACTCTAACTGCCCTTTAAGTTTAGAATTTGTTTTGCCCCCAAATTTATTGGGCTTTCTTTAAAAATAGCAGACTTGTAAATATACTTAAAACTGGGTTTTTCTTTGAAATACAGCTTTGAGGAAGTATGTACACCAGTATGCCCTATACCACCTCATTCCCATATCCTTTCCAAAAGAGGAAAGTAAATATGGATTTGTTTAAAATCGTATGAAAGTGTTTGTTTAAAACAAACTCTCTGGAATGGAAAATGTCAAGTTGTTGAACTTATATCTCCTTTTTTTCATCTTAAGGAGAATGGTGTTGAATGCTTACATTCTGAGAGCCTGCCACAGTCCAGGTTTGCCTGTTTGTTTTTGTGTGCAAATTTGTATGCATATAAATATAATTTTTAAGGGAATTCTTTGGACTTGACACTCCAAAATATTTTTCTACCCTCTTGGCAGGGAATATTCCCCACTACCACCCCCTGGACACATTTCATCCATGGACAGTTCTGTAACTTCAAGTGGTAAGTGGACTCAGAAAAAATATAACCGCAGAGTGTAGAATTATCATTATCACCCTAATGTTCTGCGACCTGCTGAGGTGTGTGCAAATGAGAACATAGGCAAATACTGCATTTGCACAGTACTCACGCCAGTGGTTTCCTCCTGTTAGTAGATTCCAGCTCAGAAATTTTGAATATGGCTTCTGGTGACCTTGACTCTAAATCACTCTGTGAGAAAGAGGAGAAAAGCTCAGCATCTGCCGTGACAAGGATCCAAGGTAGGCTCTTGAAGGGTTCAAGTGTAGTTTCCATTCTGAAACACTGAGCAAACCTGAAAGCTGATGGGGCGACTGTCCTCAGCAGCCCAGTAATATTATTTTAGAAAAGAATTTTGAAGACCTAATTAGCCGGGAGAGAAAAACAGTCCAAGAGGTGGCTATGGCTTTTGTGTATGAGGATGTTATCAGGATTGTTTTTCAATGCCTTAGAGCAAAAATACTATACACACACACACACACACACTCATTCATTTTTATTGTGATAACGTATGTATAACACAAACTATCCCATATAAATTACAGTATATTTTAAGGGTACTTAAATATTTCCTAATGGCAAAGATTGATTTGACACAACTGGGTCACAACTGTGCACAGTTGTCGCATTGCTCAGGAACTTCTCAGAAGCCTAATTATAGTCTATCAGGTCAGAAGGATCAATTAGGGATGGTCCATTTGGTAGGCACGAGAATTAACAAGATGGTTAAATTCTCTTCTGCCACTTGCCTCTGGAAAGAATAGTTATTCTTGGTCATTCCAGTGAGCTATCACTACAGGTGACACTCTTGGGAAGCACAAACTCCCAATGCCACTCCCCCAAATCAGTCAAGGGTAATGTACCCATTCTCTTGTTTGAAGTAGACATTTACACTTCAGAGATATTGGTGCTAAACGAGAGTAGCCACAAAATTGCAGAAATGGAACGCTTTCCATGGGGACTAATTGAAGAATTGTTATGCATGACCTTACATCCAATAAGAACATTTGTATTTAAATCTACATCGAGACACCACTTTTCCCCTGTCAAATAGGCAATGATGCAAAAGTCTGATTACACTTTGTGTTGTTAAGGTTGCAGGGGAAGTCACGTATATTGCAGTAGGGAATATAAATTATTGTAACCAATATGGAGGAAAATTCTCCAATATCTCTAAAACATCTAAATATACAAACCCCATGATACAACAATTTGATTTCTGGGAATTTACCCTATAGCTAAACATACATTCAAAATGGCATATGCATAAATTAATCCATTGCTGCATAGTTTCTGTAATAGCAAAATATGGGGAAAAAATGTAGCTACCAATCAATAGCATACTGGGTAATAGATTTTGGTCTAGCCATATGATAGACTAATTGCAGCCATAAAACTTTATAAGTAAAATCTTTACTTAAAATTATATCCAAGAAATAGTTTCTTGAAAAAAGCAAAATACAGAACATTATGAAGAACATGCAAAATTTTGTGGAAAAAAAGGAGGGGAATAACTTGTGTGTGCCTTTGCAAGGCTAGACAGAAATGAAGACTATTGTCTGTGGGAAGGGAGAATGGGTATCTGACAGATAGGGAAAAGAGGGAAATTTTTCACCATGCAACAATTTGCACTTTTTAATTTATGAGCCATAAGAATTTATTACCTGTCTTAAAATTTAAAGAAAAACTAACATAACATTTCCATTGGGAAAAACTTGTATATCCCTGAAGAAACTGGTAAGCACTTTGTTCTTATTTGTGTATAAATTTTTAAAAATCTATGCATTAAATTTTTTCCCTTAAAAATTAAAGAAGCGTTAAAATATTTTAAAAATGAATTAAAAAAATTAAAGAAGCAAAATCTATCTGTAGCTGCTGCTACCCTTTGTGACTGTACTCTTAATTTAATGACAGTTTATCCAGAAAGGTACCATGTTGTGGAAGGATGTCATACTTTGTTATCAGCCTTGACAAAACCTGTTTGTCAAACTATAAAAAAAGCTACTAAGCTACTAATCACTCGTTTCCTTCATCCTGTTTCTATTATTACACTAGTAATATTTTTAATGAAAAAAAAGCAGTAGCCTAAAAAAAATCTACTAATCTAAAGGCATCTATACAGATGTTCAGTTCTACTGAGAGATCTTGTATGGCCAAGCTTCCTGGTGAGCTTTCGCTGCTCTATGGACACATGGATTTTTGTAGTACATGATTTGTCTCTCATGCTAAGCCATTGCTCTTTACTGGCCTACTCATGTCAACACCCTTGTTATTTCTTCCACTTTTACTTGTTACTGCTCTCCCAACTGTTTAGTGTGTTTCCTTTTTATCATAGGTACTAGTCCAGCTCATGAGAATATTCCACTCCAAGGCTCTATGAGTGAGGACAAAACCATATTAAAAATGGTAAGAAAAGTACATATGATAACAATAAAAGTAACGATGTGTTACAGTGGTACAGCTGACCCTTTAAGCATTACCTTTTATAGCATTTCAAAATATTATGAAGTTAAGAGAATTTAATTATGTCAATAGTTTATACACAAAGTGGTTGAGGCCAAGGTGTCTTTGGATCCATGTAAGGTCAGACAATAGAGCCGGAGCTGACTCCACATGGGTTGTTTGCTCATTCATTTACTCATTAAATGTCTACTGGAAACAAGCTAAACATCTACCAATAGAGGACTGCTTAAATAAATGAATACATTAGTGAATAAAGTTGAATAAAACAGTGATAACTATTAAGGGAGTTTTATTCTAATCAGGTGAAGGACACAACAATTATCCATAATTAGAGTGTGATTAGTGATACAAAAGAAAAATGCTAATGCTTGGGGTGGGCAGTCAGAGAGGGTGTAATGGAGGGAGTACAATGTGAGTTGAGTATTGGAAAACTGTTATGACTCATCTAGACCACTAGCGTTCCAAGCAAGGCAAACAGCACATACAGAGACTGAGAGAAGCTGAAAGTGTGGGCACAGCATGACACCCTTGGGGAAGGCATGGTTAGGGTAAATGGTACATTGAGAGTTTAATATAATATAATTAATATAATATATAATAATATAATATATAATAATATAATATATTATAATATATATAAATTATAAAATATTATAGAAATATTAATATATAAAATAGTCAAATCCATGGTTTCATATTCTAGTTCCACTACCTATAAACTATGTGTTTTGGGGAAAGTCACTTAATCCATCTGCATCTCAATTTCCTCATCTCTAAAACAGGGATAATAACTCCTCCCAATAATGGGGTTATTGGTAGGATTTGATTAATTAGTATGTGCAAAGTGCTTAGAGTAAGTGCTATGTAAGTCTAGTTATTGGCGGGGGTGTGGTGGGAAAGATGGGAAGATTAGGCAGGGATCAGATAAGGAAGGGCATATTAAATCATATTTAAAAGTTTGGATTTCTTCCCACAAGCTCTATCCCTTCACCACTGGAAGAGTTTTATGAGGGAATCACATCAGATTTGATCAATTCAGTGGTCTTTCTACAATAGAACTTAATTTCTTAGTAAGGAAATTTCCCTGACCCAACACTAGGATATTCCTCCTCATGACAGACTTTGAGAACACCCCATAACCTCCCTAGCCTAGTATGGATCAGCTCAACTATAGTTGCATAGTGGGGAAAATGCTTGGCCAAAGATTGTAGAGAGTCCTTTTTCCTTGACAGGCTCTAAAATAACTATTTGGTTATTTTTTTAAGTCAGTATGTTAAAAGTTCAGAACACTAAAAGAAATCAATCAGGAGGGTTTTTTGTTTTTATTTTTTAAAAGCCCTTTTTGGTTGACTCGGCATTTCTCAGCTCTCTAGTGGTGAGGTTTCTTTCATTTAAATAGTTCACGTGTCTGAGTAGCGAAAAAAGCCCACCTGAGTGTGAACGGGAAATATGGAATTGCAAAGAGCAGCCATGGACGACTCATTTTAAAAGCTTGGCTGGAAGGGCAGGTGAGGAAAAAAATCCTATGCCTGGACGAGGTCAGGGGATTGAGGGAGGACTCGAAAATTTTGAGAATTTTTCAGTGTTGATGGGAACAATGCAATGCTTATTTCATGTACTATCACATTTGTTACTTTTTATCAAAACTTTAGTTTCAACTGTCTAAAATTACATGACCTGGCATCAGTGGCTCTATCAAGAAATTTGTCTTATACTCTTATATTTTAATGGAAAATTTCTTCAGTGTCCTAAATTTCTCCATTAACCTGAGAATACTATAACAATATAATCATAAAAGGATTGTATACCTATGGTTTTCCCGTTAGATTCCCCCAGATGGTATAGTATAACCCTACTAATAGGTGACTTATCATGCAGATGCATTTACAGGACTGGCGACTGAATTAGCCTCCTGTGGATGCATAACAAATGGCCACCAACTGGGTGGCTTAAAGCAACAAAAGTTAATTTTCTCACAGTTCTGGAGGGCAGAAGTCTGAAATCAAGGGGCCAGCAGATTATGCTTCTGATGGAGGCTTTGAGGAAGAAGCTGCTCCACGCCTCTCCCCTACCTTCTGGTGCTTGCTGGCAATCCTTGACGTCCCTTGATTTAGAGATCAACCACTCCAAATCTGCCTCCACCTCCACATGGTGCTCCTCCCTCTGCAAGCCCGTGACTCTTCGAATAAGGACCCAGCCCTGGGTCAGGAACCACCTAACACCAATATGACCACACCTTAGCTCCATTACCTCTGCAGACTCTCTTTCCAAATAAGGTCACATTTACAGATACCAGGGGGACATTAACCTGGGGAGGGAGGAAGCACTGTTCAACCCACTACATTGACCTAAAACATATTTATATGGAGTAGAAGCCAATATAACACAATCTTAGCAGCTTTCTTTGCACAACTGCCTCCCAACAACCCACCTAGAAAGTTGCTTGTGATATCCCTAGATCACCTCCATATTTGCCTCTTTATCTATCTAATCCTACTACAAGCTCCACCTTAAGTTCCTTGTCTGCAGAGCCTGTCCATGCCACTCAAATCTGCATGTCTTTTTTCTCTCTCTATTCAGAATGCTTATTTATCTCTATCATTTATGTGGCAATTAACCTTATTTTGCTTTGTGGCAATTTGTATCATTTTTGAAGGTTTTCATATATTTATGTGCTTTCTTGCCCCAACTAGACTGGAAACCCCCTGGAGTGGGTCTTGTTTTCTTTCTAGCCCCTAGCTCCATTCCTTTAAATACTTTAGAGTGTTAAAGATTTTTGTCAGAGTGGGGTTAGTAGTAGACAGGAAGTTGGTAAGTGATTGGTTATAAAAGGTTTCTACTCTATGCACAGCAATAAAATCTATTTATGATTTTAGGAAGCCAAAGAGGAACCAGAAACAATAGGAGAGCATAGAAAAGAATGTGCTGCAGGAGGTAAGGAATGTTCTCTCCCAACCCCCATGTGAACTTTGTTCTCTGCTGATATTTTTTGTGGATGAAATCTTTCTGAGTAAAGATATGGAATGGAACCTACAAATTCTACCTCTTTGGATAAGATCAGCCAAAAGGACTGATTCTTGATTCCATCTGTATCACCTTCAAAAAGCTGCATTTACATTGCAGTGACTGTTAGACCCTAGAGGAATATTTACTTTTGCTACCCACTCATCTCTTCTCTGTCTGCCTTGGCTATTGCCCTCCCACCACTCCAATGGACTTGTAAAGTCTAGTGCCCTATTGTTAACTAAGACTCAGACCAATACTGGTTTGAAATTCTAAGCTCCACTTTGAGTTCTTTTTCAGAATCTCATCAAAAAGAAAATAAACCAATATTTACAGAATAAGTGCTAATCTGCTTCCCTCCCTAGCCCACCTCCATTAAGACAGAATGATGAATAAGGCTAAGGCTTTGAAGTGACACAGACTCCAGAATTGATCTGTGACTTTGGAAAGCTACTTAACCTTGAGCCTCAGTTTCCTTGTCTGCAAAATGGAAATGAGTTTTTGAAAAAATAGGCACAAGCCATGTACTGATCAAGATGGCTGAGTAAGATGTTTCAGGGCTCCATCCTCCTACAGAAGCCTTGAAAAAAATAGCAAGATCTGCCAGAAACATCTTTCTAAAAGCTCCAGAAAACAAACAATTGAGTAACAGGGCAAGTGCCTAATCAAGAAACTTAAAAATGGTAGGAACTCGTGGCACCCTGGCTAGCTCCTCCCTGACCCCCTCACTGGTTTGGCATGGAGCTGGCCTATGCTTCCAGTGTGGGTCCCTCGTCCCAGTTCCAGAGAGGGCAGAGTAATCTTCAGGCACATACTGGAAGCCTGTATGTCTGGCCTAATCTGTCTGGTGGTGGCTTAAGGGATTTGCTGTCTCAGAATTTACCCTGCATATAGAAGGCAGCTCTCTGAACTCCCCTACAGAAGGCTGTGGGAGAGCAGTCAAATCTGGCTGCCCCGGGCAAGGGACTGCTGGCTGTGGGACATACAGTGCAGTGCCTAGGAGTGTGAGGAAAATGTTTCCTAGGGAAGAAGGGACATTCATATCTGTGTAAATGGGGGAATTCCTAGGACCAAGGTAAGAAGCATGTGCAGAAAGGCTCAGGGAAGTCTGGAGCTGTTCTCCAAACTCATTATGTGGATGAGTCCTGAAGGAGAGAGCACTTGAACAAGTCAATCTTCAAATACTGGAAAGGTATCTTCTTTTTCTTCTTCTTTTTTTTTTTTTTCTTTTCTTTTTCTGTAAGCTCCTGGCATACAAGGAAAGCTCTGATATAAGCTCTTGTCATCTACTAGCTGGTACAAGCTTAAGAAAACAGACACCTTGGGGTTTAAATTCCAGCAATAATACCTAGCATATCAAAATGTCGAGGCTTCAACAAAAGATTGCAAAACATTCAAAGAAACAGGAAGCAATGCCCAGGCAAAGGAGAATATTAAAACATTAGAAACCATCAATGAGGAGGTTCAGAACTGGGACATTCCAGACAAAGATTTAAAAAATGGTCCTAAGTATGCTCCAAGAGCAAAAGGAAAATGTGGACAAAGAACTTAAGAAGATCAGAAAAATGATAGATGAACACAAAATATCAATAGAGAAATGGAAATCACGAAAAGGAACCAAATAAGAGCTGAAGATTACAGTAAAAGAAATTAAAAAAACAAAAACAAACCACAAGTCTCTAGAGGGGTTCACAGCATATTGGAGCTGGCAGAAGAAAGAATCAGTGAACTTGAAGATAAGACAATTGAAATCAGTCAGTCCCAGGAGCAGAAAGAGGAGTGAATGAAGAAGAGTGAACAGAGTCAGAGGAACCTGTGGGACACCACTGAGCAGACCAATATATGCATTCTAGGAGTCCCAGAAGGAGAAGAAAGAAATAAAAGAACAGAGAGAATATTCAAAGAAATAATGACTGAAAACTCCCCCAATTTAACAAAAGTCATGAATTTACACCTCTCAGATGCTCAACGAACTCCAGACAGGATAACCCAAGTAGACCCACACTATATCATGTCATAATCAAACTGTTAAATACCAAAGATAAAGACAGAATTCCGAAAGCCACAAGAGAGGAGCAGTGGGTCACATACACGGCAGCCTCAGTAATATGAAGTGCCGGTTTCTCACAGGAAACCATGGAGGCAAGAAAGCGGTGGGAAGACACATTTAAAGTGCTGAAAGCAGAAAACGCCAACCAAGAATTCTACTTCTGGCAAAACTGTCTTTCAAAAATGATGGAGGGATTAAGACATTCCCAGATAAGCAAAAGCTGGGGAATTTTACCACTAGGCTAGCCCTACAGGATATGCTAAGGGGAGTTCTGCAGGTTGAAAAGAAAGGATACTGGACAGTTGGCTAAAGCCACATGAAAAAATAAAGATTTCTGGTAAAGATAATGGCATTTGGGTAAATATAAATATCAGTACTATTATAGTTTTTATTTGTAACTCTACTTTCTACTTTCTGTAGGATCTAAAAGGCAAATGCATTATATGTCATGATAAATTAATGGTTTGGGGCTCATAATTTGTTTGTGTGTGTGTGTATATATATATATAATTTGTGACACGAAGTACACAAAGGTAGGGGGATAACGGGGTATTAGAATATAGTTATATATGCTATTAAAGTTGTTAAGCCAATAGTATGAATTGGTTCAGGTTAAACAATGGGAATTTATCAGCTCACGGTTTTGAGGCTGGGAAATGTCCAAATCAAGGCATCATCAAGGCAGTACTCTCTCCATGAAGCATGTGGCATTCTGGGGCTGGCTGCCCATGGTCCTTGGTCCTTAGCTCCTCTGTCACATGGCAAGGTACATGGCAGCCTTTCCTGGCCTCCCCATTCTCTTCTGGGTAACGTTGAATTTCAGCTTCTGGCTGCTCTCTGTGGCGCACTCGTTCTGTCACTCTCCCTCTCTCCCTCCCTCCCTCTCTCTCTCTCTCTCTCTCTCTCTCTCTTCCTCCCTCTCTCTCTCTCTCTCTCCCCCTCTCTCTTCATTCTACTGAAAAAGGACTCCAGTGATAGGATTAAGACCTATCCTGAATGGGCTGGGCCACACCTTAGCTGGCGTAACCTCATCAAAAGGTCCTACTTACCATGGATACCCACAGGAATGGATTAGATTTAAGGACATGCTTTTTTGGGGTATACACAGCTCCAAACCACCCCAGCTACTACATAAAAGTAATATCATCCTTATTTTGTAGATGGCTTAATGAAGTTGTGATTTGTTCAAGGTCATAGAGCTCTAAGGGTCAAACTAGGATCTAAACCATGTTTTTTCACCTCTATATCCAATGTTCCTAATAACTAATATATTGTCCTCTTTGTAAAGTTGTCGTGTAGAGCATCACTAATATGTGTAAAGAAGCTGCTTCTGGGATTGGCTTACTATTATAGTAAAAGCGAAAAATGGTTAATGCCATGTTTATTGTTATTGTTACCATTTCTACTACTATTACTACTACTTCCACTTCCACTTCCACCACTGCTGCTGCTGCTGCTCTTGTCTGGATCTGAAGAAGGACCAAGGTACCAGTGGAAGGTGTGCATTTAGCCATGGGATCAAGTTAAATTAACATTCAAACGCAAAGAGAACAGCTTGGGCTGTCCCTTGACTTGGGGACATTCTCAGGTTTCAAAGACTATTCCCATGCTGGTGTGTCAGCCAAGGATTTTAATGTCACTGTGATGCTGCTAGCATGGCATAACATGAGCTTATCAGTTAGGCGAGCACATTGCTGGCTGACCGTGTCTTAGACTTATTTCAACGAAATGCCTTTGTATAACAACATTTGATCTAACGCACCTTTGGATGTTAAGCCTTTTTAACCAAATATTATTTTATTGTCTTTTAATAGACTCTGCTGTTTCCCCTCTTCCCGAAACCACTGTGAAATCTGTCAACTTTAGACAAAGTGATAAGTAAGCTCTTCTCATATAGCATGTTAACATTTTTTGCTTTTCTGTTGGATCATGTTTGGAGTAAATTCTTTGTCTTATCCTGCAGCATTTCTGCGAGTGAGAAGGAAGTGGAGGTGAGTTTAAAGCACATCTTTTTCTCTATTTTATAAAAAAGTATTTCAGACCCAACTACTATAGTCACTTCGCCCTTTGGCACAAGCCCTCACACATCTGATGACTGGCTTGGCACTAAGTGCAGGGAAAGGCTCCGCATGCCAGTTCTGTGGCTGGACAGAGAGGATAATCTGCAGTAATTGGCCCACAGCTGTTTCTCTTTGCTCTCTCCTTATTTTGACAATAGGCTGAATTTCTCAGACTGTCTTTGGGATTTAAGTGCGACTGGTTTACCTTGGAGAAAAGAGTGAAGCTTGAAGAGAGGTCCCGTGACTTGGCAGAAGAAAACTTGAAGAAGGAGATCACCAACTGTTTAAAGTTACTGGAGGTTCGAATGAGAACATTTGGGGACTATACGTTTGGTCATATTGTGAATATTTTCATAACTGCATATGAGTTTACTTGTGTGATTGAAACTAATATCAGGTACCAAGCCCAGCCTGATCCAAATTAATAGGAAGTATAAATCCAAGATCAGGCCAAAATAAAAGACTCACTGAGAGTAGAGTATCAGAAATTAAACAGAAGATGCCTTTTCAGGTAGATTGTAAGCATCATCTGTCTTCTTTCTGGGTTTTCAAATAGATTTCAGGCAGGAGAGTAATCATGCAGAAAAGTGAGTAATTTTAAGCATCATAGAGGAGAATCGAAAGTCAATTTCCACTTACGATTAACTGAAGAAAGAAAATGGTGGTTGATTTCAGGCTTGTCAGATGATAGAAAAAACCATCGACGGGGCGGGCACTGAGAGGATGTGGGGCTTGCTTTGCTGGGGCCGTGGCAGGGTAACAATGACTGTCATCCTCCCTCTTGTGAGGTTACCACAAGTTTAGATGTAGACTGGAAAATTAAGAGGGCTAATTTTGGATGATGAGAAGAAAAATTGAGGAACTGTATTCGGTTTTGCTAACAACTAACATCTGCTCTTCCCAGTGAGAGGTGGTTCTTTTAACTACAGTGGCAAACTGTGTGCCTGACTGTGGTTATTCCCGCTGGTTAGCTTATCAGTCTGTTTCAGAAGTGGTCACCGTTCATTAAGCACCTGGAATGCAAAAGCACTTGGTGTCTGTTACCCTTGACAGTACAGTATTCCTGGAGAGGAGATTACCATCATCTCCATCTGATAGATGAAGAAACAGCAAACCAGAAAGGCTGGTATTTTAACGTTTCTGACATGAGGATACAATTCACAATCATTGGTGCTGTATAGCACCAATGTAATCACTTTTGCATTCCTGATATGCAAAGTAATGGTAACCCGTACACTCTATGACATTTTAGATTTGGGCAGGCCTTGGAAATTTGCTCACACCCACACAGCTAATAGCGATGGACTGTTTGCTTCCAAATCTGCTGTTCTCTTGATTCCGAATCTATCCAAGTGAGAAGGATGCTTCTCTATCAGGGAAGGACATCATTTGAGAGGAATATTCATAAGGCAATAAAAGGATACTGGCCTGGTCTGCTCAGTCGCACATCGTCAGTGATGGAAGGGCAAGTGTAGCTGTCAGAGCCGAATCTAAGTCCAGTCTATTTCCACTCCTTTTCTCAAAAGCTCAAGCTATGCTCCTTATACAATACATTCAACTCATTTATAAGCATAATCTCTTCACCATCACCACTTAATGACATCTCATTCTATTAGCTGAAGAAGAAAGATGGGAATGCAAAAGAAGGAATGACAAATTTGGAACTTAAAGAAGGAAGGAATCAAGAATAGATATAAAAAGTTTATGAGCACTTGCATATGTCTACCAGATAGTCAAGGAAGGTTAATATTTTGATATCACTCATTATTCTTTGTTGCTTCTTTTTACTCTCTACCAAAGTAATTGAGATTTGAATGTACACCTGCATTTTCAACTTAACGTTAGAATCACTTACTAAATGCTTGGATCCGTTATCTTTTAATACCTTCCTCTCTATGCAGTGTTTAACACCTCTGTGTGAAGATGACAGCCAGGCCCAGGAAATTATTAAGAAGCTAGAGAAGAGTATAGCATTCCTTAACCAGTGCACAGCTCGAGTGGCCAGCAGGGCTGAGATGCTGGGTGCCATTAACCAGGTAATCTGTCCCCATTTCTCCAGTTTCAATGAAATTCTAGAAAGACTTATTTTCCCTGTGGTAAAGGGTTACATTTCTAGGAAGAAATTTTTAAAATACTTCTTTATAGTATAAGAAATACATGTTTAATATAGAAAAATGGAAAATGGAATGTCCAAATAAAATGTACAAGAAAAATCACTCAACACAGCATTTGCCAGTGACCATGTTTCTAAAAATTACGCAATGTATCCTTCCAGACCCTCCCGCCACATAATGTTAAAATTTGCTTTTTCATTCATATGGACAACTTCCTACATGATATAAACATTTATACCTATACCATCATTTTATGGTATTCTGTTGGTTGATAGATAACTATTTAATCCCTTATAATTGATCTTCTCAAGATATTCTTGATATTTTGCTATTATATGGAATGCTACAATGAAATCCTTGTACACACTTCTTTGCACACTTTTTTGTACAGAATAGAAATTTGAAAATTTCTTTGTTGGCAACTCTGTGGAGACTTGAATTTTTTAAATTTATACCTAAATGAACTTGTTAACATATGATATTTTCTTGAGGCATTTGATTATGATGGTAGTTTTAGTTTGATCATTTGTTACATGTTTTAAAACTTTTTATTAAAGTTATACATGCATGTAATTTTAAAAAGTCAAATAGTTCTAAAAGTCTTTTTTATTTCATTCTCCACATTGCATAGCAACGACTCTCAATTCTTTGGTTGTTGGTTTGTTTCTTTGTTTTGTTTTTACAGCTACATTTCTAAATAACATGCTTATACCACTACCACATAGTGACTTATTTTCAGTTTTAGGAATTACCTCTTGATTTCCCACCACAAAGATGAATATTCAGTTATTTGATCAATTTCTGCCCCCATACATCTTTTCACAGCCCCTCAACCTGCTGTCTTCTCTTCTTTCCTTACCAAGCTTAAATTCCATGGCAAACACAGCATTCACTGCCTTGCATGCACCCTCAACAGTTTTTATTCTCTTGTTTTGTATTACTCATTTGTCAATCTACAATCCTGATTACATCTACTTCTCCATCTGCTCTGTGCCTGTGTGGCTGGAAAACAAAATCACACTGCTGTGCTGTTTGAGCTCTCTTTAAATTCATCATCACAAGCCTCAAGTGGATTTTTGGGGCCTCCCATCATTTACCCTCCTTCTCTTCTAAATGTCAATTTCACACCTCCTACTTTCTCCTGAAACTGTCATCATCTGCTCTTCCATCTTCTCTGTCAACTGATGGCTTTGCTCCCCACCTCCCTGAGCAAATAGAAGCTATCAAAAGAGAACTGCCACAAGCTCCAGACCTGCTAGCACCTGGACCTTATACCCTGCTTTCCTAAAGCTGAGTTGTCCCTAATCCTATGTAAGGCCAGCCATCCCACCTGTTTGTGAGATCCCATCCCCTCTAACTTAGGACTTTGGGCCCCTATCCTCCCCTGTTCTCCATCTTCAATTTCTCCCACTCTACTGAATCATTCCCATCACAAACCTGTTGTTGTTTCTAAGATGGGAAATAACACAAACATAAACATACAAAAATCGTTTGTTGATCCTTTCTCTTTTGCTGCCTGCCACTCTTATTTCTCTGCTCCCATTTATAGCAAAACTCCTCAAAAGAATTGTACCATTCCAAATCTTCTCCTCCCATTCTCTCTTAGACCTACTCTAAGCAACGTTTTGCCTCCACAAAACTGATTTTGCCAATGTTACCAGTGACCTCCACCAAATTCGGTTTCTCAGTCCTCATTTTCCTTAACGTATCTGCTTCCTTTGACATGGCTGAGCATGTCTTCCTCTTGGAAACACTCTCTTCACTTGGCTTCTGAGTTTTTCTCGCTAAATCATTGGATGCTCCCTTCCAAACTCCTTTGCAGGTTCTGTCCCTTCTCCCAGACTTCGTAATATTGAAGGTCTCAGGGCTCCACACTTGTACCTCTGATCTCTGTACTCAGTCCCCACACGATCCCATGCAGTTGGCTGATGACTCCCAAATTACTATGTCTAGCCTAGACCTCTCCCTTGAGTTCCAGACTAGAATATACTACTGCTGACTAAGCATTTCCACTTCAATCTTTAATAAAGAACTCAAACTTAACTTATCCCAAACTGAATTTCTCATGGTCCCTCCCAAAACTTGCTCCATCCACAATCTCCTTGCCTCAGTCAAGGGCAACTCTATCCAAAAAATCTTTAGGGTGATTCTTAACATCTTTCTGTCACACCCCACATTCAGTGCCATGGCAAATCCCATTGGCTTTATTATCAGAATGCATCCAGAACAGCCGCTACTTTCCCTCTCCACTGCTACCACCTTGATCCAAGCCACCATTATATTTCTCCCAGAATTACAATGCAATAGCTTTGTAACTGGTCTCTCTGCTTCCATCCTGCCCTCCCCAAACCCTCCTCCCTAGTCTATATGCAATAAAGCAACCAGAGTGATCCTTTTAAAACGTAAGTCAGATCATGTTACTTTTTGGCTTAATTCTCTCCAGCATCTCCTCATATATTCAGAGTCAGAGTCAAAGTCCTTACAATGGCTTAAAAGATACAACTTGATCCCCTGTCCTCTTACCTCTTGGACGTTATCTTTGACTATCTCCCTGAATTATTCCACTCCAGCTACCCTGGTCTCCTTGCCATTCATCAGGCACTCTGCCACCACTGGCCCCTAGTTCTAGCTTTTCCCTCTGCCTAGAATACATTTACTCCAGGCAGCTACATGCCTCAGCCCTCGCCTCCAAGTCTTGTTCAAATGCCCCCTTCAAAAGAAAAAAAGGCCTTCTTTGTCCACCTGTGTGAGGTTTTAACCCTTCCTACCCAGATCTTCTCATTCCCCTTTTCCTGTTTTTTTTTTACCCATAACACTAATCACCTTCTACCATACTATATATATTTTTTACTTATATGCTTTTTCTGTATCCTCCCACTAGAATCTAAGCTCTGTGAAGCACCAATACTTGACGTTTTGTTCACTTGTGTATCTCCTCTGCCTAGGATCCCTGATACATAGTGGGTGTTCAATAAACATCTGTCAAATGGATGAGTTAAGTGATTGCATGAGTAGTATTAGCTGGATCAATATTAACAATATGGTCATGTAACTGCTGTTCACAGCAGACACAGCGATCTATTATGATGACTTTCCTTCTTTGCACAAATTCATTTTCTTCCTGGAGTTAATCGTTTTTCTTTGTCATGATTATTTGCTTAATTTTTCTATTTACTTATTATTAATTTATTCCCAGTCCTCGAGCCTAGGGGTCTAAATATATTCCAACCCATCAGGTAATCTTTCAACTGCATCTTCTTTGAGATGTTACTTCCAGAAATTCCATCCTGTTCCTATTGGGACTGGTTGTTCTTTAGGCTCTCCACATGAGTCTTTGAGAACTTTAAAAACACAGATTCCTTACCTTTCTTTTTTGAGCTGATTCATTTCTTGGAATATATGTCTTGCTCTTTGCTGGTTTAAGCCTTCATTTTGGTAGAGCATCTCACCCGGTAACTTACTGAGAAAAAAGAAAGATGCATGGGAAGTAAATTTTTTTAGATGTTTTATAACTAAAATGTGTTATCTCTATCCTCATATTTAATCAATTGTCTGGCTGGGTGAAGGATTCTAGGTTAGAATTCATTTCCCATAGAATTTCAATGCATTGCTGCATTTCATTCTTTGCTCTGTTGTTGCTGTTGAAGTCCGATGCCCTTCTTACTCTTTGGCATTTTCTACCTCCTTTCCAGAAGCTTTTAGGATAGCCTGTTTTTCCTACTGCCCTCCTTTAGTGTGGATTTATTTTCAACCACTGTTGCAGACATTTTCAAGCTGGAAAATTATGTCCTTCAGTTCTAGAAATTTTCTTGCATTATTTCTTTGTTTTTTTTTTGTTTTTTTTTTTGTTTTTTTCCATGTTTTCTACACTTATTCAAATTCCTGCTATTTGGGTGCCACCTCTTTTCTACCACTTGGTCTTTCACTGTGGTTTCAGTGAGAGTTCCTCAACTTTATCTTGAAACTCTTCTATTGAGATTTTCATTGTCATATTTTGATTTCCAGAAGCTTTTTTTTCCCCCTCTGATTGTTCCTTTTTAAAGTATTTTGATCTTATTTAATGATGCAATAATTACTTTTAGCACTCTGAAGATATTGGCAGTTTCCTCGAAGTTTTAGTTTTCTTGCAGTCTGTTTCCTCCAGCTTGCTTTTTTCCCTGAGTTTTGGTTTCCATCTTTCATGCTAGAAGCTTTCCTCCCACATCTTGTATGCATTCAGCAGCTAATTTGGAGCCCTGTGTATGTTGGGTGGGGAGACTCTTACTGACTGATCTTCACCTGAGTAGGATGTTTCACTGGGGTATCCCTAATGTCAGTATTTTTAGGACTGTCGTCTTGGGGTGTCAGATTCCCTAGGGAAAAAAAACCCTCCAACTGCTTGCCTTGAGGGTATAAGCCTGGCTGCCACTGTTTTGGGATCTGGAAGAAGGAATAAGGCTGGGAGATCTCAATATTCAATTTAAGAACAGAATCTTTTGCTGAAATCTGTTGTTTTCAGTATGGTACACCCATACACTCAACTATCTGGCATTTCCTGATAATTAAACTGCCTGTTTAATTCACTCCAGAAATTCAATCTTTAGTCTTTTGCCAAATTGGTATAGGGGAAGTTCTGCTGGGCAGAGTACAAGAGAGAATCTGTGGGATTAATTGTTTTTTACATAGATTTTCAACTAGTTCTTATGTTCCCATACTCACCTTCAAGCTTGCTTCCAGAGGCAATGGTACTACTAATTCTTGAGGCTTTGGGGCTTTCTGTGGTGTAAATGGGGTTGCTTCTAGGTTTTCTTGACAGCGTCTTAGATTTCAGCTTTTTCAGATCTTGTAAGGCATTTATCACAAGTCCTTCTACTATCCTGCTTTCAAAGTTTTATTGCTATTCTGTCTCGTTGTGTTCTATTTGCCCGGGTGGGTTCATGCCTTAAAAACACCTTTGTTGCCATTTTATCAGGATGTGGATATGGAGTAAAGGCACCTGTTCAGCCACCATCTTTAACTGAATACTGAGAACAGTATTTTCAGTGTGAATTCCCCCCCCCCCTTTTTTTTCCCATCCCTACTAGGAAAGCCGGGTTAGTAAAGCAGTTGAAGTGATGATTCAGCATGTAGAAAACTTGAAGAGAATGTATGCCAAAGAGCACGCTGAATTAGAAGAACTGAAACAGGTTCTTTTGCAGAACGAAAGGTCTTTTAACCCTCTTGAAGATGAAGGTAATAAATAAAAGTTTAAGATTATAGTATGTCTTTCTAATATTTTCTTTCATCCTCTCTTTTGTTAAGTCTTATTATGTCTAGTATAAGATCCTTTGGTTAAGGTTATATTAGAAGAATAACTCACTCATTCCTGTTATTTATATAGCCAAAAGTGAGGTGTCAGTTAGAAAAGATGTGGGAAAACAAGAATTCTTTGATAATGATACCCAAAATCACTAACTCAATTCAGATAGCTGGGTTGAGAGAATATATTTAATCCAGTTCATTCTGTTGGCCTTTTAAGAAAGGTAAGTATTGGCTCTGCCTCCTCGTGCACAGCAAGGTGAAATAACTGAAATGCGATGATTTTGTATTCCTCAAAGGAGGGGTGACCCTGGCACTGAAGCTGAACGATGGACTGGGAAATGGGAAAACATTACTAAGCCATAGTAAATATCTAAACCGAAAGTTTCTCCAAGCCTTGTAATACTATTATTTTAAATAAGCAGTATGGACTTTTTGAGCAGAATTCCTATTTTAATGATGTTCCTTCTTCTAGGAAAAAAAAAAAAAAAAGGCTACTCTTCTGCTCTGTGTTTTTGGGCGAATCCATTCAGCAGCCATTCACTTGGTGCCTCTCGTGTGCCGGGGAGCACACGTGGACATCCGCAGTGGCACAGGGCGCTGTAGTCCAACAGTGCCAATGGGAATTGTTGTGACTCACCAAACAAACAATAAACAGATATTTATACTGATCAGTAATTTCTAGGACCTTAGACTTTTTTTTTTTTTCTTTTCTTTCTAAAAAATTAAGACCAGTCCTTTAACGTTAGTTGTGTCTGTAATTTCTAAAATGTCTATTTTTCCCTTCAGATGACTGCCAGATTAAAAAACGTTCATCTTCTCTAAACTCCAAGGTAATTACTAATTGTCTTACTAAGTCAAATAACAAATGTCAATCAAATGCTTATAAGAGAGTCTTACATATTGTTTAAAGCTGTGCGGCTTTAAATTTAAATTACAGAACACTGATTTTAATTCATATACAGCCAATTGTCATTATTCGCAGAGATGCTCGACAGCCGCCACAAACGCTGAGTTACTGAATATGAACTTCTGCTCCTCGGGGAGGTATAGGGAAGGTTTCTGGGAGCCTCTGGTACAAGAGTTTTATTAACTGATCAATATGGAACTTGGTTTTGGGGATGTTTCTGCTTAAAGGCACCGTGTTTAATATGCTGATTCATTAACGTGGAACTCACGGCCAAGAGCTCTGTAACTCATGCCTGAAGGAGGCTTATCTAATTGCGTGTTTTCTCCAGAAGGCCCATGGCAGCCTTCTAGGGCTTCGGAGCACTATTTAGACTTCAGCACTATGCTTGGGGGCAGTTCCAACTGTGAAATCACTGTTTAAAAGCACAAAAAAAATGCAAAAAAAAAAAAAAAAAAAATCAAACATAGCCCTAAGTAAACGTGGCAAGGACTCTTGTTTCTATGATCGTGTGAGAGCTTAAACAAGAAGGTAGAGCTGGGAATGCCATGCCTTCCCTTTCACTCTGCACAAGTCCATGCATGTCCATTCGTGAATGACTGTGAAGCATGGCCAGGTATTGATTTGGAAGTCTCAAATAAATTTTAGCAAGTAGACAAATCCACAATACAGGACCTATGAATAACAAGGATGTTTGTGTGCAGATATTTATAGGTGGATGCGTTTATACTTCGTGCTGAATTTGTGTATCACTAAGGTTGCATGCCGGCGTCAGGAAAGGCAGTATAAGTTTCTCTCTCCTGTGAAACATCAGTTAGAAATAGGCAGTCCAACAGTGGTAGAGCAGCTTCACAAGAGCCACAGGCTCTTTCTCTCGTTACCCCACCACTTTCAGCCCTTGGCTTCCACCTCGTGGTCTAAGGCAGCTTCTTCACAAGCATCAACCCCACATCATTACAACCAGCCATATTCCCAGAAAGAGGAAGCAGCAAAAACAGGTGTTCCATCAAAAATACCTCCAGGAAGTCCCACAGAACATTTCCTTTTCATCTTTACCTACTAAATGAGCCTGGGAAATACAGATTTTATTCTGGAGGCTGCATGCCTGGGTAAAAATCAAGAGGTTTGTTATTGAATAAGAAGAGAGAATGGGATTGACATTTAACCAGAAGTCTCTGGATTTCACAGATGTACAAAATTTTTGAGCAAGTGACTTTAAAATCATTCCATCCAAGTCCTTCTTTTGGACATAGAAACAGAGAAGCAAAAGAAATTGAGTGATTAGTCAAGATCATATAGTAGTAGAGCCATGATTAGAACCCAGGATTTTTGAAAACCAATTTGATATTCTTGATGCTCTCCTAATCTATGAAAACCATTTATGGATGGTAGTTTACGAACAAGACGCCCTATAAAACTTCTTTATATTAGTATATTTACTTCACTAAAATTATTTTTACACTCTAAAGTTGTTCTTATTTAAACTTTAAGAACCACATAACACATAAGTTATTTCCTGTGCAAAGCCGAAGCCTGATAAACCATCCATTTAATATACCAGGCCCATCCTTAAATGTGTTAAATGGAAAAAATGGCAAAATGAAAATAAAAAATCTACAAACATAGGTGCATATTTACCTCCTCTTGGGTTGGGGAAAACCTCTCTAAGCATAAAAGCAGTAGGAGAAAAAAGAGATGAATAGATTTGTCTGTATTATAAATGAAGAAAATTTCTGCCAGAAGTATCATGGACAAAATTCATCTAAGCAAAGGACATAAACAGGTGCTTCTTAGAGCAGAAATACACATGGTTATTCAATATATGGAAACAATGTTCAACATTATTAGAGGTCAAATAAATGCAAATCAAAACCAGAATCCATACAGTCCTCATTTGATTGGCAAAAATTTTATTAACCCAAAGTTGAAGAAGGTGGACTATAAATTGATAAAATATTTCTGGATGATAATTTAACCACAGCAAAAGCCTTTAAAATGTGCTTGCTATTTAACTCAGCAAAGGTCAAGTGCATGGGTGTGTGTGCACAAGGATATTCATCCTTGCATACAAGAGTAAAATATTAAGAATTTTCTAAATGTACATTCTTCCCCTTTGTGCAGCCACCTTCTCTTCGAAGAGTGACGATTGCCTCTTTGCCTAGAAATATTGGAAATGCAGGAATGGTAAGTAAATTCCTAAGCCGCCTTTGTCCAAAGTAAATTCATTTTCATATGGAAAAATATTAACTCCGCTAAATTCATATTTTTTCATTTCTTGAACGTCTGAACCTCTAAAGATGGCTGGGATGGAAAATAATGACCGATTCAGTAGGAGGTCAAGCAGTTGGTGAGTGAGACTTTACAATTGTTCTTTGGGAACTTAACTTTTATAACTGGGCTAAAGTAAATTAGAGTTTGAAATAAGTGATACAGTAATATTTGATTTGTAGAGATTATAAGCAGAATAATTTTAAAAATTGGGATATGATCATGAAGTTGTTTTATCATGAAATATGCAGATAAATGAACGTGCCAAGAAAAAAAAAATTAGAACGTGTAATTTCTGTACTGACTTAAGCCTTAGGAGAGACACTGGTAACAGCTAAGTGTCTGTGACTTGACCAGCAGCTATAATGGTCTTCATTTAGGCGCATCCTGGGGTCAAAGCAGAGTGAGGACCGTCCCTCACTGCACCGATTTATTAGCACCTATTCCTGGGCCGATGCTGAGGAAGGAAAACGTGAATTGAAGTAAGTGAACCTGTGTGTGTTTACCAACCTGGTGAGAGCAGGGGCACAAACAGTGGGGATCACCTGCATTCGCAGGCAATGAGATCAATACCACATCATCAAATAGATAATTCATTGTGAAAGACCCCACAGAAATGGTTTTTTTTTTGGATACATGCACTCTTGCGATACTCAGTCTGTGCAAGGTCTGGAAAAGACCCTGGAATTTGCTGGACTTGTGAAGATAGTTCCTATCTTCCACGTCTATAAAGGAAGAGTAAAGGAAACATAAAACTCTAGCAAATTAAACAAAACACCTTCTACAGTGAGAGGTAGAGGGCAACAAGGAGGGACTGAAGAAATGCTGTCTGTAAGCCCTTGGGCACCTGGGACACCTTGCTTAAAATTAACCTTGCTTGACCTCAGTTTTCTCATATGGAAAATTAAGAGATTTTAACAAAATGATTTTATGTTCACTTTATATGTGTTCATTGAGTGTCTGCTACACTCAATTTAAGAGAAATAAAAGTGAGCAAAACACAGCGCCTACCCTCCAAGAGTTCATGGCTTTTCTTTTTGTTTTTGTTTTTCACTAATCTGGGGAGTCAATTACATGTACTGCAAACTCTTTTCAGCCATAGTTAACATATAATGGATCTTTTCTGATCTGGGTAGGCAAAAAAAAAAAACAAAAAAACAAAAAAACAGATTCTATCAATAGATTATAATCTAATGTTTTGCTTTTTGTTACTCTGATTTTCCATTGAGAAATCTTTGTAAACAAAAGACCAAGTCCTTGAAAATCTCACAAAAATGCAAGTGATTCTGCTTTGGGGCCTTATTGCCTGTACAAAGGAGACTAGAATCCCTCTGGATGTCTGACTGAAAAGAGAATCTTTGAGACAGAGTTTCCTTTGGCAGCTGTGAAGCCTTATGAGCCCTCACAGTCAAAATTCAAATCCAGCTAGGAACTCATCAGTGAACATGTTCAAATGGAGGCAGCTTCTTTAGGTAATACAATTTTATTCAAAATACTGTCAATCTGATAATGGCTATTTCCGGATTAGCAAATACTAGTTGAACTAGTTTTGAGACTATTTTCATAAAGACTTTTCAAATTAAGATTTTTAGAGAAAGAGAAGAAATGACACTTTTGGTGTTGCTCGTTAGCATTGATTAAAAATCCTACAAAAGGGAGTGGATGTGGCTCAGTGGTGAGTGCTTGTTTCCCAGGTACGAGGTCACTGGGGTCAACCCCCATAGCTCCTAAAAAGGAAAAAAATAAAAATAAAAAACCTACAAAAAAGAGTAAAATCACCTATTAATAGAATACTAAAAATGATGTGGTACAAGAACATTTAATGATATTGATGATTAGGCAGAATTGTACTATATATTGAGTGAAAAAATATAAGAAGAATATAGTGTCCACATTTGTCTTTTAAAGTGTGGATAAAAACATTTATATGCAAGAGAGATATCAAACATTAACATTAGTTAACTATGAGTGGTGAGATCAGCTTTTATATATTCTTTGGCAAGTATTCCAACTTTCTACAACAAATATTTATTTTTCTAAAAGAGGAAGTTATTTTTTAAATTTAAAAAATCTAATATCTAAAAATGGTTTAAAAAATGTAAATTTGGCGATTTGAATGAGATATTTATCAAATCTTCCTGGAGCAAAACAAGTATTTGTGAGCCTCTTGAGTTATACAGTAAAACATAGTAACATTTTATAATTAAATATACCACATAATCCTTAGTTTCAAAAACTTAAAAATAAAATTTATTTACAGAACTAAAGACGACTCAGAACCACCTGGAGAAGAAACAGTAGAAAGGACCAGGAAGCCAAGTCTTTCTGAAAAGAGAAATAATCCATCAAAATGGGATGTTTCTTCAGTGTACGTTGTCCACTTGCTAAATAATACCATTTTGGTGGAATGGGGAAGGAAGGGTAAAGCAGGGCTAACAGTATCAACCTGAGTCAAATCACCAGCAGACCTATCAAATTGTTAACTTTAGGATGACTAATAGTCGTCGTATGGTCTACAGGGGTTATCCCCGAACATGTTACGGGAGGCCGGAGAGTCGGCAGTGAGGAACTGGCTTCAAATCCCAGCCCTCGAACTAGCTGTGGCACCTGCCAAGTCCATTCATTTCTGCACACCAGTTTCCTCACCTATAAACTAGGGATGAAAAATGGTACCTATGCCACCGTATAACCGTCACAATGAAATGAATCCGCACGCGTGAAGGACTTAGTGCAGTGTCTGGCACAAAGTTAACTAAATGATTTTTCAAATTAGATTTTTGAGACTAAATGATGCTGTAATACATTTTGTTGTGTGTGGGAATTTCTAAAAAAAAAAAAAAAAGTTTAAATTTTCAGTTCTACTGTAGGCCTATCCGTTGCCTTTCCTGAATGAAAGAGTGAGATGAACACTAGTAAGAATTTGCTAGCAGTTAAATAATGACTAAATACAATCTTTTCAGATTCCCATCATACTACAGCATTTCTTTAATTCTAATATTTATGAGGAGGACAGATTTTTTTAATTGAATCTTTATGAGGCAGTATTGGTGGTACACAGAGCAGACCAAAAGCTCGATTAGTATTGTTAGCAAAAGGGCTGTTTCCATTAAGAAGTTAATGGGATTACCTGGTCACGTGTTTGTTTTTTCCTTATAGTTACGACACAGTATCTTCCTGGGCAACAAATCTCAAGAATTCCATCAGAAAGGCTAACAGGCCACTCTGGATTTCTGTTGCATTCATTGTACTCTTTGCAGCTTTGATGAGCTTCCTTACAGGCCGGTTTTTCCAAAAACCTGTGGATGCGGCTCCCACACAGAATGGGGACTCCTGGATGTCTCTGGAACATGCCCTGTGGCCTTTTACCAGGCTCCAACACAATGGACCGCCGCCAGTGTGACTGTGGCACGTCTGGACACGTGTCACTTTATTTTTAAAGTTTCAGTATCTGAACCTTGTAAAGTAGTCACTTTTAGCTGGGAACGTATAGCATGGAACCAGAGGTTCTCAGCATGACGGTAAGATGTTTTACACACCCTTCTTTTTGCAGTTACCTCCCCAATTGAACCACAATGGGAAGGAGCCTGCCTGTGATGTTTTAATGAGTTTTTCAAGGAAGAAACATTATATATTGTTTTGTTTGTTAAGCTTTATTGAAATAAAATACCATTCAAATCTTCATACAGTGAAAACTGAAATTCTCAATAGCTCAAGCATTAGTAGAGAAGGAAAAGTACTTAGTTGAAAATAAAATTTGAGAGTAAAATGCTAATTAGACTATTTTAACAGCCTATTTGAAACATACTCACTCATTACACTTTACTGAGGAAATACTTGATTTTTTTTTTTTTTTTTTCAAATTACTTGATTTTTCATGCTGAAAAAAATTTATCGGGATATTAAGAATAGCTGAGTAATCTGAGCGAGAGTAGCATTTGGCATACGGAATCAATAAAATGGCAGTTGGCACTTCTAATTTTCTCTATGGCTTCTTCAGAAGAAAATTCTTTAACCAAGTGAAATAGAGTAGAATGGAACTCGGTGCCGCCTTTCAGAGCTTCCGAGTATATGTCACTATGTTCACTGATCTTGAGTCTTTGTGCTCTCTCACCGCTAAACAGTAAAAGGCTCCAGTGGGAAGGTGGAACGGGTTCTTCGGTACAGTGTTCCGTCGCCTAAAAATGTTTAGAAAAGCCTGTTAATAGTTTCTCTTCTGTGAGATGTTTTGGCAGTAGAGTATCATTTGAAGGCCCAACTCGGTCCCCCAAATTGCTGAAGTTAAAAGAAACGTTTTTAATGTCCAATCATTATTATTCTTTTATATTTTGCAACTGTTTATATTTTGCTGTCTATGGATTTATCTACATGTGTTGATTAATTCAAAAAACATTTTCTGAGCACCTGTCCTGTCCCAGGCACAGTTCTAGGTGCTGGTACAACAGTGAGATAAAACTGACAAAGAAACAAGCACAAAAATATACGCACAAACCAAGAACCACCACACGAACCCAACCCGGCCCCTGGGGACCTTCTTAGGGTCCACTGTGGAAAACACATAAGCAAGACGAACAGTGTGGGAGCACATTTATGCTAAAACAACCCTCAACCGGCGTTTAGAATTGGATAAAATACCTTTTTTAAGTGGTAATCATTTATTCTTTTCTTAGCTATCTAAATAAAGCCAGTCTCTTTTTTCCTGCTTTTTAAAAAAATCAATTTTATTGATATTCATAAAGCATATAATCCATCCAAAGTGTACAATGCTACTTGGTATAATCAGAGGTGTGCATTCAGCACTTCCATCATCATTAGAACATTTTCGTTTTAATGAACAAAAACCAGGCAAAAACTCTACCCCTTAACACTCACCTCTCAATCTCTCTAACCCTTCCCCTGTGGAACATAGCTGCTCTTCTGTTTCCATGTCTCTAATTTATTTGTATTTATATTTTCTATAGATGGAGTCAATCATTATGTAGTACCCTTTATCTAGTTGCTTTCACTTAGTATATTTCCTTTTTTTTTTTTTTTTTACCCCTAGTAGAAGATTATTAATATATTACTATATTCTGCTGTCCATAGTTTGCTTTGGTTATATTTTTGCCTATTAACATCATGTAACATTAACATATATTGGTTTTGTTCCAAAGAAAAAGTCTTATATATGCAATATTACCCATACTCTTATTTCACATGAGGTTTCACTGTGTTATACAGTCCCGTGTTATATTTTTTAGCTTTCCTTCTAGTAATATACATGACCTGAGACTTTACCTTTCAACCACTGTCATACCATATATTAGCACTGCTAGTTACAATGATGTGCTTTCACCATTTCTATGTATTTCCAAAGATTTACAAACAATCTTTTTTACCATTTCTGCACAGATTAACCCTCAGCTCTCCATTCTCTAACCTCCTCCTATTTTCTGGTGACCTATATTCTAGTTATTAACTCCATGAGATTTCACAATATATTTAGTTCATAGTAGCACAGTCATAGAGTATTTGTCCTTTTGTGCCTGGCTTGCTTCACTCAACATAATGTCCTCCAGGTTCATCCATGTTGCCATATGAGTCACGACTTCATTTCTTACAGCTGCATAAAATTCCATCATGTGTATATAGCACAATTTGTTTATCCATTCGTGGGTTAATGGACATCTGGATTGTTTCCATCTTTTGGCAATCGTGAATAACACTGCTATGAACGTTGGTGTGCAGATGTCTGTTCGTGTCACTGTTCTCAGTTCTTCTGGGTATATACCCAGTAGTGGTATTGCTGGGTCACGTGGCAAGTCTATATTCAACTTCTTTAGGAATTGCCAAACAGTCCTCCACAGTGGCTGTACCATTCTACATTCCCACCAACAGTGAAGAAGTGTTCCTATCTCTCCATATCCTCTCCAACACTTGTAGTTTTCTGACTTTTTAATAGTGGCCATTATTAAGGTGTGAAATGATATCTCATCATAGCTTTGATTTACATTTCCCTAATCACTAGTGATGTTGAACATTTTTTCATGTGGGTTTTTGTTTTGTTTTGTTTTGCCATTTGTATTTCTTCTTTGGGCAAATGTCTGTTCAAGTTTTTTGCCGATTTTTTAATTGGATTGTTTGTTTATTGTTGAGTTGTAGAATCTCTTTATATATCAAGGATATTAAACCCTTATCAGATATGTGGTTTACAAATGTTTTCTCCTGTTCAGTTGGCTGCCTTTTCACCCTTTGACAAGGTCCTTTAGGGTGCAAAAGTGTTTAATTTTTTTTTTTTTTAAAGATTTATTTATTTACTTTATCCATTTTAAATCCCCCCTTCCCCATTTGCTGTTTTGTGTCCATTCGCTGGGCAATTCTCTGTGTCTGTTTTCCTGCCATCTCTTCTCATCCTCCTCCTCCAGTCTTCACCAGGATTCGATCCTGGAGACCTCTGATGTAGGAGAGAGGTATTCTGCCTGCGCCACCTCAGCTCCTGGCTTCTGGAGCTCTCGGAGCATCTCGTCTTGTCTCTCCCGTTACGTCATCATCCTGCTGCATGGCTCCCGGGCCCGACGGCGCAGCTGCACACACAGCCTGGCAGCCCATGCGCCTTCTATATATATATATATTATTTTACCAGGAGGTCCTGGGGATCGAACCCAGGTCCCTCCATATGGCAGACGGACGCCCAACCATTTGAGCCACATCTGTCCCCAAAAGTGTTTAATTTTAAAGAGGTCCCATTTATCTATTTTTCATTTTATTGCTCAAGCTTTGAGTATAAGATTTAAGAGAATCCACCCCCCCCACACCACCACCAGAGCTTGAAGATATTTCCCTTCATTATCTTTTAGGAGTGTTATGGTCCTGGCTTTTATGTTTAGGTATTTGATCCATTTTGGGTTTATTCTTGTATAGGGAGTGAAATAGGGGTCCTCTTTCATTCTTTTGGTTATAGATATCCAGTTCTCCCAGCACCATTTGTTGAAGACATGGTTTTGTCCCCTTAACATGGACTTGGGGGGTTTATCAAAAACCAGTTCACCGCAGAGGTGAGGGTCTATTTCTGGACTCTTCAATTCTATTCCACTGATCTTTATGCTGATACCATGCTGTTTAGACCACTGTAGCTTTGTAATATGGTTCAAGCTCAGGCAGTGAGAGTCCTTCTCCGTTGCTCTTCTTTTTTTAGCTACTGGGGTGCCCTTTCCCTTCCAAATAAACTTGGTAATTTCCTTTTCTATTTCTATCCCTTCAACATAGTGACTTTCCCCAAAATAGTATCGATATATTGTGGGCCAGCACAAGAATTAAGTGAGAATTTTGGGGGAGATTTGTGGAAGCTGCAGATGACACAGAAAAAGTTTAGAAACTCAGAAATGCATAAAATATATGTGTAGTATCGTATAAAATTTACATTTAATACCGTAAATATACCCAAATTTTACAATAATGTAAACATGCCGTAAAAGAAAAAGAAAAAGAAAAAATTCAGACTTCTTCTCTGGTATGAAGGGAGGGTCAAAAAATTTTATGCAGATTTTCCAGATCGTGGCGGCACACACCCCTAACTCCCATGATGTGGAAGATATAACTGCAGGCTGTTTTGATTGGGATTGCATTGATCTATAAGTCAGTTTGGGTAGGATTGACATCTTCACAATATTTAGTCTTCTAATCCATGAACACAGAATGTCTTTCCATTTGTTTAGGTCTTTGATTTCTTTTAGCAGTGTTTTGTAGTTTTCTGAATACAAGCCCTTTACATCTTTGGTTAAATTGATTCCTAGGAATTGAATCTTTTTGTTGCTATTGTAAATAGAAATTTTCTCCTGATTTCCTCCTCAGATTGTTCAATACTAGTGTACAGAACCATTAATGATTTTTGCTTGTTGATCTTACATCCTGCCACTTTGATGAACTCATTTATTTGGTCAAATAGCTTTGTCATAAGCATTTCAGAATTTTCTAAATAGAGGATTGTGTCATCTGCAAATAGAGTTTTAACTCCTCTTCTCCTATTTGGATGCCTTTTTTTTTTCCTTGTCTAATGGCTCTAGCTAGAACTTCTAGTACAATGTTGAATAACAGTGGTGACTGTGGGCATCCTTGTCCTGTTGCCAATCTTAGAGGAAAAGCTTTCAACCTTTCCCCATTGAGTACGATGTTGGCTGTGGGATTTTCATATATGCCTTTTTATCATATTGAGGAACTTTCCTTCTACTCCTATCAAGAAAGGATGTTGGATTTTGTCGAATGCTTTTTCTGTGTCGACTGAGTGATGATCATGTGGTTTTTTTCCCTTCAATTTGTTAATGTGGTGTATTAGTTTAATTGATTTTCTTGTGGTGAACCACCCTTACATACTGAGAATAAATCCCATTTGTTTGTGGTGTATAACTCTTTTAATATGCTGTTGGATTCTACTTGCAAGTATTTTTTTTTGAGAATTTTTGCATCCATGTTCATTAAAGAGATTGGTCTATAATTTTCTTTTCTTGTAGTATCTTTACCTGGCTTTGCTATTAGAGTGATGTTGCCTTCATAAAATGTGCTGTGTAATTTTCCCTCCTCTTCAGTTTTTGGAAGAGTTTAAACAGGATTAGTGTTAATTCTTCTCGAAATGCATGGTAGAATTCACCTGTGAAGCCATCTGGTCTTTGGGAGGGTTTTGATGACTGTTTCAATCTCTTTACTTGTGACTGAATTGATGAGGCTTCTCTTTCTTCTAGGGTCAGTGTAGGTGGTTTGTGTGTTTCTAGGAATTTGTCCATTTCATCTAGGTTGTCTAGTTTGTTGGCATACAGTTTCTCATAATATCATCCTAAGATTCTTTTTATTTCTGTGGAGTCGGTCATAATGCCCCCCTCCCCATCTCTGATTTTATTTGCATCTTTTCTCTTTTTTTCTGTTAGTCTAGCTAAGAGTTTGTTAATTTTATTGCTCTTCTCAAATAACCAGATTTTGGTTTTGTTGACATTATCTATTGATTTTTTTGTTGTTCTCAATTTCATTTATTTCTGCTCTAATCTTTCTTTCCTTCTGCTTGCTTTGGGATTGGTTTGCTGTTCTATTTCTTACAGCTGTGTAGTTAGGTCTTTGATTTTAGCTCTTTCTTTTTTAATATAGGCACTTAAGACTATAAATTTCCCTCTCAGCACTGCCTTTGCTGTATCCCATGAGTTTGAAAAGCTGTGTTCTTGTTTTTGATTCTTGAGGTATTTACTAATTTCTCTTAAAATTTCTTCTTTGACCCACTGATTGTTTAGGAGTATGTTGTTTAGACTCTACACATTTGCAAGTTTTCCCCTTTCCTATTATTGATTTCCAGCTTCATTCCATTATTATCTCAGAAGTTATTTTGTATTATTTTAATATTTTTATATTTACTGAGACCTGCTTTGTGACCCAACATGTGATCTCTCCTGGAGAAAGATCCATGAGCACTTGAGAAGAATGTATAACCCACTGATTTGGGATGCAGCATTCGGTATATATCTGTTAGGTCTAGCTTGTTTATCTTCTTCAAGTTCTCTGTTTCCTGGTTGATCATCTGTCTAGTTCTATTGATGTGAGTGCTGTGTGAAGTCTCCAACTATTATTGCAGAGATGCCCATTTCTCCTTTCAGGTTTGCCTGATGTATTTTGGGGCACCCTTGCTAGGTACATAGATATTTATAACTATTACTTCTTCCTGGTGGATTGTCCCTTTTATTAATATATAATAACCTTGTACAGCTCTTATAATTTTTTTGCATTTAAAATCTGTTTTGTTCAATATTAATATAGCTACCCCTGCTCTTTTTTGGTTACTGCTTGTATGGAATATATTTTTCCAATGTTTCACTTTTAGCTTATTTGTATCCCTGCATCTAAGGAGAGTCTCTTGTAGGCAGCATGTGATGGCTTAAGTTTTTTTATCCATTCTGTCAGCCTATATCTTTTGATTGAGGGGTTTAATCCATTCACATTCATATGCATTATTTACTTCCACTGTTTATTCTTTGGCTTTCATATGTCAAATCTTATTTGCATCTGTCTTTTTACTCTTTTGGTTACCTTTTTGCTAGTCTTCCCTTCTAAATGCTCCTTTTTCTTTCATGCATTAGGGCTCCCTTCAGGCTTTCTGCAAAGCCAGATTCTTTTTCATGTCCTCTCTTGGTTTCTGTTTGTTTTTTTTTTTTTTGGTGAATATTTTTAATTCACCTTCATATTTAAAGGACAATTTTGCTGGATAAAGAATTCTCAGCTGGCAATTTTTATTTTTTAGTATCCTAATTATATCATACCACTCTCTCTCGCTTCCATGGTTACTGATGAAAAATCTGCACTAAGTCTTACTGGGTGTCCCTTGTATGTGATGGTTTGCTTCTCCCTTGCTGCTTTCAGAATTTTCTCATCTTTGGCATCTGACATTCTGAGTAGTATGTGTCTTGGAGTACACTGTGCTTCTTGAACATGTACATGCATTTCTTTCATGAGAATTGGGAAGTTTTCCAGCAATTATATCCTCAAATACTCTTTCTGCCCCTTTTCCCTTCTGGAACTTCCATAATATGTATGTTGTTATGCTTCGTGTTATCATTCACCTCTCTCAGCCCCTGCTCATTTTTTTCCCATTCTTCTCTCTGTTCTTCATCCTCTTCCATTTCAGCTGTTCTGTCTTATACATCGCTTATTCTTTCTTCGATGATTTCGAGTCTGTGTTATATGCCTCTGTGTTTTTAATCTCACCTATTGTGTTTTTCATTCCCATAAGCTTTGTTAGTTTTCTATTCAGGTTTTCAAATTCTTCTTTGGTCACCCAGTGTCTTCCTGATGTCCTTTATCTCTTTAGCTATATTGTCTTTCAACTCATTGATATAATTTAAGAGATTTCTCTCGGGCTTTGATATTTTCCTTGCTTGAGTCATATCTTCCTTTTCCTTAGTATGGCTTGTAATTTTTTGCCCATGTCTAGGCACCTTATTATTATGGTGAGTTTACTCTAATGTTCACTTTCTCTCGTGTAGGGATTTAGTGGCAGGAGGCTGTGCGTTACCGCTGTTCTCTGAATCTTGGTTCAGTGTGTTCTAGCTCTTTAGTGTTGTCCCTGTTTAATTGCTGAAATCTGAGCCATGGACCCAGTAATGGGTTGCAGACCCACTTCCAATGGCTTTGGGTGTGGGGGAGGTAGAGGGGGGAGGCTGAACATTCATCTTTTATTCATTTACTTTTATTTTCTTTGCATGCACCTCCTTCGTCTGCTAGCAAATGATGCTCTTCGGCAGACCTCTCATCTAAAATCCTGGTCAGAATGTGTTTGCTGTAACCCTGACTGAACAATGTATTAGAAGATCCTGTCTCAGGGTTATTCAGAGCATAGCAAATAAAACTTTCTCAGAAGCTGTTCTTCCTTTGCCAGCAGCCCCCTTCCTTTTCCTGGGTGGGAAATGATTCCAGTACCCTTTGCATCCTCAGTAGCCAGTCCCAGTCAGTAGGGAGGGTGTTTGAGTAGGTCGGATCTCTGTAGTACCCTGCTGGCTCCTAAGGCAATCAATGACATGCCCCACCTGGCCTGGAAGGGTTTGTGGGACACAGCAGATCAAATCTGTATTTCAAAATGAGGGAGATTTTTAAGACGTTCCCCAATTAACAAAAGCTGAGGGAGTTCACCCTTATACTGGCCCTATAAGAGATGCTAAATAGATTTCTGCAGGTTGAAGATTGAAGTCACATGAACAAATAAGGCTCTCCAGTAAGAGTGAAGACATGGGTAAATATAAATGTCAGTACTATTGTGTTTTTGGTTGGTGACTCCACTTTTTACTTCCCACAAGGCAAGTGCATAGAATATAATGATAAATCAATGTATAAACAAGCAATATTTTGACAAGAACTACATAAAGCTAGGGGGGCAGAGGAGTATAGGAGCATAGTTTTGTACACCATTGAAGTTAAGTTGGTATCTAGGTAAATGAGAGTTATATACTTAGGATATTAAATTTAAGCCCTGTGGTAACTATAGAAAATATTGGGGGAAATGCAAGCTCATAGAGGCAGACATTAGAATACAGGTTGCCAGAAGAGGGTAGCACAGGGGCAATGGGGATTTGATGCATAATGAGTGTAGGGCTTCTGGGGAGATTGGAAGGTTTTAGCAATAGTGTAACTATGAGTAAGCCCACTGAATGGTATGCTTGGGAGTAGTAGAGATGGGAAAGCTGCTGTTGTATATATGTTCCTACAATTTAAAAAAGAATGAGCAAATCAAGAGACAATAAATTGAATATAATATGTGATTCTGGGCAGGCTTTAAAAATGGAAGAGAAAAGGCCAAAAAGACCTCAATAAAATCCTAGCAGCAGCAGATTAAAAGAATTATACACCATGATCAAGTGGGATTTTTTTTTTGTTTTTTTTTTTTTTTTTTAACCGGGAGGTACCGGGGATCGAACCCCAGTCTCTCCATATGGTAGACGGACGCCGAACCTTTTGAGCCACATCCGTTTCCCGATCAAGTGGGATTTATTCCAGGTATCTTAATGGTAGTTTTCAGCATAAGAAAATCAGTTAATGTAATATACATTAGTAGAACAAAGAGGAGAAAATCACATGATCACCACAATTAACGTATAAGAGGCATTTGACAACATCCAGCACCCTTCTTGACAAAAGCACTATTTGGAAACTAGGAAAAGAAGGAAACTTACTCAACATGATAAAGGGCATATATGAAAAATCCATAGTTAAAATCATAATGATGGAAGAGTGAAAGCTTTTTGCCTGATATCTGAAAAATCTACAAGAAAGGAATTAGAGCAAATAAATTCAGCAAAGTGGTGGGGTACATATACAGTAGTAATAAACAATATGAAGAAATCAAGGGGCCTCGTCTTTGCGCCCGCCCCTGGCAGGTGAGGGGGGGGGGGAGGGCGTCACCAATAAAACAACAAACAACTGGGATTCCTCCCCTGACACTAGCAAAGGGGCGGAATAATCAATGATTTAAAAAGCAAGCCCAGAAGCTAAATTAGCCTGTTATGCCCTCTCTCTCCCTGCCTGGACCAGCGGACTTGTAGTCTGTAATGGGGATTTGTGCTCTGTAAATCAGCCCTTTTAGCCCTTTTCCTCTCTGCCTGTATACCGGGGACCCATAATCCATTATTTTTTCCTATTTTTCTTCTCTTAGTACCTTAATAAACTACTGGCCTAACTGAATTGGTGTGTACTTAAAATTCTTTTTTGTAACATAGCCAAGAACCTTGAGAAAATCTGGCAACATGTTTACAATAGCAACTGAAAGAATCAAACATCTAAGAATACATTGAAACAAGTAGGTAAAGGATTTATATATGGAAAACTACAAAACATTGTTGAAAGAAGTCAAAGATGACCTAAATACATGGAAGGACATTCCGTGTTCATGGATTATAAGACTAAATATTGTTAAAATGTCAATTCTACCCAGAATAATTAGCAGATTCAATGTAATCCCAATCAAAATTCTATAAGCCTTCTTTGCAGAAATGGAAAAACCAATAATCAAATTTATATGGAAGAGTAAGCGTTCCCAAATAGCCAAAACATCTTGAACAAAGTTGGAGGACTCATACCTCCCAATGTTAAACTTATTACAAAGGTACAGTAATCAAAACAGCATGGTATTAGAAGAATGCCACACATCTATAGCAGTGGAATAGAACTGAAAGCACAGAAATAAACCCACACATCTGTGGTCAATTGATTTTTGACAAGGGTGCCAGGTTCACTTATGTGGAAAGAAGAGTCTCTTCAACAAATGGTGCTGTTAAAACTGGATATCCACATGTAAAAAAATGAAAATGGATCCCTAACTCACACCATATGTAAAAAATTAAATCAAAATGGATCTAGGACCTAAATATAAGAATCAAATCTATAAAACCCCTAAAAGAAAACATAAGGAATCATCATCAGGACTTTGTGTTAGGCAGTGGTTTCTTAGACTTTGCACCAAAATCACGAGCAATGAAAGAAAAAATAAATGAGACTTTATCAAAATTTTAAAATTTTGTGCATCAAAGGACTTCATGAAAGTAAAAAGACAACCTACACAATGAGAGATAAATATTTGGAAACCACATATCCAATAGGGGTTTAATATCTAGAATACGTAAAAAATCCTATAACTCAATAACAAAAAGAAAGCCCAATTTAAAAAATGGGCAAAGACTTGAATAGACATTTCTCCAAAGATATACAAATGGCCAATAAGCATATGAAAAGATGCTCAACATCAATCAAAAGAGTGCCATTAGGGAAATGCAATTCAAAACCACAATGAGATACATTTCATACCCACTAAAGTGGTCACTATTAAAAAAGCAGAAAATAACAAGAGTTGGAGAGGATGGGGAGAATTTGGAACACTCATGTATTGTTTGTGGCAACGTAAAATGGTGCTGCCACTGATGAAAACAGTTTGGCATTTCCCCAGAAAGTTAAGCATAGAATTCCCATATGACTCAGCAATCCCACTTCTAGGTATATACCCAAAAGAAGTAAAAGCAGAGACTCAAACAGATATTTGCACACAATGTTCATAGCAACATTGCTCAATGATTAAAATGAGAAATTTTAGTTTGTTTATATGGTACAAGAATAAAACTTTTAAGAAACCATAGAACTGTATAATACAAATAGTGAACTGTAAAGTAAAATATGGGCTACAGTTAATATTATAATAATAATGTTTCATCAACTGTAACAAAAATACCACAGCAATGCAAAGTGTTAATAGGGAAACTGTGTGTGTATGTGTGTGTGAGGGTTGTTAGAACTTTGTACTTTCTACATGATTTTTCTGTAAACCTACAACTTCTCTCATAAAAAATAAATAAACTTAGGATGTTAAATTTATGTCACATGGCAACCACAAGGAAAATATCAGAAAAATATGCACAGAAGAAAATGAAAAGGGATTCTTAAGAGATCACCACAAAAGATCAATTAAAATTTTAAAAGTAGGGAAGCGGCTGTGGCTCAATCAGTAGGGCTCCCGTTTACCATATGGGAGGCCCCGGGTTCGGTTCCCGAGGCCTCCTGGTGAAGGCAAGCCCGCCCGCACGGCGTGGTTAGCTGACCCAGCGAGCACAAGCCAGCAAGGGGGGAATAAATGAATAAATAAATAAAATCTTTAAAAAAAAAAAAAAAAAAATTTAAAAGTAGGCAGTAATAGAAGAATTGAGCGAGGGACAAAAAAGGTGTAAGAATTCCAAAAACAAACAGTAAAATGGTAAAAGAAAATGCTGTACTATTAGTGGTTATTTTACATGTAAATGCATTAAGCTCTCCAGTCAAAAGGCATAGTTTAGCAGAATGGATAAAAAGCACAACTCATTTATACACTGTTTACAACAGACTCACCTTAAATTGAAAGACACAAGTAGGATGAAAATGAAAGGATGGGGAAAAATATTTCTTGCAATCTCAATCAAGAGAAAGCAGGTGTGGCCAGACTAATATTGGACAAATGGACTTTAAAAGGGACAAAGAGCACTATATATTGATAAAGGGGTCATTAAGAAAATGTAATGATTATAACCATATATGAACCTAACAAGAAAGCCCCGATATAAATGAAGCACATTCACTGATTTGAAGGGTAAAATAGATTGTATTAGACAATGAATTCTTAGACTTTTCACCAAAAGCATGAGCAACCAAAGAAAAACACAGATAAATTAGACTTCAGCAAAACTAGAAACATTTGTGCATCAAAGGACATTATCAAGAAAGTGAAAAGACGACCACCAGAATGGGAGAAAATATTTGGAATTCATGTATCTGAAAAGGCAGAATACCTAAATGATATAAATAGCTCCTATAACTCAACAGCAAAGAAACAAACCAACCAATTAAAAAATAAGCAAAGGACTTGAATAGACATTTCCCCCAGAAAAGATATACAAATGGTCAATAAGCACATGAAAAGATGCTCAACATCATCAGCCATTAAGCAACTGCAAATCAAAACCACAATGAGACATAATCTCCCATTCATTAGAATGGCTTTTATTTTAAAATGGAAAAAGCTTGCTGGCCTTTGTTTCCACAGAGTTGAGTTCTACATCTCTTCTCCTATGGCTATAAATAAAGTCATCCTTAACTGTTTACAACGCATTTTCTTTGACCATACCTTAAAAATGACTTTGTTAGAATCACAATGGAGATTCCATTTGCTCCAACCAAATGCAAAAGAACAACTTAGGAGGGCCATTTGTCGGTATGCTTTCATTTCTACCATAGGAACCTGCAGTAGAAAAACAAAGAGAATTGATCACAGAGACTCCTAACAGGTCTCCCCACCATCCTTCCATGCTGCAGCACATATTCTCTCAACGCTGGATCCCACGTTGTGTAGGAGGCCCTCTACACGCATTCCCCCACTAGCCCTCTCTTTGCTGTCTCGGTTTTGGCAGCCTGCCCTCCCTTCTGTTCCCCGATCCTCACACACACCAGGCCACTTGCTCAGGTCTCCACCCCGGCTGTTCTCCACCGGGAAGCTGTTCTCCTCCATATCCACTTGGCTCAATCCCCCACCTTCAAGTTCTGTTCAAATCTTACCTTCTCCCTGAGGAACACAATACCCTAGGGTCATGTTGTAAGCTGGCCTGAGTCGCTATTGCTGATCTACCTCTCCTTTCTTCCAGAGCACTTATTACCTTTTAACATACTGGATTATTTAGTTCGTTTATGTTTATTGTTTATTTCTGCCTCCACAAAGCTCCTCAAAGGCAGGGGTCTTTGTTTTATACATTGATGTATCCTAATCTTCTAAAACAATGCCTGGTGTATAAATGTTTTTTAAAAATTACTTGAATAGAAGAAAACAAACACTATACTACACCCAGCATTTCTAAAATAACAGGCAATTTGAGTTACTACAACCAGGTTTTCTTCCTTTTCATATATGTATATATCATTATCTATATCATTATTTTCAAATGTTATATGAATGTACACCCATATTGTCATTCTCTGGTATATTCAGAAACATGTTAATTAAAATGAATACTACATTTTAAAAGTCAACTTATTAAACAAGTAGATTTTTTTTTTTTTTTGCTTAGAAAACCTTTTCTAAAACAGCCTAAGTGGTTCTTGAGGAGAACACAACAAATCTTTCATGACTGGAACTACCTTAATTCATATATCACAGAAGTTTACTAAATATCTACTGTATTCCAGGAATATGCAAGGTGCTAGAAGAATCAACTTTGGTTACGAAACATTCCCTGTCCCCAAGGAGCTCACAGTGTAACATGGAAGGATCTCACTTAACTAGCGCCTCACGAGTAACGCGAGGCTCTATGCAGAGGCGGCGGCTCTGCCAAGAGACACCAGGAGTGGAGCCTGTACCTCTGTCATGCTTGAATAGGTTTAGTTTTGCCTGACCTACCACATTGGGCAAAGTGCGGTATCATTTACTCTTTTAAGTAATCGAAGTCATTGAAGAAGGAAGAAAACATACAAGATGGGAAGTTGCTCAGAGTACCTCTGCTTTAAACTGATCAGCTGTGGAGAGGCTCTATTCATCAATATGAAGTCAATAGATATTCTCGGGGAGGGCCATTAACTTCGAGAGGACCCTTGGTTCAGCCCCTGGTCTTGCCACTTGTTCCTCTCTTTCTTCCTAGAGTCCTATATACTTATATAATTATAAATTTATTTTTATTACATATTTTTTATATTTTACTATATATAATAAAGAATCCTATATAATTACATAATTTTATTATATACTTTTTATATTTTATTATATATTATATAATAAAAACTTTAAAACCCATGACTTAAGATTTACTTAAAAGTGAATACTTGCGAACATTCTAAATGACCACTACATTAATTCTGGAAAGATTTATGCTTGCCTTATTGTTTATAACAACATAAAAATGAGAGTGTGTAGTAGGGAAGACATTCAGTCCAATTTCTTTCAAAGCAGCAATGAAAGTAATAGGAGTCATCCATTTGCCTTGCAAAATAGAGAGATGTTCTTTGTTTTTTAGTTTGAGTGATGCTAATGTGCACAGGTTTTCCTAGTTGCAAAAGAAAAAAAAAGTTTTATAAGCAAAGTTAAAGAAATTATTACTTCAGTATTGTCTCACGTCCAGTATTTTTGTTCATTATACTATTTTTTTAAATGATGTATCAATTCATATTAAAAAGACTGCATGGTGGATATGCTGGAGGCGTAATCTGGAAGCTCTGCCTCAAAGTCCCGTGTTTCCTTAAGCAGTTTACCTAACCCTCTCTGGGCTTCATCGAAGCCATCAATGAACTGGACTAAAGGATTCTTCCGGTCTCCCCCCATTTTCTACATTAAGGTAAAAGAATGCATATATTGATATTGAATTAAAATAACCATTTGATAGCAATCATGACCATAACTTTTAAGGATCACTCTTTTTTTTTTAATCATCTAAGATTTAACATAATGGTGCAAAGTTATTACCCAGTCTTAAAGCTTAGCAAAGTGGCAATCTGAAGGTGTGCAGAGTTCCTACCTCTCATCTGGCATTAACAGCAAAGTCTGACGATATTCCAGTCTGCTTCTATACTCGTAAGGAATTCTAGGCTATCTCTTTTTCTTAACTTTATGGAGGTATATTTTAAATATCATAAAGTTCACCCATTTCAAGTGAACAATTCAGTGCTTCTTAAAACTCTACCAAGTGGCACAACCATCACTATAAAATCAGTTTTAGAACATTTATAGTTAATCCCCACTTCACCCCTCACCCCCCTTAGGCAACTAACTTACATTCTGTCTATAAATTTCAGGCTAGGGAATTTCTGACTGAGGAGCAGTAGAGGCTCCATTCGGAGAGAGGGATTTCTAGTGACTGTATGATAAAGAACAGGGAGCCACTTTAGGGTGAATCAAAAACTCTGAAATGCATACTGCAACCAAGCTTGTAGCTTATTAATTGGGTCTCACCTCTTACATGCTACTGCCAATCTAATTCAATTAACACTTCATTTAAAAATTGTTCCTAATGGTACATTTTCTATGTTTGATAAATGACATATTTCAAAATATAAATTCACAGTGATAGATAGCTTTGACACGGTCTCTTTGATATGCTATGTTATGACAATAATTCACCTTGATTTGTATTTGCATCTCAGCAAATACTGTAGTCACAGTCAAAAGTACTTCATTCGCTTGAAGTGGTCTTAGTTCCCAAGACTGGAATGGCATGTTAATATGGGAATCTTGAATCAAGGTAACAGGGCCCAAAGTGTCTAGGCTCAACGTTACAAGTCTTTCTTCTGAGTTGTAAGATACATTGCTGATGCCATCAGTTCTCCAATGTTTAGCTTTATAATAAGTGAAGAGAGTGACATTAGTTTCTGATTTTCCTATTAAAAAAGAAGTGGAGGGAAACCACCCACACTGGAACTGATATCAATGGATCTCTTACATTTAGAATAGACTCTCAGCTCGTAGTATGCACTGATGGGAGTTTCTTGCTACCTACAGAATCAATCCAAAGTCCCCAGGACGGTCCTCTTCACTGCTCCAGCCTCTGAGAAGGCTTCCTAAGCTCCCCCAGAACGACCATGTCACGGTCCTGCTCTAGCACGTTGTTTCTAGCATCGTGCTCAGCACAGTGAATTAGGATGTTCTTTCTTGTCTGCCTCTCCCAGGGCTCTGAAAGCTACCAGAGAAAGCTACTCTGTTTCATGTATCTCTTACTGTTCTGCACATTTTTATAGAGCAGACTTTCTCTTCCTATCTTCCTGTAATACGGTCTCCATTTCCAGCGGGCTCTCTTTTGTCTTCTCATGTGGAAGTTTCCATTGACTAGTTCTTACTCTTCAATTCAATATAATAGATATCTATTGGCAACTACGTTATTTATAATCCCTCTTTTTGTTTATAAATTAACTAAATTATTTTAATTTGTAAAAGTAAAACTTAAAGCACTACCTATTTATTTAACACATTTAAATACTGCACCTTTAAAATTCATAAATAAGTCCTCAAAATTTCGAGTATTCTATGGCAAAAATTCCCTGTAGTTTAAAAATTACAGGGAATTTTGACCATTTCCTCCTGTAATTGTAAAGTCATTTTTGAAACAAGTTATTTCTATTTCCCTGAATCATGTGGGATAACTTACCTGGCATAATTTCTAAATCAGTGGAAATAATTTTTAACGTGATAAGTATTTAGGAGCATTAACATTAAAGGGAAGTCAAGCCTCTAAAGCAACACAAAAGGAAGAAATTACATAATTGTTCAGTTTGATATATAGCTAGATGAACTGTTAGGAATATATTGTTTTTAAAATATAAACTATTTCTAGAACATACAAAACATCTTGTGGCAATCTTTATACAAGTAAGAATGTGGAGCATCAGGGCACTTTTAAAAAAGCTTAAATTACAGAAATATTGACTCTTCTTGGTAGAAGACTCTAAATAACTAAATAAGAAGTTCCAAGAACTAATTAAGTAGATTAAGTAACACCTCTGTGCCTTAGTGATCCTATCTGCTCCCAACCTATCACCAAGTATGTAAATCCCTTCACAAGTTGAATGGATATAAAATCATTAATGTTAAAAACAAAGCTGTACAGCTTTCATCTAGGAGCCTTAATTCACAAGATTGAGATCTTCCAAAATTCAGCCAGCCTACTCAATACTTGGTATTTGTTAAGGATTAGCAAACCATCAGTTTATAACTTCACTGATACTTCTGATCTTATTGATATTTAGTTAACATTTTGAATAAGTAACAATCTCCCATGGTTATAAAAAGGTACGCAATGGCTAGTTTTTCTTTCTCAGGTTTCCCATTCTCATTCCCCATCCCTAATACTTATTTGTAACTTAAGACTTGCACTTTACTTTAACTTTATGATAATCAAATATTGATCACTCTAGTGTAAATTACTGGGTTATTTCAAGAGCAAATCGGCTTTTCATTGGTTGATTTTTCATTTGCTAAACTATCTTAATGTTTTAGTTCCTTTCCTTATATTTTAACATGTTATAACCATAAAGTAATTGTTCATAAACTATGACAGATATAAACACCTTAGGAACCAATAGTTACAAAATTCTATACATTTTTAAACTCCAACCCCTATCCATTTCCATCAAGAGCAAGCAAAACAAAGACCACAGAATTGGTTCAAAAAGGTGTGAAATTGGAAACTCGGTTTTCACACTGCATTTTCTCTTTCAACTTAAGGATTTGTATTATTATACCTCTGTTTATTCATGATTTTAAACGGTGGTTAAGGCATTGCTGTACCTTCAGGATCCCACCTCGCAACCACAGGATTTTCAAAAAATATTACTTTTTCGTGAACCTGAAGCGTGACCTCTATAGGTGGAAAAGCATTTTCTGTTTCAAAGTCTTCTGTAGTTTCTGGAGGATACATATATTTCCGTAATCCTTCTTTGGGTATCTAAAAAGTGACCCAAACAATACCAAGTTAGAAGCTGACTACTTACAGTTAAAAATGTAAATATATAGCTATTTTTAATAAGCATTGCAGTTTGGACCCATTTAGAAATGAATACGTGAAAATAAATTAAGCAGGCACCAAAGTTTTCTGGGATAAGGAAGATTTGTGCATCTCTCTGAATGTAGCAGAGAAAGATCCAGGGAAGAGGGGAAGATTAAAAATGTTAGAAAATAGAGAAATAATTGGATGGTGCAAAATTCTAGAATAGGTAGATTATTGAAAAGCTCTGAAAAACAGGAGGAAGGCTCTGGTGAAGGAGAGGAGGAGGAGGGTACTTTGGGTTCAAATGGAGAGCATGGAGTGGTAGTAGTGGTAGAACACGTGACAAACACGTGACAAAAATCCAAGAACAACAGAACTTCGAAGGGCTCCTTGAAAACCCCAGCCCAGGCCGGGACCTTTCTAGGGACTAAAAAGGTTTGAAGGCCAACTTAGACCAAAGGACTCCGGTCCTTCAGGTGTCCCCAAAGTATTGAAGATGATTGAAGTATTCAGATAGAGTCCTTAAGGTAGATGTAGAGCAGATTACCTCCTCCAGGCCTGCTCTAAAACATGCACACTCCACTGCAGGAGAAAGAGGAAGGAAGGGCACTATCACCTCTATGAGGTGAGATGGGGGGCAGGGTTGGGGACCCTAAGTGGAATGGCAGGTAAAAATATCTTACTCTTTTATGGATAAAGCACAGATGTGCATGTAGCACATTAACAGAGACACAGCATATACGGTGCTCTTGGGGACTGAGTCACGTCCCCGACAAAAGGCATGCTCTGGTCCAAGCGCTGGCCCTGTGGGTGTGGACCCACCTGTAAATAGGGCCTTTGAAGCTGTGACTAGCTAAGGTGTGCCCAGACTGGATGTGGGTGGGCCTTAACCCAATACGGCTGAAGCCTTCATGAGCAAAGGAAATTAGACATGGAAAGACGAGCCACATGGAACAGCCAGAAGCCGGAAGTCAATGGACCTGGAAGAGAAAGCAGAAGCTGCCTCCATGTGCATTGCCACCTGACAGAAAAGCCAAGGTGTATCCCAGATACACCAGTCCTGGGAGGAAGCCAGCCCTCCAGCCTCTGAAACCATAAGCCAACTGCATTCCTATTGTTACACTAGCACACTGTATGGTATTGTTTTAGCAGCCAGGAAACGAATACACTGCCCTGATATAAGAGGGTGCAGAGGTCTTTAATGGGTAGAACTGGGGGGTAAGAAGAGCCTGGCAATCCCTGTACAAGCTGTACTAGAGAATTTAAAGACGAAACAAGAAGACAACCGCAACAGCATAACGGAATATCTGATTGGCTACTGCAGGGCACCAGCCACCGCGAGGCCAAGGTGAAAGAGATCACGTCGACACGGTGCGTGCATCACGGCTTACAGCAGCAGACGAGCCCCTCCCAGGAGAGGGCCTGCCCACGGCTGTCATCGAGATGCTAGAAGCGCGGCCTGTGCAGTGGCAGCACTGGCACGACCTGTCGGTGCTTCTCCAGTTTTAAGGTGCTCTGGAGTCACCTGGGGATCTCGCTAAACTGCAGATTCTGACTCAGTCTGTCTGAGGTGGGGTCCAAAGTTACGGCTCTCTACCAAGCTCCGGGGTAAGCCTGATGCTGCTGGTCCAGGGACCACACTCTGTGTGCCACGTACACCTCCATCTCCAAGGGCTCTGATTCGGCAGGTCTGGGGAGGGGCCCACAGGTTTGCTCTTCTAGCAAGTCCCCAGATGGCGCAGATGCTTCTGGAAACGTACCAGTCTAGGCCAGGGTTGGCAAAGCATGACCGCTGCTCAGTCCGTCCCACTGCCCGTGTTTGTAAAGGCCGTTCGCCTGGCACATGTAGCCACGGCCACCTGTTTACACATGGCTGCTTCTGTGCTACAGCGGCATGGCTGGGGAGATGCGGAAGAGCCAGTATGGCCGATAAATGTCAGAAGAGTTATTATTCAGCCCTTAACAGAAAACGTTTGCAGGCCTCTGGTCTATACGATCATCAAGGCCAAGTTGGCAGCATCTAAACATAGTGCCACAGGTCCACAATCAAGTTAACAGTTTAAAAATTTTTTTAAATTCATATTATTTTAGTGTCCTTTACTGTAGGTTTGGGTTCATAGTTCCAGTACCTATAAATTCAAGGCAGTTTAAAATTAGATTTTTTCCTTGACGTTTAAGAGGGTTAAAGCTTCTTAGATGTTAAATCATTTGAGATAAAGTAAAAGTATGAGAAACTAGTTTACTTATAAATTTTGATTCAAGAATCATCCTACTATTTGATAGGTCCTCAAAAAGTTAAACATAGAGTCACCATATGACCCAGAAATTTCACTCATAGGCTATACCCAAAGGAACTGAAAACAGATCGACACATTGTACAAGAATGTTCAAGGCAACACAATTCACAATACTCAAGAGGTGGAGACGAGCCAAAAGTCCACCAGCAGACGGGCTGTGTGTGTCCATCTATACGTTTGCTCATGCATTACGGGATGTATAAACAGGCTTCACACATACATATAACGGACTATTACTCTGCAATTAAAAGGAATTAGGAAGTAAGGATACACGCTACAAGAGAGATAAACCTCGAAGGCACCGTGCTAAGTGAAAGCAGCCAGACACAGTGGGTCATGTGTTTCCATATGATTCCATTTATAGGAAATACCCAGAATGGATGCAAAACAGAATCAGAAAGGAGAGAGAGACCAGGGGGCGGGGAAGGGGAATGGGAGCAGCTGTTTATTGGGCGCACAGCTCTGTTTTGGGGCAATGGAAATGCTTTGGAGCCAGACAGAGGTGGTGCTTGCAGAACACAGTCAATGTACTCAGTGCCAGTGAAGTAACTGTTCACTTTAAATGGTTAATTTTTTGTTATATGAATTTCACCCCAATAAATAAAAAAAAAAAAAAAATCAACCTACTTCCACCATCATCCAGCCCTTCACTGGTTTATACTGTGGGGGTAGCTCCAAAATATCCAAGTGGTACACTCCACCCAGAATTGTGAATTGGCATAAATCAACCTCGTTCTCTTCAAAGTATTCTGGTTTTTCATGAGCATTCTGTACCAGCAACAACTGTGCTAAAAATAATCAGATTAATACAGTTTCTACATAGATCATAACATTTTTGCAGTTTCTTAAGAAGGATATGAAACATTTCTAACACTGGTAAAATAACTTTTTATTTAACTAGATACTAAAATTTTTTCAAATTGTGATTAACTTGAAACTATTAATAGTTAACCTTGGAAATGGAATAGGCATGTGTAAAAGTGGGGTGGAGGGAGGAGTTCATTTCTATTTCATATATCAACATTTTAGGAATTTTTATACAATAAGCATGTTACTTTTATTACAAAATTTTTAAAGATATTTTTAATAGATTAAAGATTGAAAAATGGATTGACTATTTCCTGATGTTCACTAGAGATTCCTGGGGAAATCCACGATCAGAAGGAACATCTGAAGCCACATAGCACGGGGACCCCTGCGGGCTTTCACCAGAATCCTTTCAGTACAGTCTCGTGCGGGGACGAGTGGGAGGTCACACCACTTCCAGGGGCTGCCCTGACTGGCTATTTGACCTTGAACAAGCTATACCAATTAAGACCTCCTTCACCTACAAAATGGAGATAGTCGTATCTGTCTTACAGAATGTGAAGGATGAGGAAACTGAGTCAGTGCATACCCAGTGCTCAGAGCTGGTGCCGAACAAACAGCAAAGACTTAGACATTAGTAGTAGTAGTATTTATTATTACAATCTTCCTTTCCCATTAAAGGAAGAACACTTTTTATGGGCACTGAAAAGTAATGTAAATAACCAAAGAAAATTCCCGTTAAGCAGTTATTGCAATCTTCAATGTTCAAATTTATTTACTTAATAACTCATTAATCTGAAAAGAAAGCAAGAAAGAAATACTGTGTCCAAATTTAGATGTTTATGATTTATATATGATTTTGGAATCCCCATCTAGAGAAACTAGGTATCACTGACTGAGGCTCATTAACTGACTGTAGTCATATTTCTATCAGAAAGATTACCTGATAAGGGTAATAGAAAAATTATAAAAATATAAACCTAGGGAGTGCTGAAACCAATAAAAGTGGGTTAGGAAAAGCAGAGAAGTAGACAAGAGGCCTCTTATGAAAAATAGGTTAAGAGGTATGTAGAACTTAGATTTTTTAGGAATTATTGGGAAAGAAGCCTAATGATAAAGTCAATGGAAAAGATGTCTATGCATTCTAAACTAAAAGATCTACAATTATTTTCACTATAGTTTTCAAAATTCTAAGCTATTCCTCACTATTATTTTCAGATTTCTAAGATACCCCTCAATTGCTATTTGCCAGGACAAGATTCAACACAAAAACGTGTAAATACTCAAAAGGGTTGAGAAATTCCCCACTGTGTGTATGTGTTTGTGTTTACTGCAACACTGTTTGTAATAATAAAAAATTAGAAATAACCTCATTGTCTATCAATAGGGACTTACTTAAATGAGTTTGTTCCACAGTCTGAATGGAAGGTCGCACAGTTACTACCCAGTGTGAGGTTCCCAGTGTTCTGACTTAGAATAATGTCCACAAAGTATTGCTTGGTGGAAAAAAGCAATTTTCAACAAGCATTTTATGATGTGGTCCCATGTTTTTATTAAAAACGTCTGCGGTGTCTGATTTGTCTTTACGATGACCCTGCATTTCGTTTGTAAGCAGAAAATCCCAATAATGTTAAATTCTAAAAAACACTTAGAAGAATACCTGCTGTAACTGTTTCACTTAATAAGTTCATCTCCATTTGGTATTTTGTGGCTTCAGCTTCCTCCTGGACGGAACTCTATGAAAAACACACAGACACAGGGTGGGGCCAGCAGCATCTGCTTCAGCCGAGATGTATTCTCTTCTGTTCCAGTTCCCACTTCATGTGCCTGGCCCCAAACTTCAGCTTGGTCTGCTATAAAACTGGACTCAAAAGTAATATTTTAAAAGGCAATGAAAAAGAGCACATTTCCACAGAGCAGCACAAGGGCATGTTCGGATTCTCTGCTGAAAACGCCAATGTAAAAATCTAGAGACCAGAAAGTAATGCAAGCGATAAGAAATTTCATTTGTATCTGCATTTTGGTGTAAGCAAAGGGGTAGATTTTGCTTGATTTGGGCAATTAGCTCTCTGATAGAGTAGTTCTAAAGCCTCCTTTTGGGTAAGCCTCTCAAGGAAATCGAAGATGGGGGGCACCAAGTAATGTAGACGAGATTATCTTATTACACCCTAGTGTAATAGAAAGAATATTGCAGTAGAGGGCCAAGGGATCAAGACTTTATATCTAAATGTCACTAGCTACTGCTGTGATCTTGAGAAAGTCACTTAACTGTGATGGGCGTCAAATTCCTGATCCAGTAACAACACCAAGAAGAACATTTTACCAGAATGTGCCCGGTGTATAATACAACTTACAAACAATCATGAGATAGCTATTATCTTCATTTTACAGATTAGGAAACTGAAGCTTAGGGAGATAACTGTTATAAAGGTCAAACAAAATAATGGAAGTAAAAGAACTCTGGATACCATAGAGTACTAGATAAAATGCAGTGTTGTTAGGAAAAAAAATGGTCTGCGTGTGCTAATATTTGCAAACTGAACGATATCCAACCAACTTCTTTTGAACCCAGGTACCACCCAGAGTAACTTTACCCCTGGATTCTCATCAGAGGCTCAAAACCAGTTAATCCCACCATGCCTCACATCCTCAGCCACCACACAAAATAACAGCTCCTTTAGTAAATTATTCTTTGCCTTACTCTCACCACCAGATTGCCCTATTTGATTAGTTTTAGCACTATTGCATTCTCTGTCAATCTTTTCCATTGTGCCTCTGAAATATCTCACGTATTAACTCATTCATTCAAGGAATTTTTACATAGGTCCTAAAATGTACAGGCATACCTAGATGCTGGGAATAAAAATAAATGTAAAAGACAAGGAACCTGACTTGAGGAGTTTCTAGTCTATTAGGGAAACAGACAAATAAGTATAGTGCAGTTTTGGGGGTGCTGTGACAGAAGGTAAGAGGTCCACGATATAAGCACAAAGGAAGAATACTCAGTTCTGTGGGAAAATAGGTGGATGAAAGTAGGAAACGCCACCCAAAATTGGTAAAGTTTGAACTGAGTCTTGGAAGGTAACTATATCTTTGGCAAAAAGCATAGGAGGAAACACCAAGTGCGAGTGAAGACAGGGAGGTATGAAGCAAAGCAGAGGGTTCCAAGCCACCCGGTGCTCTGGGCTGGGTGGAGTGAGGCATGCTGGGCAGGTGTGCATACCTGAGGCTGGAGAGAGGCAGGGGCCAGCTGGCGCCGAGCTTTGGGTGCCACTCTAAAAGCTTCCGAGTTTCTCCTACAGGTGAAAGAGGACCAATGAAACCCTTTTAAGAGCAAGTAACGTGAAGAACATTGCATTTGCAAAGAGTCTTCTGGGGAGCAGCTGACGAATCAATTGCTTGGTGAAGTGTAGAAGGATCTAACCTAAGGCAGAAGCAATGGGGCCCCGAGAAGGAGACACATAGCGAAGATGATAAGGAAGCAGAACCAACAGAACTGGGGTGGCGACTGCACAGGAGGAGGCAGGCAAGGCACAGGCTACCGCGGATTTCCAGGCAGCTAGCTGAGGCAACAAGTGGTAACAATTATCAAGAAAAGAAGAGGAGGAGGAAGGACAGGTTTTGGGAAAAAAGTAATAAATTTGGTTGTGGATATGTTGAATTTAAAGTGACGGTGGGACACCCAGGTGGCCTTTGATCTTATCCGCTTTAAAAAACATGTTGCATTTCCTTCTTATAGGAAGGATTCACACCACTGATAACAGCAAAATATCAGACCCATGAGCAAGTTGGGCTGCCCAATATCTTCAAAAAGTTGAGCACTCATCAAAGGGTTGAGAGCAAACTGGTTTCTTATATTGGCAGAGTATAAGACGTTCCCAGCAGAACTTCCCCTTGACAACCACAGTACTTTAGCACACAACAACGGGAGTTTATCAGCTTCTACATTACAACAAAATAAAGAGAATGATCTTGAATTTGACACATTGCCTTTACAGAATTCACAATCTTTGCTATTTCTCTTTACTTCAATTGACTCTCTTGTGAAGGCAGACTTTCATGATGAAGGAAGCAGTGTGCTAATTTACATTCCCATGTAAGCTCCTTAAACTTGACAACTGCTCCAGAATGTTTTCCTGTCACTGCAACTAAGCCATCAGACCTTACTCCCGCACAAAACTCAAACTCCACACCATACTTGTTGACAAGCAATTCTTCGTTGTTTTATACACTATAAATCTCCTTGTGTTTGTTGGCAATGAAGCTGAAAAAAACAATTCTTTTTTTCATATTATCTTCATGTTTTATGTTTGGTAATGAAGGTCCTCTTTCATCATAACTCTTTTACAAAATTGGCTATTCTTCCACACACTTTTTTTGTCTTGATAAACTTTAATCGCATTTTGTCAAGTTTCAAAAATTACTAACTAGAAGCTTTATTTGTATTGCACTAAATTTATAGATTTACTGGTAGATAAATAGCATTTTCTAGAAGATGTCTGCTTGGAAATATTAAGACTATGAAGCAAAGAAGGTAACTAAAATACAACTTTCCAATGACACATTGGCTCACTCTTTACAGGAAATGGCTTATAACGGGGAAGAACTGAACAAACACCAGCAAATTGCTTTTCATTATAACTTGATAAATGCACAGATACTGCCAACATGGCAATTATTTTACTATATGTGCAATTTGATTTTGATATAAAAACATAACCTGGATCATGAATAAGTAGATTGGTGTAAACAGAATAGAGATTCCAGAAATAGACTTTGAGATCCACTTGGGAATTAAGCACACGGCATCTCAGATCAATGAGAAATGCCTAGATTTATACTCTTAAGTGTTTTGAGACAGCTGGCCAAGATTTGAAATAAAATACATTTAGATTCTTATTTCCTACTTTACACTAAAATAAATTCCAGATGGATTAAAGATTTAAATGTAAAAAGAAAACTAAGCCAATTAAAAGGCACAAAAATATCAGGACGGTATTTAAAAAGAATATAGGAGACAGATGGCGGCAATTATCAGGGAAGCAGGTAATCTCGATTCTGCACATCTGCAAAGAGTCAGCATCGAATACTGGACAAATCTGACAGAATGTCTTAAATTTTATTGCCCATCAAAAGAAGAACCTTACCAAGGAAGTTCGTTGATCTGAAACCTTTTTTTTTTCCCCTTAAAAGGTAAATTTAACTATCATTTCAGAATAAATAGTTGGAACTGGCTCTTGATAGGGGATTGAAGATGAGTTTTTAAAATAGAGTATCGCTAGCTTCACTCTGGATAAACGTCAAGAACAGCGTCCTGAGTCGCTGAAGTCCCATCCGCCCATGGCTTCAAGGACCACCTCCAGGCTGACGGCCCCCGGTCGGTGCTGGGGTTGCCCTTTAGGCCACACGCACTGGGCACAGCCCAGCTCCAGGGCCAGCGCAGCCTGCCCTTGGACGTGAAAACGGTAGCTGTGCCTGACCTAAAGGTGCCACAGGCCACTTACTGTCACTGCCCTTACTACTACCTGGTGTACTGCGGTTTTTCTTACTTATTTTGGAGTCTCTTGACTTGCAGGTAGCTGTGAGAGCAGGAAGCTTACCTGTCCTTTCAGCCCAATCCCTGGAGCCAGAACAGTGCCTGGCACATAGTAGGTAGGACTTCAGTAAGTATTTGTCGAGTGAGTAAAGAAATAAGAATACCCAGACTATGACCAAGAAAATGGGCTGCTACAGTCAATTTGTGGAGGGCTGAGAGGTGTTGCGTATTAAGGAGCTTTAATGCTCTCCCCAATGATGGCACAAGGTTGCCGAAACTTAAGGCTATGTCCTGTGTGCATTCTTTTCCCTCTGACCACAGTAACTTCCTTGTCTTCTTATCTAAACTCCTCCCCTATCAAATGTGTCAGTTCAGATGTTAACTCATTAGAGAAGACTTCCTGTTTTTATTTTAGATGCATTCTGATCTGCTTAACCCACATGCATAGTCTCTTTCCTTGCACGTGTCACAGTGTGTGGCAAATGTTACTCTTCTCCTCTGCAAGGCTGTCAGCTCCCGAAAAACAAGGACCATGCTGAGTTCCTTACAGCAAGCACTTAGTATACTTTGGCAAATAATTTCATGTGTGCATATTTATTTTAAATCCTGTTTGTTTAGAGTATCTCAAAGACAGACCACTTTTAACTTGATCTTTCAAAACTTCAAAGATCCACATACTCTCATAAAATTCCTTTGTATCACTAAAATATTTCTGAAAGTGATTCTATTAAAAAAAAAAAAAGGCATTTCCCATAAATGTGCTAAACTTAAATTAGATTTTTCTAAATATTCTGTAAAATTTATTAGTTGGGAAGAGAATATTTCCCAATACCTACATATTACTGGTATTATAGTTGACTATTATGGCTTAAAATCAACTAAAATGCGGTATTAAGTGTCCTCTAGTGGCAAAGTTCTTAATAGACCCATGATAAAGGAAAGCCGCATAATTTGTATCATTTTCTAAATCTGAGATTAATTTTTAACCTAAGACAGTACTACTAAATGCCTGTTATTTGTGATTATCTCACATATCAAGCTTAACTCATAACTCATGAGAAATATAATAAAATATTCTAACCTTAAAATATAAAGGTTAAAAAAAAAAAGAGAAATAAAAAATAAATAAAGGTAAGTAATTTAAAAATAAGTTGTAGAAATAAAGTTTTTCTAGTAAACTGAAAACAGAGCGCTTGCATACTGATTTTACAGGTAGTGCCTAATTCTCTTTCTCACATACACACAATGAATTTTGTGTAAAGTTATACACCACTTTTACATTTAGAATACATTTTGCCACAAAGTGTTGTGACTATTTAGGGTTGTTAGATAGTCTCCCTATTGCGGTGATTATTAATGAATACAAAACTAACCACCAGGCATCCGTACGGCTTCAAACTCTTCCTGAGTTCTTATTGGAATGCTAGGAAGACATCTTTACTAAGGCCACTGCAGCGTGTAAGTGGAGTCTTCCTGCCACCACATACTATGCTGGAAACTGCAGGGGATCAGAAATACTGCGAAGAGGGGAGGTACCCCAGAATCCTTAGTGACAAGCTTGTAGATTTCCTGTTGGTGCCGCAATGGTCTCCAGCACTCCCAACTGTAACTGAGAGTCTTAAGTCTCTCCAAAACACAGAGTAATTCAATGGGGGTGGTGGATGAATTCCCTGCTGTAGGTGGCTGTTCTTAAGGAAGTAGTCCATAACAGACCAGACTTTCACAAGTCAGGGTTGGCTTATAATCACGTAACCATCCCCTCATTCACTCACTCTGTCATTCATTCGATAAACAGTTATTGAGCTCCTAAAATGAACAGGGAGTCAATCAAGAAATTCTCATCATCAAGTGTTTAAGGTAACAATTCTAAAACTTAAAAAGAAGACCACAGTGGAGGGACATCTAATTTAATGAAGGAGAAGGGGAGAACTTTGTGGAGGTAAAATGGAAGGTAAGTCTTGAAAGACAAATAGGAGTAAAGTCAAGTGAATAAGAATGATGGGAGAAAGGGAATTTCACAACGAAATAACAGCAGGTGCAGTGGCATGGAGGCTTAGCACAGACCTTCCCCCTTTAACCAAAAAAGGAAACAGCTATATCGTTTCATTTCCTACTGGAATGTAATGTGTACTCGCCACTCAGTTATTTAAAATTCCAACAGGGCAGCAGTGGCTGGATGGTCAAAGTCACTAATGCCACCATCCACCCTGCCCCACTCACCACCACCGTCAGGCAGAGCCGCTGTTTGGTGCATAGGCCCCCAGATTTTTTCTATGTGTTCCCAGGTAAATTTTCTTTCCTCGCAAAAACAACCATATTACAATACGTTTTTTGGTCACTTTTAAAAAATACCTTAACAATATAATCCAGGCATTTTTTCTGTATAAAAGTAGATAATGCCTACATCACCATTTTGAATGGTTTAGGTATTTTATAATTAACTCAATCTGTGGTTTTTTTGTTCTACTGTCAAAAGTACTTCAATGACCATCGTGGCACATCCACTTTTATTTACCTGTCCTGTATTCCCTAATAATAAATTACTGAAAGAATCACTAGTCACAGGCACAGTAGCACAGCGCCAAACTGCCCTCCAGAAAGACACATCTAACTAGAGTTGCTGAAAACACCTGCTTCCCCACCCGCTTAATCTGGTAGGGATATATGATATCACGTTAGCTATAATTTGATTGCTAATATGGTTGAGTATCTCCTCATATTTATATTGGCTAGTTCTATTTCTTTTGTCAGCTGCCTGCTCACATCACTTGCCTAATTTTCTACTGGGAACTTTCTTCTTACTGGTTTGTATGAGTTCTTTATATTAAGATATTAACTCTGTTGTATATGTTGAAAGATTTTTCTCAAGTCTGCTATTTGGTTTTCAACTTTGCTTATGGTGAGGTTTATATGCTATACAAATGTTTGAATCTCAATACCGTCTTTTTCCTGTATTGTTTCTTTTTTTGACACACTGCTATGCAAGGAAAGTCTTCTTAGTAAATAAAACAAAAATAACTTTCCTACTTTCTTCAAATGCTTTTATTATTTTTGTGAATTTCATTAGTTTAGTTTGGTTTCATATTTAAATATTTAATCTAGTCTGATTTTTTTTTTTTTTTTTAGTTTGTAATGTGAATAAAAACTATTTAAAATCTTGGCCACCTCTTGGAGAGCCACTTACTATATTAAATTCATCCTTTCCTCATTGATCTGAAATGCCACCTGTATCCTAGATGTTTCTGGAATCTCTATTCTTTTCCACTGATCTATCCATTCATACACAGAGACTAGGATTTTGATTTGGCATGCACTGAATTTGTAGATTATTTTGGTCTTCTTCCAATGCTTCCCATTAATAGATAAGGTCTCTAGCAACTCAGCTGCATGAGCCATAAATTTGGGAATTAGCTTTAACATCTCTCTCTCCCACCCCCAAATCCAATCTATCACAAGGCTTGACCAGATTACACCTTCAGCATCTGTCTACTGGGACAACCCGATACTTCTAGTTTCTCCTAATATGACATTGAGCTATGGACAAAACAAAAACGAAAACATAAAACCTGCTTAGTTCTGAGAAAGTTACTGAATTCTCAAGAGACAATTTATTCCAATGTAATACGTAATTAGTATGAAAATCCAAGAAATAGGAAAAAAGAGCAGAAACCAGCTGAAGGAATATGATTATTAAATTGCTCAAATAATATATCTGAACATGTCAAATTTTAAAAGGTATGTAATATATGAAGAAAATTATAAAATTCTTTTTGCACAACCCAAAGCTGAGGAAGTAACAGAAGAACATAAGATAATCTTTCAGTCTGTTGAAGTATTAATGCCACATTTTCATTTAGTGACAAGTTTCCTTAAGTGCATTTGAAACATAATAAATACACAAAAATGAAATTGCCTGGAAGCTTTCCAGTAGTGTCCTGGATTTACAAATGAGCAATTCCTGCCCTGAACTTTAGGATATAGAAGCAACTGGCTCAACAGGTGACTTTTAACGGAAGTGAAGAAAAACAGCAACATTCAGAACTGAGCCATTGGCAATTAAGTGACTTTCGGACTATTTCTAGTCGTTGAGGGAACATCTTGAGAGTGCTTTAGGGAGCCTAGTAATACCTGCTACACGCAGGAAAAGCAGGTACGTTGAAACGAGGCCTACCCTGTGTACTCCAACAGCGCCTTCCTCCTCGGCTTTCCCTGCGGCCTCGTCGGCCGAGGCGGCCTCGTCTTCTCGTGGTTCCGGCCCCTCCGGAGCCTCTCGGCCGCCTGAAGGCTCCGCCGCGGCCGGCTCGTCCCGCCCGGCCGGCTCCGGCGCCGCAGCGCGCCTCACCGCTGGGGGCGCAGGCGCGGCGCGCGGCGGGGTCACGTGGTCGTAGTGGGTGTGCAGCAGCCGCAGCGCCACGTTGCTGGTCGCCAGCAGCCTTGGGATCTCGAAGCCCGTCTGCGTTTCCGAGAACCGGATACTTTTGTACCTGTTAGTAGTTCATTTGAGCCGAGAAAGATGAGGGCCTGGGAAACTGCGGGCTTGTCGCAAATGTGCATTTCTCGTCTCCCGCCACTTTCGGCCTTCTGGCCGTACTTGCTGTCTTTGCAGCATTTGGACCCGCTTCCGAGACCCTCCCTCGCCCACACTCTCGGGGGCGCCCGCGCTCTCCCCCACCTCTGCTCGGCCCTCCTCCCAGCCGCTCCTCGGGGCGCCATCCCGGGCCCTCTCCTCTGCGGCTGCACAGTCTCCTAGGACGCTGCTACTCCTGCCGCTGGGGAAAGGCTTCCAAGGTCGAGGGGCGCCTTTCCCTGGGCGGGAGCAGGTGTAAAGGATTGCAAGCTCGAAGCCTCTATGGCTTCCAGAACGTTAAGAACCACTGATCTATGGGTTGATGACTCAAAAACATATCTCCAGCTTGGATTTCTCTCAATGCCTTCGGTCACGTGCACTCTGATATCTCATAGGTACTTTATTATTATTATTATTTATTTTTTATTTTTATTTTTTTTACCGGGAGGTCCCGGGGATCGAACCCGGGTCTCTCCATATGGCCACATCCGACCCCTCATAGGTACTTTAAACTCAAGTCTAACACTGAACTCATCGTTTTACAATCTATACCACTGTCACCATTAGAATAAAACAAACTTTTCCTCCCTTCACTATTTCCTTATGTTAGTAGAAGATGCCACTACTTCTCTTCTTAAATCTGCATAAATAAAACAGGGCTATTCATTTTATTTTTATTCTTCTAAAACTATATTTCCTTTACGCTTTAGTATGTGATACATTTTATATCTTCACTTCTATACAGGATATATTTTATAATGAAAAAGGTAGTATATTGTTTCTGATTACAATTAAAACCACAGACTAGTCTGTAGTAAATAAAACCTAGAAATTATTTTATTCTTTAACTAAATATGGAAAATAAATATTTATGATGTCATATGATTAGTCTTTTAAGGGCTGGGACCAGAACCTAGGCCTCTTAACTTTTATTTGAGTGGTTTTATTTCTCCCCTAAAACTCAATGCCATGCTAACTCACTTAATTTGAAATATTTATGATCAAGCAACAATCAAGTGATCATGAATTGGCCATTATTGCCATCAATCTTCAGAAAGATGTTGCATTATTGAAAATTGGGGAAAATCACCTTAATATAAAAAAAAAAAAAAAAAAAACCTATTATCTTAAGCAGTTCCGAAAGCTAAATTACTAGGTGCTGCCATGTAAACAGCACCTAATTGCTTTTTTTTTTTGGAGGGGGGAGATGGGAAAAGAGAAAGGGAGGAAGGCCTGATATTTTGTGAGTGTATATTTAACATCACTGTTTAACCCTCCACCCAGCCCTATTAAGTTAAGTAGTATGATCAGCATTTCACTGAGGATAACACTGAAGCACAAGGCTGAGTAACGTGCGTAAGGTAAACAGCAGGTCTGGATTCAAACGGCAGTTGGCTGCCTCCCTGCTAGGACTTTTCCAAGTCCACCATGGCATGCAACAGGTAACCTTCTGCCCAGCAGTCTCGGTCTGACTCTAACGTGCTTCAACTACAGGGAAGTTCTCAACCAAGGGAGTACCTGGGATTCTTCTTGAGGTTTGCCCACACATAAAGAGTAACATATTCATCTTTAATGATTTTTTCCATATTTCCACTGTCCAGATCTGCTAATGTACTAGCTTGCTGTAAGAGAAAAAGAAAACATTATGAAGGCCTAGAGGCCTCATGACTTATGCAATTTAGGTAAGTTATTTCATCGCTTCTGTATTAGATTCCCTTCATTATCTAAGAGAGTAACTTGGGTAAAAAGATTCAATCAAAATAACAAAGAACTATTTTTTAAAAATTATGTAAAGGTTGCAAACATATTGACTTAATTAAATGTATTTTCCTTTTACCACTCAGTTTCTCCTAATTTGTCTAAAGATTAAAGTTGCTTTCTATTCCCAGATAGCACCTGTGGATTACTATTCACTATGACCTGTTTCACAGTTTAACATCAGAACCACACCTTTTCATTTTAAATGTATACATGCTTCTTTATCTCTACCATATTAAGATGCAGATTGTGGTACCACAAAACTCGCCTATTTCTAAACATATGAACATTAGAAGGCAAAAATTTCTAGTTTATGGACTTCAGAGGAATCATGTGTTTTACTAATCCAAGAACACATAATTTAAGGATGTTCTTAAGGATTTTTAAAGAATAACATCACTTGATGCCTATTGCTCAAAAAAATTAGCTCCCTTTAGGGTCTTAAAAAATGCAATAACTAGTTGCTACAATGAAAAAACTTTATAAAGTATTGGGGATTTAATTTTTAAAAACTCATTGTTTCACCCACACATATGTGTGTGTGTTTGCAAGTTGTCTTATCCTAGTATGGATTTATCTCATTGTTTCCTTTGGTATTATTTAACTTCTTCCTCTATCTCCCTTATTTTTTGTAAACTGGAAGTTGGTCTAGGGGTTTGATGAGATTCAGATCAACCACTGGAAGCTGGTATCACAGGTTGTGCTATGTTCTTTGTATTGCATCTTATCAGGGAGCACATGATATGCCCACTATTAGTGATGTAAAGGGATGACCACCTCATATCCCCACTGTAAATTATGTTTTTCCCAATCCATGAGTAATCTATATGGTAATACTTTGGCACTATGAGAATAATATGTCTTCAACAACCTTTTACCTAATCATTTAGATAGTCGTTGAGTATCCTTATCTGAATCATTACACTGGGGATTGCAAAATGATGATTTTTCTAGTTGAATCATTCCTTCCACTTATAGGAGATGGCATTCTTCTATAAACAACTTTTCTTCTCCCTCCCTTTTTAGAGTCTCACTATAGACTATGGGTTTGTATTTACTCAATGATTTACAATCAATTACAGCCATTATTCTTTGTTGTGTTCAAATTACCCTACTTTTGACCATGAAGCCTGTTCAAGTTAGCCCTTGCCCCTTTTGGTGTGGTCCTATGAGGCTTTGAGCATTTACTTGCTTTCTAGCATCACAAGATAACCCAATCACACCTTTTACTTTCCCTGCCCCAGACCTAGAAACAGCCATTTACCCCAATTAGTCCAGGGACTTTATTACGGAATAAAAGGAAACCTAGTTGATACTGATATTTCCATTTCAAATTTAGCAGTACAGGGTTTTTTCTAATATTTTATATATATATTTCTTTTCCCTTATAGTGAAAATCTTGACTAAAAACTGTTCCCTTAATTGCTTTAATCTGTAGATAGGACCGTGGAAGGTGTTACTACTAGTTACAGGTGTGGACTCATTTGTGACGGGGTTCTTTGAAGATCCTGTTTAGATGAGGCCGAACTGAATCAGGGAGGCCTTAGTGCACATGCCTAGAGTCCTGATGAGCAGAGGACTTGAGTCACAGTTCAGCAGCCAGGGAGCAAGGCAGTTCACCATATGATTGGGGGTGGGGGGAGTGCAGGCCAAGGGACCCCAAGGACCTGGCAGCCACCGCAACGCGACAGAATCCAGGAGAAAGCGTGGCCTGCGGAGGCCCCGACCTGGGATTTATATTCTCCAAAATTGTGAGACAACAAATTCCTGTTGTTTAAGCCAGTCCATCGTGAGTATTTGTCATGGCGGCCCTGGAAAAGTAAGACCACGGTGTTCTAGGCCAAAGGAGACCGAGAGACACAACAGCCCAGGCAATGCATGGACGTAGATTACCTTCTGTTTTAAAAAACAAAATGAAAATAGCCATAAAAGATATTCACGGGATCTTAGGGGGAATTTGGATATGGACTTGACATACAGGATATTATGGAATTATTGCTCACTTTTTAGGTGTAATGATGACTTTGTGGTTATTTAGAGGTTAACATTAGTGCTGAGATATTCGGTGATGAAACGTCAATGTCTACAATGTTTTTTTGTGGTACTGAGGGCTGGGCATTGAACCCAGGACCTCCTATGTGGGAAGCCAGCGCTCAACCACTGAGCCACATTGGCTTCCCTGAGCTGGTTTTATTCATTTGTTTCGCTTGCTGTTTGTTGTTTTTCAGGAGGAACCAGGAACCGAACCTGGGACCTCCCATGTGGGGGCAGGCGCTCAACTGCTTGAGCCACATCTGTTCCCCCGCAATGTATTTTTAAGCAGTACACCGGAAAATAGAGCAAATACATTTTTTAAAAAGCACTGAATCTAGGTGTAGGGTATATGGGGGGTGTGTATGGTACTGTTTTTCAACTTTTCTTTATGTTGAAATATGGAATTTCCAAACTAAAAAGTTGTAGGAAAAAAGAGTGACTACCAATGACTAAAATCTTGATTTATGTAGTGGGACTAGCAGATATATAAGACTTTGTGAATTTATTTTCCTAGTGAACTTAGTCTTCACAAGTAAAGAAAAAAACTGGACTTTATATCTGTAATGTTTTATTTCTTTAAAAATAAAATATTGACAATTGTTATACCTAGATAAATATATGTACTTTATATTATTCTAGTGACTGCTCATAACTTTTAAATTTTTTAAAAGGGAAAAAAATTATGCCACGTTATTTTATTATAAGCATCCATTTTAAAATTTTTATGTTAATAACAACATATAAGCAAAATATCACACTTACTCTGAGAAGTATTTCTGTGGCTATGTTAAACTTCAGATGAAGGAGCTCCTGCAGTTCTAGAATTGATCCTTGGTACTGTTTTATATTTTTCTCTTGCAAATCATATAATGGAGTTTCCAATATAATGAATTTCAATTTCTCAATTAACTAGAAAGCACAAGAATTTCTATATTACTTCTCCGACAAAGAGTCAGAGGAAAAGTGAAAAGAGGGATGTTGTATCACTTTTAAGTTAAGGAATATATGCACAATAAACATAAAGAAATCCTTTTCCATATTTATTCTGTAATAAGGCCATGGAAAAATAAAATATTTCCCCCCTAAACTCCCTTTTAAGGATTCTCAACTAGAGGTGTAATTAGGCTACATTGTAATTAATGTAATTAGCAAGATGACAGATAAAGTATGGCTTTCTATTACCCAAGACTGTGGGTAATACTACACAATAACAACTACAGCAATGAGGGGGAGGGGAAAGGACAAGAAGAACCCCCACCAACAGGAATGAATGCTTGGCATGTTTGAATTCATTCCATCCTCATCATAACCCTATAAGGCAGATGCTCTTATTGTGCCAATTTTACAAGTGAGGAAACTGAGGCACAGCTAGCAAGTAGCAGAACTGAATTTTGAACACTGCCTGCCACAATACACAGAAAATTTCTAAATTCAGGGAGGCAGCCCAGTAGTAGAGGGCAGCATGGAACTCAGGCAAGAAGCGGGGCTTGGACCCCAGCCCCACCCCTCCCTGGCGAACGGCCTTAGATTTATAACATCCCTGTGCTTCAGCTCCCGCGCTGGTAAAATGTACCTACCGCCCAGGGACGTCGTGAAAATCACACGACGTACCATTTCCGAAGCCTGGGAGTCCATTCCACGCCCTGGAGGCTGCTGAGCAGCCCGGGGCCCTTCCCTCCCGCCCGGTCCCCGCTTCTGCCCGCCCCCCTCGGGGCTTCCTGCTTGGCTCGCCCGCTGCCGAGAGGCGCTCCCCGTCGCTTCCCCGCCTTGGCCCCGGCGCCCTCCCGCCGAGCGCAGAGCACCAGGCCCGGGGCAGCGCCCCGCCGGGGCGGCCGGGGGTGGCGGCCACGCGCTGAGACCCCCTGGAAGGTCGGGGCGCACACCCGCCTTTCCTCGGGGGGACGCCGAGCCGGGTCTCGGGCACGGGCTTCACCTGCTTCTTCACGTGTAGGATTAAGCTCAGGACCCTGTTGTCCAGGGTAATTAGGCAACGCGGGCTGCAAGCATGCAACCCGTGCCTGGCACGCAGCGAGCATGCAGTAAACTAACTAGAAGCTTCCTCAGACACTGCCGCTTTGAACCGCATCCCCGTTATCTGTGCCTCCGCAGTTTAATCCCTAGGTTTGGAGTATGACAATACTTCCTCTTATAGGCACTGCAGCAGTGAAAAGCAGCGCAAAAATATTGAGAGAGCAGGAGCTAAAAGTATTGGAGGATAATAATAGCGATAAGGGACATGAATTCCTCCCTAGCTTCTGTTGTTATGTAGGTATGTCTAAGTGTGGATTTCTTTTTAATTTTCCTGCTATTTGCTGGGCTGCTTGAATCTTAACATTTTTATCTTTCAACAATTTGGATAATTGTCACCATTATCTCTTTGAATACTGTCTCTCCTCCATTGTTCTATATTTTCCTCAGGCATTCCTTTTCTCTCTCTCTCTCTATATATATATATTTCATTATTATCTTTTTTAGAGAAGTTGTAGTCGATATACCTTTAGCCCTTCTTTATCATACATGTCTGCTAACTGTTCTTTCCTATTTTCTATCTGTCTCTGATGTATCCAGTAAATTCTTCCAATCCAACTTCTGATTTACTTTTCATCTCTTTGGCTGTATTTTTTCTGCTATTTAACTGGGTCACTACTTTCTAATTTCTAAATTCTTCATTTGCATAACTATTATTTGATCTTCTTTCAAATCTGCCTAGTTACATTAAAAATATCTTATTCTTCAGTCATACTCTTAATATGTTTTATTTCTGTAAACATATAAAGTAAATTATATTTCAAACTCAATAGTTGTTGTGTCTCTAGAACTTGCAGTTCTGATTTTGGTTTGTGGTGTTTCTCACGGCTCATTCATGTCAGACTGTTTCCTAAAGTGTGTGTCTGTTTTGTGAGCTCAGAGTTCTTGGGACTTTAATCATAAAAATGCCTTGCGATCTGGACCTAAGGCCCATTTTTCCAGAATCTGCTTTCTTCTACCAGGCGCCTGAGAACACCGGCAAGCCAGGACTACTTTAAATTTTAGGTTTGGGTCTTTTAGGATCACACAGATAGTATGAATTCCAGCCCCAAACTTGTGTGAGGACCAGTTCATGATTAAGAATTCTCAATGGAGACAGCTTTGCTTTCCCTCCACTAAGCTAAAGAGGAGCCCAACAAGGTTCCGTATCTTCTCCCTGAGCAGAGGAGGTTTTTCCCTATTATCCACAGCATAGTCGAGGTTCCCAGCTATGTATGAGTCATTGGTCCAACTTGGTGCCTTGTTTGCGTTCTGATCGCCCTTTAAACCAACGCTAAGCCACCAGAGTTAGCAGATAAATACTCGCTGGCGTCTGGATGTGCTCGCTTTTCTGAATTGTCTTATGGCTGCCAAAATGTCCCATCACCTTCTTTTGAGGTAAGCAACGCATTTAAATAGTTATTTTTAAAAAGCTTATTAAATTCCCCCCCACCCCCCAGCATTTTGTGAAGTGAAAGGTTCTCAGGCTAGCCTATCCCCCCTGTTTGCAGAAACAGAAGTTAGGATGCTCTTATCTTATACCACACTGTCTAAAAGAGTAGGTGCCTGGCACACAGGAAACATTTAACAAAAAAATGTGTTTACTGAATGACTGAATAGTGGAAATTCCAGCTGAGGATAAAATCAGCCACTGGGTTTTTTTCCCCAAAATTCTCTACATAAATGTATGCAATGTGATTTTTTGTTATTGTTGCTTTAATTAGAGAGACATGGTCACTGTCTTAGATTGTTTTATATTGACCTTATGTCAGGTGGCAAGGGGCTTTTAGGAGTTGTAAAAATAAAAACAAAAATGCCCCTCTCTATAGCAGAGGGTCCTGAAGCAGTAGGAGCCAATATCACAGAATGTGTAATTTAAATAATATTTTAATACTTACGTTTAGCACTAGTTTACTCTTCTTAATCACTTCCTCAAAAGTCTCATTTACTTCCTCTTTCCACAGACTAATGAAAGTATTAATTTCTTGTGGGACTGACGGATCAGGACTCCCATCGCACTGAGTATAGTGCTTCCACTGCAGGATGAAAATCTCTGAAGGCTCACAGTGATGAAAACTCGACCAGAGAATAAAAATCACTCTTTTTTTGAAGTATGAGGTCTCATAACCCAGTTTGCCCAAGTTAGGCAAAAACATATTCTGACTTTAACTAGTAACCTGAAATATCTCTAAAGTGACCAAATTCCTTTTTATCAAAATAATTTCTAATTCTCGGTGATTCAGATAAATAGAAATTTTATTTACTCTCATATTTTTATTTTAAATAAAATATGAATATTTTAAATAACCAATATTTATGAGTTGGTTTGGTTTGGTTTGGTTTTCCTCTCTAATCACATAGTTTCTATATTTGCAAAAGACAACCCTTGGGCTAATTTAATTTCTACTTCCCCAATTATTGCCAACTGCTAATCACCATTGGCAAGTTAGGCCGACTAAAAACTCACTCTTGTGATACCAAAGTATTTAAGATTTACTTTCATTCACTTGGTAGTCTATGCATATTTTTATGTATATGTAATCATATACATAAATCATAAAAATTATACCATAATCTTCACATGCCATATTATTATAGTTTTCATTTTTCTCTTGATAATCATCTATTTTGTTTCCAAAGTTATGCTCTTTAGAATAATACTCGATTGTCTTAAGCACAAGCTTTTTATTTTAATTAAGGATAATTTCTAAGGTATAGATTCCCAACAATTGAATCACAAAGGGTGTATATTTTTAAGGATTTTGATAAATATTGACAAATAGTTTTCTTCAAAGCTATACCAATTTACTTTGCCACAAGCAATATGAAAATTCTTTAGTCAGATAAGAGTATTTTAATAGGCAAATTTCAAGTTTCTTGGGATCAAGATGGTTATCAGACTACAAACTCCCTCTTGTGGTATCAAAGTATTAACTCAAAAGAAGAAATAAATCAGTCTTACCTGAGAAAGCACTCTCATATCTTGTTTCAATTTCTCCGCTTTAGGGTAACACGACTCTAAAAAATAAAGTTCTTCAAGCTCTTCCTTTCTCCTTTCTAGATCCTGTTATATGGGCATAGATAGATTGACCTGCTCTTTAATTTTAGCTTTATGTTTCACAAATAGCATCTAAAATTTATGTGGCTAAGTATATAGCTTCAAAATGGATGACTGGGAGTGGATGGATGTGGCTCAAGCGGTTGGGTGCCCACCTCCCACATGGGAGGTCCTGGGTTCAGCTCCCAGTGCCTCTGAAAAAAACAGAAACAAACAACAAGCAACACAGATGATGAAACCAGCTCAGGGAGGCCAATGTGGCTTGGTGGTTGAGTGCCAGCTTCTCACACACGAGGTCCCGAATTCAATCCCCAGCCCCCGGTACCTCAAAAGAAAAAAAAAAAACAAAAAACAACGAAAATGAGTTTGAATATAGCAGATATTTTAAAAGGATTCATCCATAACAGTGGTTTGCAAAGTATGAACTGCAGACTCCTGGCGGGTTATCAAAACCCTTTCATGACCTGTGAGAGCAAACCTATTTTCATAAAAATACTCAGCATTAGTTGCCCTTTCCACAGTGCACACATTTGTAGACATTGCAAGAGTAGTACCTAGACTAGTAGTCAAATTCCTCATGGCTGCACACTTGTTGAGGTGAAACTTATTAATTTTATTACATCTTAGCCCTCATGCACATGTCCTTTTAATAAAAAGGGAAGGATGCATAAAGCTCTTCTGCTGTATATCAGAGGACAGCACTGTCTTGAGAAAAAACCTGTGCAATTATTTGAGTTGTGAGCTGAACTAGCCACTTTTTATATGTAGCACAATTTTTACTTGAAAGAATGACTGACCAAAGATAGTTATTCTTGCAAAATTAAATATTTTGGCAGACATTCTCTCTAAAGTGAATGAATTGAGTCTGTCATTTCAAGGAAACAATTCAAAATATTTATTGCCAATGAAAAAAATTCAAGCTTTCATGTAAAAATTAGAATTTTAGAAAACTTGTATCTATCATCATGAGCTTGGCAGTTTCCTAATACTTAAAAACTTTTCTGATTTGACTGGAGATGATATTAATGGATGTGATTTTCTGAATAATGAAATGTGTCAACATTTGGAAAGAAATAATTCAATAAACCAAATATTTCCAAACAGCCAATGCCATTACAAGTAATGCATGGATACAAGATCTCCTCAGACTAGAAGGCAGTATAACGGATTTTAATTCACCGGAGTATGAAAAGTTCATGATATAGTTTCAGATTCCACAGTAAGACACTACCACTAGTTGAGTTTTGATACAGTATCAAAAGAATATCAACAATGATCTGAAAGGCAATTAAAATAGTCCTCCCTCTCTTTTCCAACTACATACCCGTGTGAGGCCAGATTTTCTTCATGTCTTCAACAGAAATAGCACCCGGCAACGGATGGAATACTCAAGTAGATATGAGAATCCAGCTGTCTTATGCTCAGCCAGATATTACAGAGATTCAAAAAATGGAAACAAAGCCACTCCTTGCCCTAATTTTTTGAAAATAGTAATTTTTCTAAAAAAGTATGTTATGTGAACATATTTATGTTTATTAATGTTTGTTCTTATCAAATGTCTAATGTGTATTAACGTAATAAATGTTTTCAAAATTTCCATCTTACTTTCTAATGTAGTAAATATGGATGGATGCAATTCACATAAACAAAAGCTCTTTGGGGACCTCAATGATGTTTAATAGTTTAATGGAGTTAGCACCTGAGACCAAAATGTTGGAGAACAACTGAGCCAAAGATTCTGGTGATAAAGAGAAGGAAAACGAATACAGGAGAAGTAGAATTTGAATATACTGCATTTTCCTTCCGGTCCCTCTTAAACAGTCTATCAGGAAGGATGGGAAAGTAGTTTAATGGTTAAAAGCGTGGACTTTGAAGCAAGACCACTCAGGCCCATGTCCTGGCCCTGCCACTAACTGCTTAATTTCTCTGTGCCTCAGTTTCCGCAACATGAAATGGGGGTAATAACACCACTTACTCTACGGTAGAATTAAGTGAGTTAAACTGCCCATGTTGGCCTAAATGTTACTGGTAGGTAGCTACGGGCTGAGAATAACATTTAATGGCCACCGATAGCCACACATTTTAAGTTCCCGTTAATAAAACTATTAATGTTTGTTTACTTTTGCTTCGAGTTTTTGCCATTTTTCTTTTTCTATTTGTTTTATTTCAAGCTTTTCCAGTTCTTCTTTCTCATGTTTCAAGCGGGCTTCCTCTAAACAACCAAAACAAAACAAATTTTTAAAAAATTGTCAGTGATTAAACAACTCTATTTTTAAGCCTTTAAATTACTCCAAATATTTTTCAAGATGTGCTGGTAGTGGTATATTTTATAGAAATCACAACCTTTACTATGTGGTAGAAATGAGGAAAATTCTAGATTTAAAAAAAAACAACAAATGTTAACTCTCACACTTTCTGGACCAAAAAAAAAAAAAAGGCCACAATAATTTTTTTCTCCAAAAATCTGTAGAGTCAATAATTCCAATAATGATTTTAACAAATAATAAATGACAGATTTATTGTGGGTAATTAAGGGGAGTTAAAGTCTTCAGGAAAATTTCATAGTCTTGTGACATCTACATCATTAGAAGCAATAACCCTAATCTCATGCTCACACTACTAAAAAAAAAAGTATGAAATGTGTTAAAGAATATAAGCTTGACCCAATATAATAAAACATTCCCCAAGATACAGATCTTGATATTGTATTCTTATCATAATTCACCTAAAAGATTTATGTGTATACGTAAAAACCCAAGATGGACAGACTTTTAAAATCCTGCATCTCATCTACAGAGATTCTTAATGCTAAAAGCTACAACCAGTTGAAATGTTCAGATATCACTGTTTTGGTATTTCAATTAACCAGCACTTTCATTAATTTTTAATTGCATTTTTAACAAATAAAAGATCTGTTTATTTGACAAATATACATTGTTAAACTAAAAGAACTTAGGGTGCTGTGTATATTTCTTGCTAGTGTGTATCTCCCATATTTAATGAATTTTCATTTCAGAATTTTTATTGCACAATTAGCATAGTTGCCTCTATTTTCATCAGTAAATGGAAACACTTCAAGATAGGGCTCTAAGATTTAGCAAGTAAAAATACAGGACAGTCAATTAAATTTGGATTTCAGATGAACAATGGACTTTTGTTTTAGTATAAGTATGTCCCAAATATTGTAGGAGACAAATGATCCCAAGTTATCCATTGTTTATCCGAAATTGAAATTTAACTGGGTGTCTTGTATTTCATCTGGTATCCTTACTTCAAGATATACATAAAAGTGACTGGTGGGTACTAATTTTGATCTTTCTGGGTACCCTTTAAATAGTATCTATTACAAAACACGCTAGATTAGAAAAATTAAAGAATTAAAAAAAATATATCAACTGGATTCTAGAAATACCAACCTATCGTTAGCGTTGCCTGTACATGACAACAGCATCGCTATGTATTTTCATACCTTCCTCTTTCAGCCGTTTCTCCTCCTCCTCTTGTAGCTGCTTCAGTCGCTGCTCGGCTTTGGTGATTTTCTTTCTCTTACCATCAGGCTTAATGAAAGCCACAGCATTAAAAAGAAAAAAGACTTAATATGAACCCAAATTACTTGCAAACACATCTCCTCAAAGAGAAATCTTGGAGAACACGTTTGCTTCCCTGAAACCCATCTTTCATGCACCTATTCATCAGCTAAGACCCCTGTTCCATGCGCAGCCGGACACAGGTCACTAAAGGATGGAGTCGGGAAGAAATAAGACAAATGAGCGGATGCATTACTCAAGGCACGGGTGACCGTGACAGGTACGTACAACTGAAAGACTCTCAGTCCCAGCTTCTACAGCTTTCAAATGGTGTTAAATAAAACCTTGCCTAGTTGTTCCAAGGATAAATGAAAATATACGTAAAAGCGATGGGAGAACTGTAAGTTTCTATGAGATGAAAGGTGTCTTTATGACTGGCAGACATACAGAGAGTTATGTTGCAAGTCTGGAGGAAGGAGAAATTATTTACGACAGAGAAACTTACTGAAGTCTGTGCCATGGAAGATTTTAACACACAGATACGAGCGGGAAGGTATCCCAAGAAGAGGCAAATGCAGGAGCAAGGAAGAGTTGGCGGAGGGCTGGAGAGCTCAGCGAGCCCAGCGGGCCCAGAGGAAGACGCCAAGGAGAGGCGTCGAAGGAAATGAGGGTGGGAGAAGGCTCGAGCCTATGCTGAAGAGCTGGGCCATTATTCTCAGCCAACCAGAAAACCCCCAAAAGTGTTTGGGAAGGGCCATTAAGAATATGACTTTGAAAAAGTAAACCTGGTATTGGAAACAACGATGAAGAAGAAGAGGCCTAACCATGGCCTAGGCAAGCACTAATGAGCGCTTAAACCAAGGGATGGCAGCGGAAAGGCATAGAGAACGGATCCCAGAAATACTTCATAAGCTGACTTAACATATTTGATAATGATTAAAAGTGGAGGCAAGAAAAGGAAGGAGCCGGAGTCTGAAGGGTGAATTGTTACAGGAGTTCACATATAATCAGGATAAAGTGCTAGTGAGACATCCGATGCTTGCAGGCATTGGAATCGTGGGGCTGAGGTTTAGCAAAGCCAAGGCCAGGGCTACAGGTTTAAGAGCCATTTAGGTGATAACCAGCTCCCCTCCATTGTCTCTACTAGAAAAGGGTATAGAAACAAAAGAGCGGGTACCCTCTAAATCTTAAGAGGAATCAACAGGAGTTATCCTTAGGATGTACAGAGTTTGGAAGGCCACCTTTTCTCCTTTGAGCTCCCCTATGCCAGGACACTTGATCATAGAATTCTTTGGCCCCACTGGTATCTCCACTGGGAGATACCACTCCAAACCAATGGTCTCTCCAATACCCTGTTTTTAGGGTTCATCAGCCCCCCTCCTACTTTCACCTCCTCTTTACCCAGGTTGCATTCCACAGTTCACCACCACAATCACTATCGCACACACCCCACCTCCTTCATTGTCCTCATCCTCTGAAAAGCTCAGCTGGCAAAATCCTAGTTCTACTTAAATTCAGCTTTCCATCTACTCTGGGCCGGCTATACAAATAAGTGGACCTTGTTAAAGAAAAACACGGAGGCTCTAAGCACTGCTTAGTATTCCTACTACTACTTCATTCTCCAGAGAATGAAATCCTCTCTCCTTTCCTACTCTCAGCTGTTGACCTTACCTGTTATTTACTGAAAACAGAAGCTAGCAGAAGAGAATAATCTCCTTTAGACATCAAATCCTTGCACTTATCTATATTTTTATCTGCCTTCATTCCCACCACAGTGGAAGAACTGTAGGTCCCTTCTGCTATTTAAGGCTCAACATGCCACTTTTACTCTGAATCCTATCCCCTCCTGCCTATTTAAGACTTTCCTCCTGCAATTAACACCTCTCCTCATTCATCAGTTTCTCCCTCTTCACTGGATCATTTTCGTCAGCATACCAAATATCAAACAAAAACAGAGCAAGCAAGCTCCCTAGATTTCACAGCCTTCTCCATTTTTCGCTCCAGTCGTTACCTTTTATATCAGACCATCTAAAAAGAGTGGGCCAGTGCTTCTACCTCCCCACTCTTCCACAACCCACTCCAGTCTTTTATTTCTACTGCTCCGTTGAAACCTCTCTTAAGGTAACTTAAGACCTCCACGTTTCCAACACCAACCCTCATTTTACTCATCTTTCACCGTTATTTGACAAAGTTGATTTCTTTCTGCTTCTGAAACATTTTCTTCATTAGGCCTTTAGGTTACCATTGTCTAATTTTGCTTCGTCTCTCACGGGTCGCTTTTCTTCAAATCCTTTGTTGAACCTCCCTCCCTGCTGTAGCTGATCATTAAATCAGTAATTTTTAAATTATTCGTTCATACATTCCCTAGAAGAATTTTTTTTAAAACTATGTACCTCTGCACATATTTTTAAGTTGACACCTAAAGTTTTTCATCACAAGCTTAAATAGCTGGAAGTGATGTAATTTCCAGTATATGATACATAAAAACAAAACTTTTAGATCATTCTTTAACTATATCTATCATTCTTTTAACTATATCCAATGGCATCTACATACCACAGCGATTTGCTAGTCAATATCATCCATTAACTATATATAAACTCTTTAATAAAAAAATTTAAACTTTTTCTCTTTGAACTCATATTTCCATTCCACTACCCTCACAGAATCTTATCCTAATATTTTTGAAAGACTTTTGTTACTCCTTCTATCATACTTATGTAACAAAAATATGTATGAAAATTTAACTTCTGAAAAAATGTATTTCCTTTGTCTATACATTTCTAAGTACTAAAAAATTTGTTTAAGATGGACTTACTCTTACATAACTATTTTCAAGATGGCAGGTGGTCTCTACCTGGCCTCTCCTTGCCCTCCAGGCTTCCTCCTCCTTCTGAGCTCAGTGGGCCCAGGCTCCTGCAGGCCTCGCTCTCCCAGCATGGGGCTCATTTCTTTCCGGACCTTTTATCTCAGTCCCAGCTGTTCTGCTCTCATGCCAAGGTCAGGTGCAAACTGTCAGGGAATGTCTCCTCTCTCCCCAGGGCCTCGGCTGTTGGAGCCTTCTCCTTTCTGTCACACGGCAGGATAAAAAATGACAGCGCTCTCTTCCTGTGTGTCAGTCCGAGTGTTTAAATCAGACCCATCAAGGGGGCAGAGACTCAACCTGAGCCAGGCCCACTGACAGTCAAATCAAAAGCCCTGAACAGGTAATCTAATCAAGCGCCCCTCAGCGGAATTTAATACAAAGGGTATCACACCCAGAGGAACAGATCAGTTTACAAACATAATCGTTCTCTTTTGGGGATTTATAAAATAATCTCAAACTGCCACAGTTTGTTTTTTTTATTTTTGAATTCTACATGAAAGTAATTATGCGTTATATATAATATGACTTACATTCTCTAGATAAACATTTTGGTTTATAACATTTGTCCATGTCCATAGATACAGCTGTAGCAATATATTTTCACTGCTGAGTAGTAACCAATTAATTTATCTAATCTTCTACTGACAGATATTGGATTGTTTCTAACTTCTTTACCGATTATATCTAATATTAATAATGCTGCTATAAACCTTTCAATATATAGATCCTAGAGCTCTTTTGTAAGAGTTTCTCTACAGTATTTATCTAGGAGTAAAACTGGTGGGTATACGTATTTTCAACTTGATTTAAATTGACTTTCCAAAGTAGTTATTCCAATTTATACTAACACAATCATTGTTCAAGAGAGTATTTGTTAATTTCGGTGATTTCCCTTTCATGTAGGACTTTTTTTTTAAATGTAGATGCCTTTATCAGGGTAATGAACAGAACATATTAATCTGTTAATATGGTAAATTACATTAATAGAATATCGAATTCATTCTAATTGCATTCATTTAATTTCTTAGAGTAAAACAACTCTGCCTTTTGGGAAAAACCAAATTAGGTTGTGATTTACTATTATTTTACATACTGCTAGATTGACCTTGCTAAAATTTTGTTTAGGAGTTTTACTTTTATGTTCCAGAATAGGCTTTAATTTTTCCTTTCTTTTACTGTCCTCAGGTATCAAGGTAACTCAAAATGAAGTAGCATGTATTCCCTCTTTTATCATACTCTGGAAGAATTTGTATAAAAGTGAAATTATTTATTTGCCTTTGAATGAAGAACTAGCTAGCAAAGCCTTGTGGATCTAGAATTTTCTTTCTGGAAGATTTTTCACCAGATTCAATTTCTTAAATGGTTATAGGACTATCTGGGTTTTCTACTTCTTAATGAAAGGCAATTTTTTCTGGAAATTTGTCCAATTCATCTAAATTTTTCTAATTTATTGGCATAAAGTTGTTAAAATGTCATTTATTGTTAAAGCCATATCTCCTGTTTCTTTCCTACTATTATTTAATCCCTTTTTCTCTTCTTGAAAAAGCTTACCAGAGATTATTAGTATTTTCAAAGAAAAAAAAATTATGGCTTATTAATTGAATTGTTTTAATAAATACTGAGAGTTTAACATGTGCTAGGCATTTGGAATATATCAGTAAACAAAACGGATAAAAAATCCTTACCCTTATGAACTTACATCCTAATGGGAAAAGACAGAAAACCAACAAAATGAAAAAATCATAAAACATTTTAGAGGGGGGATAAGTGCTACAGAAGAAAGTAAGGGGGGGGGGGGTCCAGATTTCTGAGAAAGGATAGGGGAAGGGATAAATTGCAACTTTAAATAGAGTGGTTAGGGTGGGCCTCATGGAAAAGGTGACGTTTGAGGAAAAACTTGAAGGATATGAGGTTATTGTTCCTATTTATTGTATGTTTTATTAATTTATCTGTCCTTATTGTTTTCTTCCTTGCCCTTAGGTTTTTTCCCCCCTTACTTTTTGAGAAGGATGCTTAGCTTGTTAATTTCCACTTCCTCTTCTGATATAAGCATCTAGGGCTACACATTTCCCTCTAAGTATTGCTTTACATGCATTCCACAATTTTTCATATTTTTCCTTATCATTGAGTTCAAAATATTTTCTAATTTCCATTATGTTTCTTCTTGACCCACTTTAATATGCTTCTTAAATTTCAAAACATATTTTGCCTTACTGTTTAAGATTGATTTTTAGCTTTGATTTTTAGCTTAATTTCACTGAGGTCATAATACACACTCTGTATTGTTTCAATTCTCTGAACTTTAAGAATACCTTTATATTGTTAATTTTGGAAAATTTTCTGCGTGTGCTTGAAATAGAAAATGTATCCTCTAGTTGTTGGGTGCAGTGCTCTAAATATGTATACTTTGTCATATTTGTTAATTATGCTGTTCCAATCTTCTAAATCTGTATTGATATTTTTTATGCTTGTTCTGTCAATTATCAAAAGAGGTAATATTCCACTATGACCAGGGGCTTGTCTATTTCTCCTGGTAGTTCTTGCTGGTTGTCCTCCATACATTGCGTTTAAAAGATGGAACTTCAATATATACATGTGTGTCAAGATTGAATGCTCCGTAGATATCGGAACTCAAAATTTTAGCAGCAAAAGCTTGCTGTAAACAATACAGGGTTCCTAAATTAAAATAGGATTTAAAGTACAGGTATGAGCAATAAGGGCCCTCCTTTTGTCCACTCATTACAGTTCCCTGCCTGGAGGTACTTGGACACCCTTTCAAGCAATTCAAATAAAATCAAGTTTTAAAAAAATACTCAAAATTTTGTAAATCTCTTCCTAAACAAGAATTTGCATATCAAGATTTCCTTAATGATGCCATTTCCTTCACTGGAATAGCAGTCATAAATTATTAACTAGTAATAACTGGAATCACATATATATTCATCAATCTATAAGGGATAACTTACCGTCTGAAAATTTCACGACAATCTCATCAATATCTTCTGCTATTTCATGTATTCTATGAAAAAAGTGGCTTCTGAAAGCCCTATTTTGATGTAATGTAAATGCAGCGACGGATCTTTTAACAGTATACCAGGTAATTACAACCTTTTCCACAGTCTTACGCAATTTCCTAGCTTTTATAATGAATACTAATTTGTTACATGAACTTTCAAAAGGCAAACTGAGGGTCTGTGTAAAATACTAAGTTCATTTATGCTTTCACTGATATCCTAATATTTCTTCATTAAAATATTAATGGCATTTTTAGAGTCTGGATGTTTTTATCAATAAATCACTGTTTTATTTTTTTTTGTATCACTGTTTGATAATCTCATGGGCAATGTCACTAAAAAAGACCATCACCATTCCCACCACCCAATACTGCAAAGTGTATGAATTCAGATTATCTCAATACTTCTAATGCCATGCTCCACCATTTACAAAAAGACCAGTAAGACAATAGCAAGAAGCCCTTGGTGCCTTGATTAAGGAAAGCTTTGCCAACACGGGTGTTTTGAGCTGTCCCTTTGTTCATACCACAGATCCTTGGGCAACACACCACAGCTTTTTAAAAAGGATGAGAGAGAAACGTGCTTTGTAAGGCAGAAGGGTGATCGTGGAATGGCAAAAAAGGCAAGACTTCTTGGCAGATTTTCTTAGGAAAGGGTACATACAGAAACTGTCGATCTGGAAATTGATTTCCATAAAATTATCTGCATCCTCGTAACCCTTGGAGAGCCTCTGTATACCCCTCAGAGTGTGCTTTCCTTTCAGAAGTAGGTCTACCTCGCTGGGAGGACTTCTTCCCTAGACTAGGAAAGACCAGCCTGTGGAGGTAGTGTAACCACTAACTACAGGTGATTTACTTATTACTGTCATTACTGAGGGATTTGTGAACTTGCTGTAAGCAAATGCCTTCCTTGTCCCTAGCTTACCCAGTTTAGCTTATTTCCATGCCTTTACTTGTTATCCTTGCTGAGCAGTTTACAACTCTGTGGTAACCTGTAACCAAATGCTTGCCCTCATTTACAGCCACTTCATGCTTACCCAGCTGACTTTTGTCAGTTTTCAAGGACTTCTTGGCTCACAAGTGCACATTCCCTATTAACTATTTATACATAACTATAACATATATATAACTATATATACCAACTTAAATAACATCAGTATCTGCACCTCCCTTTGTTTGAATCTCATAAAAACCCTGAGCTCTTCAGACTCGGGGAGACAGATTTGAGCCAGGTCGGGCTCCTGCCTCCATGCTGGTCGACCTTGCATGAAAGCTTTTTCTTTTCTCAAAATCCTGATGTCATGGCATTGACCTCTGTGTTGTCAGGCAACGTGCCCTTGCTCAGTAACAACTGCAAAAGCTACCTAACAGGTCCTCCTACTTCTACTCTTGCTTCCCTGAAGTTAATTTTCCACCTCAGTCAAAGGGAACCTTTAAAGATGTAAATCAAATCATGTCACCTCTGCTTACAACTCTCCAGGCTTCTGTCAGGCTCAGAATAAAATCCGAAAGCTTCACCATGGCTTCTGTGGCCCTACAGGAACTGCTCCTGCTTACCACTTGGACATTTTATCTTTCAGTTTCCACCATCCTCCCTTCACTCTAACCTCACTGGCATTCTTAACAAGGTTATTCCCAACTAAGGATCTCTGCAATGGCTGTTTCCTCTGCCTAGAATGCTCACCACCCCTCCCCACACCCCAGAAGTTATTGCTTCATTCAGATCTCTTCTCAAATTTTACTTCCCTGACCACTATGTTAGCTTCCTATGGCTACTATGACAAATTACCACAAACCGGGTGCCTTAAAACAATAGAAATTTATTCTAGGTTCTGGAGGCTGGAGGCCTGAAATCCAGGGGTCAGCAGGGCACGCTCCCTTTGAAGGCTTAAGGAACCTTCTGCTGCCTGGAGTCCGTGGCATCCCTTGGCTTGTAGATGCCTCTTCAATCTCTGCCTACGCGGTCACACAGTATTCTCACTGGGTGTGTCTCTGTGTCCAAATTTCCCTTTTATAAGGATACCAGTCGTGCTGGATTTAGAGTGTGACCTCATCCTAACTTGGTGACACCTACCAAGGCCCTATTTCCAAACAGGGTCACACTCACAGGATCTGGGTAGACACTGGTCAACACAGCACAACTCTATATAACGTAGCATCCCCATTACTCCCAGCCTCACTCCTCGCTGAACCTTTACTTGATTTTCTGCTAATTCGAAGCTATCTGAAATTGTTATTTATTCCCCCTCCCAAAAAAACTGTAGCTTCACGAGGGCAAGTACTTTTTCTTGCTTTCTGCTGGTCTCTTGATGCCTACAACACTGCTAAACCGATGAATAAATATTCTTCCATATGTTTGCAAAGGCTTTAAGACAATTATCTTCCTTCCTGCCTTGTTTGTGGGAGCAAAAATAGAAACAATATAAAAAGCATGGTACATATATTCCATGGAATATGATACACCTGTGAAAAGGAGTAATCTCAATGTGCTGAAACGTAAAGGTCTCTAAGTTTACACTTATTCTATACAATCAAAGATGCGATCAGATGTAAGGTACAACTTTGATTTATCACTATCAAAAAAAAAAAAAAAAAAAAAGGAAATAATGCCCCAGACGGGAGTCTAACAGGAGGTGCTCGGATACAGCTGGTTATAGGTACAGACAAATGAACCCAGAGCACAGAAAGGGAGAACAAGGCAACTTGCATATCTCAACCCCGATACTGGGTAGAAGGCAGAAAAAAATTTTCCCCAAGATTTTATAGCACAATCAGTTCACAGAGATTTGCAGTTTGAACTCATACTCTCAGTGTGGTCCAAAAAACCTTAAGCAGAGAATTTAAAGTAGTAACAGAAAAAAATATATAAATAAAAATAAATAAAGTAGTATCAGGTTGGTAGTAAGCACAAGTGACAGAGAAGCAAACATCCTCTCTGGAAGAAATGGACCTCAATCCAGTCCTACAATGATTGAAAGATGCCACCAATGGTAAGATATATCTCAATTTCAGAGATGTGAAAATGTGAAAAGACTAGTGTCCTGGAATTAACGAAATACAATATGGGTAAGTGAAAAACGGAAGGTACTGAAAGCTCCCATTTGTGGAAAGAAATGGGATGTCTCCGTGTGTGTGTATGTGTGTGTGTGTGTGTACAGCCTTTCCTGTTGAGATAATTTATAGAAAGAGTCACAGTGGTTCTTCTGGGAAGGCAGACCAATGACTTGGTTGAAGGAAATTTTCCATCTTTTAGTGCTTTTAATTTTGTACCATATGTATTACTTTTTCCCTTAAAAAAAAGAAAACCTTTAAAAAGTCAGAAAACATTTGTCAGTGTTTTCCTTACTGTAAATTCCCTTTACAGACTTACTTCATTATGAAACCATAATCCTTAAAAATAGAATAACTCACAGAATAGTTAATAATAAACAATAATTAATAATTAACAAGTAATTGGCTCCCTGTGTTTGATTTTAATTTTTATAGGAAGAATCTTACCATTCTCTAAGGGAAACAACGCTATAGACAGAATAATTCAAGAGCATTTATTTAGCACCCACGTGTACATGATTAAGCACCAAAGTAATTTGGAACACTGAGTTTTCAGATTTAAAAGAAAGCCTTCTGGGATTTCACCATCTAAGGCAAAATGAAGAAGTCCAGACAAAGCAATAAATGACTGTGGAGAAGCTTAGTGCCCTCTCCAGTGCCTCCCCCATAGGAATGTATTCACAGTTTTGGGCAATTTTGCTCAATTATATCCACAGCCTCTAAAACGGTATCAGATTGGTAGTGGGCCCAAGGAACTACCAGAAGCAGACGCAGTATTTCTGAAAGGAATGCTCACATAAATATTGAATAAATATACACTTATATAAGGATTTCTTCTAAACAGTTAAGAGCCCAAGTGTTTTTATTGGTACATTAAATGGGCTTCACGTATTCATTCAACGAATACTGATTGAATATCTCCTAGGTGCCAGGCACTGTGCTAAATACAATGGACACAAAAATAAATATGGCATGCTCTTGACTTTGAACAACTTAGAGTAATAAACAAATTATTACATTACAATTAAATAAGGTCTCTAATTGAGGTATTTACAGATAGACGTGAGACACAGAGAGTACGATTGATTCTGCAAGAAAAAATGGTGAGAAGATTTACAGAGAGGTGACCTTTGAGATACATCTTGAAGCAGGCATTCCAAACCCAAAGCCTATTGGGACCAGGCAGGGAAATGAAGTAAGAGGTCTGGTCATGGCGAAGATGGTAGCAAACGGAAGCACATATACATTTTTAAGTGGGGACCTGCTTCTGAGCTCTAGCACCTGTTGCCTTGACAGTTTCCAATTTTTCAAGAATAGGTGGAAATCAAGTTTTTGTGTGAAATTAGTTAGGCACCTGATTTAAAACAAACAAAACTTTTTAGGCCAAACAAAATATGTCTGTGGGCTAAAGCTGACCTGCCAGCCAAGATGTTAGAAATCTCTGCCTCAAAGTATAAATCGACAAGGTTAAGAAGAGAGGGAAGGGGAAGCGGCTGTGGCTCAATCAGTAGGGCTCCCGTTTACCATATGGGAGGCCCCAGGTTCGGTTCCCGGGGCCTCCTGGTGAAGGCAGGCCCGCCCGCACGGCGTGGTTAGCTGACCCAGCGAGCACAAGCAGCAAGGGGGGGATAAATGAATAAATAAAGAAAATCTTTAAAAAAAAAAAAAAAAAAAAAAAGAGAGGGAAGAGCACTCTAGCTATATAAAACAGTAATCCTTTATTGAGCTCACTTTTCTACACTGTACCAAAAGTCAAGTGTTGTCGCTACTCTACCCTTGTAAAGTCACGTTGCCCTACAGGTCTACTTTTAGGTCACAGCAGGTTATCTGGACTGAAGAAAAGAGGTTTCTAATTCAACATTTTTTCAAGCAGAAATAGTAAAACCCTCAAATCAAAACTAAAAATGTAAAGACAATTTTTTAAAGTTTTTGTGAAACTGGGAAGTATCTTTTTATATATCAAATTTGAAATTAATCCTGTTCTTGTAAAAGCTTGTTCCATGATTTAAACAGCATTCATGTCTAAAAAGTAAGCTTAGTAAACTCTATAAATTATAATAAGACTAATTAGAAAAATGTTAAAAAATTCTGTTGGTATAATCTAAGTGCTTAGAAAACTTCTATTTTGAGAAAATTATTTCTACCCACCTTTTTTGCTTTGGGACCCTAAAAGTTGGAGGAAAAAGAACACAAAAACCTGTTAAGTCTTTAAAAGGATTCAGATATTTTTAACAAAAGCACCATGGTAATATAAGATGCTAAAAATTAGGGGAAGTTGGGTAAGGGGCAGAGGGAACTCTCTGTACCATCTTTGTAACTTCTCTATAAATCTAAAATTATTCCAAAATAAAAAGGTGGTGGTGTTTTTTTTTTTTTACGTATTCAGATAAAAGTACAAATAAATCTAGAAAAACTAAGGTATTTCATCCATGGAAGCTTCTTTTTTATAAGTAGACTTTAAAATTTTTCTTACGGCAAATCAACCAATAGTCCATGTTTAAAGAAATGCCCTATCGCTAGAGTACCAACCAAGAAGACATTAGTGAAAAGGTTTCCAAAGAACAAATCATTGATTAATTACTGGTACTAATGACAAACTTGCAGGTGTGGGAATGATCTCATACAGAAATATCCTTTCAGTACAATTAGACTGATGATTTCTATAGAAAAGGAATCATAGTTATTTAAAACTGGCAAGCCTATAACAAAATGAAGATTCTTTTAAGCACTGTATTTTAAATCAGATCCATTCTTTTCTGGAAATTATTTTGTAAAGTGTGGTATTAAAATAAAAATTTACAGTTACAAATATTTTTCAATAACACCACTTGTAAGTTCCTGATTAGGCCCATGTGTCTCATATTTCTGGTAGGGAATTTGCAGATCTGTGACCATGAGATTATACTTTCCATATCTGAAGAGCTATCTGTGAGAAAGCCTGGCTCAAGCCATACATTTCTGTATATATAAATGTATAAATTAACAAACCAGTATATCAAAGCTTAAGAGTTGCATCTATTTGATTAATTCATCAGCAGCTATTTATTAGTGATTTTCACGCAAGGCACTGAGGTGCTGGAGACAATACATTTGGGTTCTATTTTTACTATGATATTTGCTGTTAATTAATAGTAATATACTTCCATCTTGAAAGAAGTACTGTGCAGCAGAATGTGTAAAGAGCATTGCCCCGTTCTCCAGTGGCCACGTTTTAAAGATGGGCAAACTGTCACCAGTCACTACGGCTTTTAATGTGAAGCACCTGTAAGTACACATCCTCGCCCCTGCTGAAAATCAGACACACCTTCACGTAGTGCAGTACTTCTCAAAGCACAGAGGCCCTAAGAATCACGTGGGAGGGCTACTAAGAGTGACTATTTGTGGGCTCAAAGTATACACATCTCTCCCCTCACCCTCCTTGTGATTCAGTAGCTCTGGAATGGTTCCAGGCATCTGCAATTCTAACAAGTACTCCAGGTGTATTAGAAGCAAATGTCCCAAGGATCACACTTTGGGAAACATTGCTGAAGGGATCTAAGAGGAAGAAACCTAAATAACCCACTGGAGAGTAAAAACAGGTGCTGATTGTTTCCCCAATTTATCAATCTTAAATCTGCTTAAAGACCATTAGCATTTTGCTCTCCTTGCCAGAAATACTCTCCACTCTGTATTTGTTCCCTACCCTAATGGTAAACTCATAAGCATATTAAAACACAGCTTAAACACTACCTCTCTTCCCTTCTGGACCTTATGATTTTCACTTCCTTCTTTGAGTTACCCCATTAAATATACTTCAATTGTTAACAGTTATAAAGCTGTATTGTGATCAATTTGTTTAGTCTGTCTCCCATAACCACGGTTTCCAAAGTCATCTTTCTTTGGCTTCATCTTTCTTTAGCTTCCAGTCCAGTGCCAAGCACAAATAATGCTCTCCATCTTTTTCCTTATTTGATGGATTAATAATTAAGTAATTATATTGTCCACTACCTCTGGTTTTAATAATAGAAGACATCTTGATGGAAATTACATTTAAGAAAATGAGCAGGGAGATAATCGCATAGCTACACGTTGGCCTCCTTCCTATTTGGAGAAAACATGACCGTTGAGCTGGGGCAGAAAAAGCAAAATGAGACACTTTATCATATTTAATACATGCAGGGCAGTCTGAGCACCGTGAATCACAATTCAAAGGCCCACACAAGACCACTAACCAACACTGTTTTTCTGACTCTGGACCAAGCTGCCAGCCTTACTCCTGGTGCCCCCTATCCACTACCAGTCCTGTCCTATCTTGAAACTAATCTTGGAGCCCAGGGGAGGGCAGAGAAAAACTACTCAGACTGCGGGGGGGGGGGGTATCTAAAAATCAAACTCCTTCCCGATCTCCTCCTCCCCTCTCTAACCCTGGCTACTCCAGTGCCTAAATGGACTATCTCCCTCCTCTCTCCCAGCCCCTACAGACTCTAGGGAGCCTATCTCAAAGGAAAACATTCCGAACAGGTGTTCCTAATCACAGCCTGGTAAATTCCTCACCCGTCTTGGTGAACCAAACTGTCCAAATTGCAATCTCAGTAAGTCCCCACCCACCCCAGTGACCAACGCCCCTTACCATCTCCCGTGCTTTTCATCCAACCCTCCCCCAGTACTTAAAAAGCTTGCAGTCCTTTGTTCCCAGGGAGTTGAATTCTCTCTCTCCCTTGGAAGAGCAGCCTGCTTAATATTGTCCGTTGCAGTTTTTTCTCTGAATCACATAAAATAATTTTTCAAAGCGGAATAAACTGCATGAGCTTTCAATTAACCGCTGAGGGACCATAAAAAGGTAAATTTCCGCCAAGTTGCAATAAAAGGGAAATTTAATGGGAAAGTCTGTTACTGAAAGTTGGGACGAAATTTTAAGTTTAGCAGCAGTGAGTGCTTAGGACACCCGCGGCCATCCCCGCTTCGCCGAAACAGGTTTGGGACGCCCACCTGTTCGCGTGACCCAAGACGCGAAGGCAAGCAGGAGAGGGCAGACCCTCCCCCAGGGTATGAGGCCTTTCCTAAACCCAGCCACCCCCTCTAAACTGCGACCTGGCACCTCTGAAGCAGAGCCAGCGCTGGCCCCTTCAGGCGCCTCCCGCACCTTCCCCGCTCACCATGCTGCCGCACGCAGCGACCTCGGCAGCCCGCGACTCCGAGCTGGGGGAGCAGACGCTTCCGAGTTGTCAGGGCGACAGGCCGGGCGACAGGCCCCGCCCCTCGCGCCCGCGGTCTGCGCAAGCGCGCTGGCGCTCTTCCCGTCGGCACCGCCCCCTTCCTGACAGGCCTCCCCACCGCCCGCCGCCCCGCGGCGCGGTTGCCATCGCGAGGAGCCGGAGCAGCCCGAGGCTTTTGCGGCGGTGGCGGCGGCTGCCGGAAAGCGCGTGAGTGCGGCGGCCCGGGCGCTCGGCTCTGCGGACCCAGGGGTCCCGGGGAGGTGGAGCGTGTTCCGGGCGGGCGCTGGCGGGAGGAGGACGGGCTCTAGCCCGCACTGTTTTCCTAGAGGGTGTCGAGCAGGGAGCCGGGTCGCTGCCTGGGCCGCCGCGGCTGAGGCCGCCAGGGCAGAGGGCTTGTGCCTGTGCGGCCAGTGGGCATTTTAGATCAAGGGGTAACACGGTGGCTGGTTCTTTGGGGATTCATGACCTGCGGATTCTTCTCTCTGCACGTAGAATTGCTTACTTTTTGTGCAAGGGATATGCCCTTTTCCCTAGGAGCAGCCCTGAACAAGAGTTGGAAATGATTTGAAGCAATCCCTGGGTAAAGCTTTCCTTACAGGTCAAGGTCGCCGAGGCTCACCAAAACTCATGAATTTATTTGCCCAAGGTCACAGACTAATTGTACTAACCAATAGCATAAGCGTCAGGATTTCAGTCTCCTCCCCCCAGGAGAAAAAAACTCTGGCACCTTAAACCAACAGGAAAACTAGAAGGCGTTAAGCGGGGCTGTTCTCCTTCCAAAGCCTAACTGAATTCGCTGATTCTAGGACCTAAGCCCTGTTTTTTAGCATGACAGGATCTGAAATACTTTAAATTTACTGGCACCAAATTCTCATCGCTGAATCGTAATTTTTGTAAGGCTCCATCACTTCCAACTTCAAAGACTAAATGTACCAACCGAGCTAGTATTTATTGTGGGCTAAATGTTATCATTCCTATTGTAACAGTAATCCCAGATGTTTAATAGTTACATCCCACTTTCATATGCTTGGTAACAAGGTAAAAACATCATCATGTCAACTTCATATAGAATTTTAATCCAGTTTACCATAGCTTTTAGTATGGAGGTAAGCTTTTGTTTCACATTAGTTTTTCAACAAAATTTCTCTTTATGATGCAAAACCTCAGTCACTCAAACTAGGATTAATGAGGGTGGGGAGGTGTTTAATCCTAAATTACCTTCAAATGATGGGCCTTTAGGGGCGAGGACTTGCTCATGCTCTCATTCTCTCACCCTCCTTCCTAGAAAGGAGGAACTGCTGAGGATGTGTTAGATTCCAAGACTGGACTGTACTCTAGGGCCACTGTGCTATGAGATTATACCAGTGAGCCTGGTTCTCCTCCCGTACACCTCCCACACGTTGTAAGAAGACTGATGTCCTAGTCTCTCTGCTCTTTACCTTCAGACAGGCATAGTACCTGCCCCTTCTGAACAGGTGATCATCTCCTTTCCACTCACTTCTAGAAAACAGCTTCTAGGCCTATTCCAAGCTGTATGCCAGCCTTAGGGGCAAAATCTGGTGCTGGCAGGTGTGTTGGAATACATTTTTGCATGAAGCTTTTTGGGCTTAACTAGTTTGGAGAAACATGCTGCACCTGTTTGAGACAATTCTACCAGAAGTGAACCAATGAAGACGTTGTACTACCTTTCTCTGCCAGTTTTCTTCAGCTTTACCCTCATCTGAACTTGAAGAAGAGTGGTTAACAATGGCATCCTTAGGCATGCTACGAACTACATGAGAACACACTGAAAGGGGGCAGTGAGCAAATTTATGTATCCATAATGCTGAATGCAAGGCTCCCATTCCTCTTCCACCTTTCAATGTTTAATAGGCAAACCCTCAGAAGAGTGGCAATACACTTCTGTGGGGAATCTGATGAGGCCAAGAGGAAAGACCCAAGATCTGACATCAGCAGTTCCCCATAAAGGGCCCACTCAGATCACCTTCACTAAGCTCAGAGTCTACAAGCTTCAATCATATATGCAGATCTTCTGAAGAGCTTTTTGGTCCCTTTTCTCTTCAGAGTATAGACAGGAAAGAATCACCAAATTCTAAGGAAAACTGAAAAGCAAGAGACCAGAAGCAGAAAAAAGCAATTTGGAGAAAACTTTAAGAAAGCTATTAATGAAGTCAGAAAGAAAAAAGTTTGTTCTGCTACATTGTATGCATGTGAATTAGCTCATAGCTACTAGTAAACAGGAGAAATATACAAGGAAGTAATGTTTGTTCTTAAGATTTTTTTTTTTTTCCTTCAGAAATGGGAGCCAGAAAAGATGTATCAACATGTGCAAGAAAGGAACAGCTCTTTGCTTAGGTGCAGCACTGGCAACAGGAGCCTTTCAGCTCTATTATAAGAAAATTTAAAATGAGAACTTATACCCAGTTCTTCCTCCCAGCTCCCAGAAAGAAATATACCCTCATATTTGTGCAGCTACTGACTTGTGGTGGGTTGAGCCACCTACTCTGCCCACTAATAGGCAGCCCCATGGTTTAGATATCTACTTCTATGTGCATCTCAGCATCTCCCAGCCCAACTCGTTGAGTTTTGCCAGCATTTCTACTCTATTGTGTCCTTTTTTTCCATGTCATTGTTTTTTTTTTTTTAATTAGAAAAATTGTGGGTTTACAGATTGATCATAGCATAAAATACCAGATACTCATATACTACCTTATTAACACTTTGCACTGGTGTGAAATATTTGTTATAACTGATAGAACATTTTTACAACTACTATTAATTAAAGTCCATGGTTTAACTTAGGGTTCACTGGGTAGTGTAGTTCCATGGATTTTTTTTTTTTTTTCAAATTTTTTATTCTGTTACCTTATATAGAATCTAACATTTCCCCTTTTAATCATATTCAGATATATATAATTCAGTGCTGTTAACTGCGTTCACTATGTTGTGCTACCTTCACCACCTTCCATTACCAAAACATTTCCATCGTTCCACATAGGAACTCTACAATTTTAAGCCTTAACTTCCCATTCTCTATCCCCACTCCATCTCCTGGTAACCTCTATATTCTAGATTCTGACTCTATGAATTTGCTTATTCTAATTATTTCAAATCAGTGAGATCATACAATGTTTTGTCCTTTTGTGTCTGGCTTATTTCACTCACCATGTCTTCAAGATTCATCCATGTTGTTGCATGTATCAGGACTTCTTTCCTCTTTACAGCTGAATAATCTTCCATTGTATATTTTATTTATCCATTCATTGGTTGATGGGACACTGGGTTATTTTCATCTTTTGGCAATTGTGAATAATGCCACTATGAATATTGTTATGTAAATATATTCCAATCCCTGCTTTCAATTCTTTGAAAGCCACTGTCTTCCACAGTAGCTGCACCCTTTTACATTTCCACCAGCAATGATCTACTCTATTACTTTTTAATAGTTTTATTGAGGTATAATTGGCATACAATAAACTGCACTTAAACTACATTTATAACTTAGTAAATTTTGCCATGTATTCACCTATGAAACCTTCACCACAATCAAGATAGTAAACATCTACACTGCCCCAAACATTCCTCGTTCCACCTTTTTTACCCCTTCCTGGCCCCCGACCCTTTTTTTTTTTTTTTTTTTTTTGGTGAGCATTTTTAACATCACTGTGGTAGTCTCCAACTATGCAGAGAGCAGACTGAGTGGTTCAAATTAGCTTTCCATGTACCAACTGTTTTCTGTTAGTGTTCTGTTTACAGTTGCACAGGATGAGTGGTCTACTTATTCTTAAATGGTTTAGGAAAAATATTAGTATTGGTGTTGCAAATTTTCTGCAAGACTATTTCAAAATAAAAATGACATTACTGAGGGACATAAAAATGAATATAATGGTTTTCTTAAATCAGGTCATTGGTAAAAATGGGAATTACAGAATTTTAAGGGAGATTATAACATTATAACATATTACATTAATATTTACTTTGGGCCTAGCATGAATTAATGCTTATGGTGTTAGGACTTTTGTGACATAACTCACAACCATAGTTAAGTAGGGGGCATTATTTTCTGTTTAGGCCATCATGGTACCTTTAAGTAGCCTCCTCTCCCTAGTAGCCTGTAAGGAATTACTCAAGACAGCACGATCTTTCCCACTGGCTGTTGCCCATTCCTTATGCACCCCCTTATGCAGGGGTTAACCTTTTTTGTCCCACGGACCCCTTACTAAGTCCACACTATAGTTATTTATTATTGAATAAATATATCACACCTGCACCAACACATCCCCACAAGAATGTTTTTTGAATTTCAATTCAAGCTCACGGACCCCTTGTTAAGAACCCCTGCCCTTTATGGATTTTTCCTGTGGCCTCTTAACACCCAATCTTACTTCCTAATCTACCAGTAATTGCCAACCTGCTTGACTCAAACAGCTAGCTTCTCCTAGTCTTCAGCCTAAGGATAGCACTCTTCTAATTTGATGACCCACTGTCCTCTGAATGGATCTGGCCTAGCCTTAGGATAGCAGGGTAAAGACAATCTTTCTATGTTAAGGAAGCCAAGCTCAGAAAGGTTAAGTAACCTGTACAACCTTATGCAGCTGGGATTCATATTTAGCTCCAATTCATTCCTCTGTGACATAAAACAAGGGACACCTATACATCTCTCTCTGATGATCCATCTTCTCCCTCTCATTACCTTATTTCCTTCCTATGACTTTTCACACAATTCGTAATTATCTTGCTTATTATGTCTCCCCTAGGAGATGTTGGTTCTTTGAGAACAGGTATCTCAATCTACATGTTCAGGGGGCATATCCCAGTACTGGAACATAAAAGTGCTCAGTAGACAGGGAATGTAAAAAAGTTACCATTTTTCCAATCTATAAAATCCTTTCACTTTGATTCTTTTTTAAAGGATACAATGCAGTCATTTGCAAAAATGTTTCCTTTTCATCAGGTATGTTATGCATAAAAGTGGATACTTTCCATGATAAATGAAAATGGCCAATTCTTTAAGAGGAGAAGTGTTGAATCTTTATAAAAATGTAAGTAGTTATGTTGCCAGATTTACAAATATCTTACTATATGACACGGATTGTTTAGAAATCTATATTCTTTCTTTTTAAGCTGCTGTATCTTGGAAGAGACTATCCAAAGGGAGCAGACTACTTTAAAAGGCGACTAAAAAATGTTTTCCTTAAAAACAAAGATGTGAAGGACCCAGAGAAGATCAAAGAACTTATTGGACAGGGTGAATTTGTAATGAAAGAGCTAGAAGCCTTATACTTTCTTAGGAAATATAGAGCTATGAAACAACGCTATTATTCAGATGTCGACAAAACTAACTGATCATTATTACTATAATTTGGCTGAAAATCAGTACCAGCTGTTTATATATACAAAATATAAAATAATTCTGACTTAAAATGGACGAGGTATATATGTGTAAAAATATACTAGAGCTGCCTTACTGAACTAAAATTGACTCTATATTTAGAGCTTTACCAACAACACTATCCTCAATTTTTACGCTACAATAGTAATTTAGCTATATGATGTTGCCAACTACCAATTATAAATGTATTAATGAACACCCAATTTTGGAATGAAAATATAAGGCAAAAATTTTTTTCAACTTTATTAAGTTTTAGTCAATTCTTAGCCCATTTCTCCATTTTATTGACAAGAGAATGTCATATAATGTACACTTAACTAAGCAAAATAATTTCTTGAACATTTATTCCCCTTAAATTTTAAAGGAATAACTTATTTTTTACCTAATGTGGTACATTAATAGCATATATTCAAGGTTCACTACAAAACAAATAGCACCCGGTAATGATTTACATGCAGTCATAGAAATAATATGTATGGAGTTTGACTTCTGACTTTGAAACAGCCTGCCAGTAACTGGCATTAGATAAACATAGCTCTTCAATTATTTCTATTATTAGTTTTGCTGCTGGCTCCCTTTGGCCCTTAAATCACCTGTTATGCATCAGTTAACTTCTTTGGTAAAAAGTAATAAATAATGTTATTCTCTTCTCTTGTCATCAAGACAGATTTGTTTTGTATCTACTGCTAAATGAGTTAACATGACTATGGACCTAAAACCGAACATGGTTTTAAGTAAATGTTTAAAATCTTTCGGGGACATGAAAAAAAAAAAAAAAAAAACTTTCATGTTCACAGCATCTTTCAAAAATCAAGAATTATGAAATTTACAGTCTGGAAAAAAAATAAGTATACTACAGTGCCTGTGACTTATAAAGTATTCCATAGCAATTGCAAGGCAAATGTTTCAAGTTTCCATCAAGAAATACACACTATCTTAGTCACCATAACTAGTTTTATTACATTACAATAATTAGGAGCAGTACAGTTCATGACAAAAAATATTACAAATTTCAGATCACTTCACAGCACATACTCCTATAAACATTGAAAAGTTAATTTTAATTAAAAGAGTGGTCAATTTTCAATTTAATGTTTGATATGACCAACATTCCTAGGTCAGCGCAACCAAATGATAAAGAACAACTGGATCACACTGCATATGTCTCACAAAAAAAAAAGCACAATGTACAAAATGTGCAGGTTTCTGTTTACACATACAAAAATAGTTAAAATACATTCCAGGTAAACATGTTACATTAAGAAATGGTACTAGTAAGAAATTGGCACTCAAAGGAAAAAAGCAAAAGTATTTTCAACATGAAAACACAAGACAGTGGAATTGGAAACTTTTGGAGAAACATTATATAACCCATTTAGCTCATGGAGGCAGAGGAGGGAAGTAGGAACCCTCTATAATCAACATTTCTGCAGGTAATAACTTTTTTTCCCTGAACTCATCTAAGTTGCCTATTATCATCCCAAATAGACACTTAAAACTATTAACCTCAAATACAAATCTTAATGTAGTTAAGATTAGTCTTCAAGAACTAATGTGAACATAACTTTAGAGAAAAATAATTTTCATTCATCAATTGTAACAAAGGTACCAACACTAATGCAAAGTGTTAATGGGGGGGGCTTATATAGGAATTTTGTATTTTCTTCATGATTTTTTGGTAAACCTACAACTTCTCTAATTAAAAAATAATTTTCATATTCTGATTGAATTTGCAGCTACCAGCTGTATATAATTCAATTTCTCAATGCAGAATTCATACTACCCAATAGTAACATAGAAGTTATTTCATATAAATTCAGCTTTAAATAACTGCTAGGTTTTTAAAAAAAAATCAACACACAATTACCAAGAGATTATTTTTTGACATATGGAAATTGACTTCAGTTGTTTTTATTGACAACAAAAAAGTTAAATGTGTATATATTGTTTGGAAAAATGGTTAGAAGAAGAAACATCACTGAACTACAAATGAGATGAACTTGTGCAAAGTGCAACTTAACATGCCTCAAAAACTTTCTATATCTATTAGGACAAAACTGTGCAATGGAGGCAAAGGTTTTGGTAAGTTAGGTTCTAAAAGTCCTATGCAGTGTGACTCAGTTAAAATAGAACCTACAATTCCTAAATGGGAATATTCTTTTAAATTTATACTATACACTTCTGCTACATCCTTCCACAAACATATTAATGTCTAAGACTAGGTATTTTAGCAATTTTTTCAACTTCATTAAGTATTTTTATCTTTAAGGCTGTAGTAAGGATACAATTTTTTTTTTCTCTAGGATTATCTCCCTTTTTAAAATCTCTACAAAAGCAAACTATTTTGTTAAACCATTCAAAATTCACATAATAAAGGACAATTACCACGGCCTTACAAAAAAATGCCCCGCTACATCAAAAATTCAAGAGTCCTAAAAGCCCCTCAGCTACACACTGCAACTCTTGAAGTATGGCCATTTCTTTTTCTTGTGTAGAAACAAGAAAGAGGAGGTACTGCATAAATCTAACACCCTACCTAGACAGTGTTCCATAAATCTGTAGTTTAGCACAGTATTTCAAAAATCATATTGATTTTTACACAGAAGTTTCCTTTTCTGTGAATTAGTTCGGCACTTGTTTACTTGTACCCAGATGAAACTATTTTAGAATTCAAGTTTTATTTTCTTTTAAGTATTTTAATCAATCATACAAAGAGACAAACTGGCATATTACATATTTGGGATTTTTAATATTATTATCTGATGTACAATTTAATATGTACTATAATTGTCCCAGTAGAATCACATAGTTATGCCAACAAAAATCAATATAATCATGTTTACGCCTTTAAAACAATGAAGTAATTTGTATAAAATAGCTCGATTAAACAGTTGCATTTGAATCATACAAAAACAATTTTAGAAGTGGAAGAAACCTAGAGACCAAACCCTTTCTTTGCAAAACTAAAGTATGCCTTGGTGCTATCACTGGGTCATGTGCCAAATACCTCACTAAGATATTATAGATCACTCTAGAATATAAGCGCTATTTAAGAACAGGGATTCTGTCCCTTGTCTGGGGATAGTATAATATCCCCAGTGCCTTGCATAGTGCCTGGCATTCTAGTAGGCACTCAAATATTTGTTGAATAAATGAATTCTGATAAAAAATAAGCTTTGTAAATTAAATTTTAAAGTATTTTTCATTGTAAAAAGATTTTAATTATCAAACAATGGAATGTATCACTGTTACCAGGGCTTGTCCTAGTTGTAGATAATTTTTAAGGAATTCTTTCAGGATTACCTTTATAACATACTCCTTCCACTGGATAAGGTTGTTTACTCAAAGCAGGTTTGAAAATTACTACCTTAGTCACTACTGGACCAAGCAATAAAAGATGATGTTGACAGGGTCAAGATTAAATTGCTACTGCAACCATCTGATAAGCTATTAAGTTAAATCCCATGATGTCAGATTATCTTGAGCCCCGAGTAAATAAGATGTAGGGCATTGTGATGTGATTTGATGGGAAGCCTTCATGGGCATATCCATAGCAGCAATAAATAAGTCTTGAGGTTAAAGTGAATTACAAGTATTAGAAGAAAAAGCATCAAGTTGTGGAGCATCTGGAAGGCTAGGGCAGGTAAGATGACGCTAATATGGCAAAGGGGGATCCTGAAACTGGAGAAGGAATATTGAAAAATGAACTTTACCTCTTGCACAATTTTGCCTAAGACCGGCACTGAAGATGATAATACAGATAAAAAGTTACAGGTTGTGCTGAGCTTCACATATAGGTGTATCCTTAAGTAAAATGAATGTAAATCACATAATTGTAAAGCTAAATAGAATTTTTGAGATGGCTTCTTTTAAGATGAAGAAATGGATAGTAAGTGGTTGCCCAAAATCAGATATCTAAAACACACATAACTAGAATCTAAGTCTCCTTCCTCCTACTCCAGAGATATTTTCACTTCACACTATCCCACTTCAAATATTTTTAATTACTAACATTTTAAAGGGAAAAAAAGAATCATTGAAGGAATCATTTTGTTAATTTATTTTTTAACCATTCGATATTCTTTAATATGGACCAGACTTGTAAAATGTTTATGAAATGTTACTTTAGCTATTGTTAAGAGAACTCACCAAGATTAGGGATTTTAAAACTCTCACTTCATTGTTTAAAAAGAAAGTCTTGCCACTCCCCCCATCTCAACTCTTAAAATTTAAAAATAGTTTAAAAAAAGAAAAAGATCTGCTTTTCCGTTAAAGAAAAGCAATGCTCCAGATCTGCCAGCAGGACCCTTGGACCACTACTCCACAGTGAGAAGTATCTGCTCAACTTTCCAGCTCCCTCCCAGTCTCCAGTCTGGACCAGCCAATGCATGACAACCCTGGATGACGACAGCGATGCAGTCAAGAGCTGTGAGACTCTCAGTGAAGCCCAAAGACACACACAGGGACCCGGACGTGCCATCTTGGCCTCCTTAACACCTACTAAAATAAGCTAAATGGCCCAAACAATTTTTAACACCATTACCAGATTTAAAACTATCTTCAAAGACTTTAGTTCAAAAAAAGATTTAAAGTTATGATAAAAAAGAGCAATCTGACAAAGGGAGGCTATCTTTAATTCCTATAAGTATTTTTTAAACATGTTAATTGTTTTTTAGTTATTATAAAAATTTGATAGCATGTAAATATAGCCCCAAGATGGTTGCTATAATTCCCACTACACACTGGGTCTGCCTTAACAGGAAAAGCTATTAGGAGTCTTATAGGAATTTATCTAATGAGGAAAGTAAATGATCTTTTAATATTTTTCCATTGCCTTGCATTTTTTTCCATTTTTTTCCCTTTTTATAGAAAAAATATAATATTCTTGGGGGAGTGACTATGACAAATAGCAGTGGAAAGAAGGGGAGGGGGAACCTTTGTGAACAGTGTAACTTTACATTCATTAAGGTTTATCTGAAACTCTAGGACATGCCTAGAAGATGAATCTATAAAAAGTCCACAAGTTTGTGTTCCCTCAATGTTCTAGTAAAACCAATCATGAGTCTCAAATGAAGTTACAATTAGTAATTAATCCATGTATGTGCCTAGATAAAACACAGAATAAGGGTGATTTGAAAGTTTCATTAATTTGTTTCACACCAAAGTTTACAATTGGTAAGAAAAATAGGAAATAGTCAACTGCATGCACCAAAACCCCAAGAGAGAAATCTCAGGTATTCAGTTTCTTTTCACAGACATTGCTAATTCAAAAACCAAAACTCAGGGAATACTGGCACTTAGAGGAAAAAAAGTTTCCACTGTCATTTAAAAATAAGCATTCAAGATAAAAGCTAACAGTTTGCATGGAGCAGAAAAAAAAAATTAGGTAATGCTAAAACAAATGCTAATAATTTAGTGTAATATACAAAAATTACCACTTTTACTTAAGTATGCCTTAAGAAAAAAGTACAAATTATATTTACATAATTATACACTTTGTCTTTGACTTCTTTTTCTTCTTTTTACCATCTTTGCTCATCTTTTCTTTGTGTTTTCGAATTTCTCGAACTAATGTATAGAAGGCATCGTCAACACCCTGAAATACATAAAAAAGCATTAAAATGTAAATATATATGTTGATTTTAGGCAAACAGTTGACAGAATTAGTAAAATATTAGGATATTTTGCTAATGGAAACATTAATATTGGAAAAGAAGGAACAACTTTATGTTTCCTTCAGACTTTTAGGATTCTTAAATATCTTCTTCAAGGATGTTTTGTCAACATAAACAGAAACCATGCTTTTCACAATAGGAAATGATATTCAATGGCGTCGAATCTTAGATATGCTTAACAAATGACTTTTTCCCAGCAGAAGGTAATTTGCTACTAATTTTTCCATATTGTCAAACCTGTCACCAAAAACCAAATGCATTTGTGTCTGTGTGTGTTTACACAACTATCCTTGAGTTTCTGGACTTTAGATAAGGCATGAAAGTATATATTTTTATATTTTCATAAATATTCACAATAGTATTTGAGTTGGGATCCAGCAAAATCCACTGGAATTTAATCCACCAAGAAGTAAACTATATTTGAATATACTTTCAGTATTCAAATAATATATATTAAGATATTGGTTCCAATTCATAAACTTTGTATGTAAGAAAGAAGCTTAAAGTGATGCCAAAACAATATAAACTACTTTGAAAACTGTAATACCTCTGATTTGTGGAGAAATTAGCCAAATCATGTGATTGGTGGTATAGTTTACCAATCTGGAGGAGCTTCTTTTATTTATTATTGATTTAAGTTTCTATTTCGTATAGCTTATTCAAAAGCTAATGATATGAAGCTAAATGTCATATCTTCAAAGTTTTCCATTTGGTCATGGTGACTTACATTCTATTTGTGATCAAAGCAAGATATCTAAATCAAAGTGATTTCAAGTCAGAATAATTCTCAACCTAATAACAATCCATAAGATACAAAATGGCACTCTGAAAGTGGTAGCAGGATAGATTTTTAACCCTACAATACTTAAATTGCAAAAGATCCTTATCTTTTTGTCACATTGCTATTAAAAAGCAAATGAAATATAAGTACAAGCAATATAAAAGTTAAAAAAATTTTTATGTCCTTCTATGTATTTTCAAATCTGTTCAACTGAGGAGTAACTATAAAAAGAAAACTGTTAACCTAGCAATGCTTCCAAATCTAGACACTAGAGGGAGACTTAGGATCAAACACCCAACTAAGTTGTATAAACCAAGCCACTTTAAGAACAATGAAAAATTGGGTTTTTACTAATTGTGATGACCTCTGTTGAATATCACACAAATACAATCATTAGATTATATTATTTTGAAAATAATTTTAAAAATTTAACAGTGATCTGATTTCAACTTTACTGCATTACTAAGATCCCACAGTCTTACATTCAAGACTATTGACTACTTACTATTACATTCAAAATAGTAACACAATTAATTCAGGGTGTTTTCTTTCAAGTTATATTTAGCTAATTTTCACAGAAGGCCTTTAGTTCAAAAAAGCTTAACCCAATATTTTAAAAGAAACAAACAGAGTGGGAATGACAGCCTTGCTAACATTTAAACAAATAGTTGTAGGATAAAAATGAGCATTACTGATTGAATACTAGTGAATCAAGCCTCCAAACAGCACTCACTGATGCTCCCTACTTTCCAGTATCATTACTGATAGAATACAAACATACATTTGTGTTTCTTCCAAAGAAGGAAAAGTAATAATTTACCAGCAATACAATCAAGGTCCCACCCTGCAGCCTTTAAAAAAATAGAGCGAGAGGGATTGCTTCATGCTAACCTTCATACTCCGGGGGGTGGGGGGTGGCAATGTCCAATGATATAATAAAGGATTATTATTCTCTAGCTCACCAAACCTTGGGTAATTTGGAAATATAAACCCTAAGAATGGGATGAAATCTTAAAAGAGCATCTAATCCAACTTCCCTACTCTTCATGAATTCCTTTTCATCACATATTCTTAATGTAGCCTACTCCATCTGAACTGCTTTTCTAATAAAAATGTCAATGACACTAAAATGGTGATGCAGATCAAATGAAAAGCCATGAAACAGATATAGAGAAGGTACATTCTAAGGAGGAAACAATATACAAGTATTTAAAAGACAATCACTCTAATCTAGAATTTGATAATATTGCTCTCCTAAGATTCTGACAAATACTTTAGGCTCATGATGCACTGAACTCTACTTTCTATACAATCTTATTAAAATTAAATAATTTCAATGATTAGAGAAATGTCACAATTAGCCTAAATAGGGTAGCTAATTACTTTTCCTCAAATGGGAACTAGTCATTCTCATACACACATATAAAAGACAAAAAGCAATATTCCAGTAACTAATTTTTTTTTTTTTTTTTTTAATTTATTTACTCATTTATCCCCCCTTTGCTGCTTGTGCTCGCTGGGTCAGCCAACCACGCCGTGCGGGCGGGCTTGCCTTCACCAGGAGGCCCCGGGAACCGAACCCAGGGCCCCCTATATGGTAAACGGGAGCCCTACTGATTGAGCCACAGCCACTTCCCTCCAGTAACTAATTTAAACCCATTTTTTAAGACTTAAAAAACCTAATTTGTATGTACTTATCAAATTAATTTTGTAAAATATTTTTATTTAAGTTTAAATGTAATTAAAAAGTATACATTTTCTTTATACAAATGCTATCCATGTCCATTGAATAAACAAGGATTCAATTCATTATTTCCAACTATTTGACATTCACACTGCACAGTCACTTTGAAAATATAGTTTGCACAAATTAGAAATTTTAAAATAGTATATTCTGCTTAAGCTTTATTTTAAATGAAAATTAAAGCATAAATATATTTTATTCTAAATAGTTCTACTTTTAAAATCATCCAATAGCGAAACAATAGAAGGAAAATATAAAAAATTTAAACCACAGCTTGAATCTGGTCATGGTCACTGTTAGGTAAAAAGTCTAACTTTTCAAAGTTGATGTTAAATTTAACCACAAATTCCAAACTTAAGAAATACTGCTTTATATAGTATAGTGATCCTCAAAAAATATTAAGAGTCATAAATCTTAATAAAAAGTAATGCCAAACATTCTTTGCTGCTTCTTTTGAGTTTAGGAGATTGGTATGTAACATAGTATCTTCTGGGACTAAGTCTACTTTTCAGTTGTATGTTTTACACCTTGAGGAGATATATTAATGATTTCAAACCTAAAATTCATAACAATACCAACTTTTAGTTTAGTAAGTATAATAAATGATACCCTAGTAGCCTGAAAATTCAAATTTTATTTCATGTTCTCACAGAACACTATATATTACAAACAATATGCATCAAAATCTTAAGCTTTGGCATGAACTTCATGGCATCTATTGAATATTTTGTGAGCAAAACAATTTAATATGAGCTGGTTTGGAAAGGATATTGAGAGATTCCACTCAAAAGCCTTTATTGGGCAATTGCTATGGGCCAGGAACTTTGCTAAGCAATGTGGATGTATAGATTAAAAACACATGCTCTCTGATCTGTCTAATGTAGGACTCAAACATATAAGAGGTCTGTGGCAGTTTGATTCCAAAAATAGATATTGGATTATGTTTGTAAAATGGTCTGCTCCTCTGAGTACATTAGATTGCATTGGATTCTGAGGTTTCATGAACTCTTACTTGATCTAATTATGATTAAGGCTTTGACTGGGCCATGTCAGTAGGTCATTGAGTCCCTGTCCCCTTGGTGGGTGGGGACTCAGAGAAAAACAATAAAGCAGAGGCGTTAGTAGGAGTTTTGATCCTGGAGCAGGGGAAGTAAATACACAGAGAAGCAGATATAAAAGGAAGGAGAGAAGACTCCATTAGATTCAGCAGAGGCCCCAGGAAGAGAGACGAGCCATTCGCCTGACAATGTACAGCTGGCCTTGTGGAGAGCAGAGCAGCTGAGCCCGGAGAGAAACGAGCCCTGGGAGAGAGACAAGACTCGTCCCAATCTGTGACCACTGAGCCTTGGGAGGAGGAGGAAGACTGAACCCTCACAGACATCACCTGCCATCTTGCGTCAACACATGGCAACAGACTCTGGGTGAGAAAGTACCTCTTATGGTACCTTGAGTTGGACTCTTTAGGACCTTGTGACTGTAAGTTTCTACCCCAAATAAATGCCCTTTATAAAAACCAACAGATATCTGGTATTCAACATCAGCACGCTTTTGGATAATTAATACAGAGGTCATTTCAATATAACAGTATGTACATAATAGTTAAGCCTAGAGAAAGGGCTTAAAAGATTCTTAGAGAATAGGAGATAGGAGAATCATGAAAATTTAAGTGCAGTTAGTTAATAAGACTAGGGGATAAAATTATTGGCATTCCAAACAAAAGCAATGGTATGAGCTGTACTCAAGGTACAGTAAAAAAAAATTAATGTGTTTATTTATATAAGGACAAAAAAAATTCAGACAATAACATGGAGTTTTTAAATAAAAGGCCAAAACAGGCTTAAAAAGTAGGAAGGTGGTAAGCTCATACATGACACAGATTTCATTCCATAGGAAACAGGAAGTCAATGACTGCATTTAAAGATAGTAGAATGAAATGTAAGTATTTCTCTCTGGTTGCACTGTGAGTGATGGTAGCAACAGGTAAACCAAATAGGAGGTAATAATAGTCCCAGTAGCAATGATAGGGGACTGAACCAATGATGTGATAAAAGACACAGTTAGAATAGCAATGTGTAGTTGCTTCCAAATGGGGGTGACAAAAAGGAGGTAGGAGTCATCCTGAGACTCCTGGATTTCTCATGGGCAAAAAAGTAGATGTCTATGCCACTGAGTTAGGGAACACAGAAAGAACAGCTATTTGCTTGTGGTATGTCCAAAAGAAAAATATGTAAGACTGGCCTTTTCTCACCTTTCTGGGCCATTTATCTTACTACTTTATTCTGTTTCTTATATTCTAGTTTCTTCCTTTAAAAAAAAAAAAAAAAAAAGTCAAAAGCTGCTGATTATCGTAACACGTGGGTCTGATTTCCCTTAAAAGTAAAGATAAATATCAGTTCCCAAATGCTAGACTAATTAAATCACTAGACCCGAGAAGGAATGTAGATTAGTCTACTGGTCTACTATAGCCATCAAAACTATCTCAATTATAATTAACATCCAGTAGATTCAAAATACAGGTACTAATTACGGGAACAAACGACAAGTTTCTTTTAAGATTTCAAATTAGAATGCCATACCTATGTAGTTCCAAAATGATTGCTACTTTATGTTACCTTTGAAAGACATCTGCTTTCTGCCAAAATTAACATGCTGAACTTACCATATTACATTACAATGCATTTTTTAATTTTCACACAGCCAGGAGTCTTTTCTTCTTTGCAGATTTTTTTCAATCTGTATTGTTGGATCTCTCTCACCAATGTATAAAAGGCATCCTCCACTCTCTGCATTGTAAAACACAACTTCTTTAAAGTCTTAGTTTCACTGGTAAGCATGATTTATTGGGACAGCCATGTACAAAAAGTCTGAAATCACGAGTTTACCTGAGTTGTTTTTTTTCCTAAAGACATCAGATTGTTTGAATAGTATTAGGCTGAGGATGCAGTTTTAAAATATGAGCTGGAATCCTTGTTTGTTCTAAAAAGTCGGTTTTTTAATGGCATTAGGATTTTAAAATATTTCTTAAATTAGGAATTAGGGGGGGAATTATGAAAAACCTGAATACATGTATGATATCTGTATTGTCTCCAATTAATGCACTCATTCTAGTTTGCTAGTCATGAAATTGATCAAAATTTAAACTGAAGATAGGTTTAAATTATGTCTTTCACTTAGGGAAAACAGGTGATTTGTACCACTGATTCGTTCTCCCACACTACATGGGCGCTGGGGATAAAAAAATGGGATGTCCAACTTTTGTTCAAAACAATATAAAAATTATCCCAAATAAAGTTGGGTCAGGAGACTGAAATCTAGTCAATAGCCCTTGGGGCTTTTATAGATGGATAACTAACTTATTTAAATAAAAATCTTAAATGAGAGCTGTTTACCATAATATGAAAGCATCATGAGCTGTTTAAAATACAAACAGACACAAAATGGTAGCATTGCATTTTATATCCTTACTACAAGTCTTAAAAATATTTTTTAGAATAGTATCCAATCATAATGGCTTCCTAACCTTCTAATTTAAATACTTCAAAGGAGCAAATGCGATTCTCCTGTTTAAGGCTATGTTAAGAAAGCCAAGACAACAAGCACAATCATATATGGACATATAAAGGTCAACAAAGTTTTCAGTATCTTTTCCAGCCCAGAAAACTAGGCAGTAACCAAAGGGGAGAAAGTGGATTCCTAGCTTGTCCAGAAAAATACCACCAAATTAGAAGCTTACATCTAAAAGAGAAATGCACAGAAATATTAATCTACATGTAGTGCAAATTAACGTAAAAGATGTAAAATTTGTGTTCATTCATGTAATATATGTGTTAAAAGCTGATATATTTTATGGCATGTTTAATTTTAAGCTTATTCTGTTCTAATTTTAATTTTAAGAATGAATTACTTTGGTGATGGGCATATTTTAACTCTCTGGGATTAGCAACACCAGTCTTTCTATTGAACCAAATGTGACAAAATACACCCAGCACTTAAAAAGCTAATATATGTCAAAAGTATGATTTGTAGTTTTAAATTCAATCAAGCACAGAGAATCAGCCCTTTAAGAATTAATTGAAGGAAGCCAACAGCTAGGGCTTAATTTTAATTTTTGCATGCAGAAGCTATTCCCACACCTATTGCTCAGAACAATAAAAAAAATAAAAAATAAAAAAATAAAAAACACACACAAGACCCACCCTCAATACTTTTGGGTATATTATTAACTTTCACAAATCCCAAGAGTAGATTAAGGACTGCTTCAGTATAGTACAGTAATTTATCTCTAAAGCAGAGGTTCTTAAACTTTTTTGTTCCACGGACCCATTTGCCAGTCAGGTGAAAACCACCTTACTAAGTCCACACTATACTGTGTATTATTTAATAAATATATCACACCCACACCAACACGTCCTCACAAGAATAATGTTTTTTTGAATTTCAATTGAAGCTCACGGACCCCTGGTTAAGAACCCCTGCTTTAAAGTAAAACGTTGATTCAAAATTCATAAAATTAAGTTTCAATTAAGAAGGAGGCATTTAATGTGTTGATTAAGGTTATATCATAAGTTACTAACATATATCATCCAGTGATACATTTCTAGTCAACTATTTAATACAATAACAAAAATCACTATAGCTCAAGAAATGCGTATCTTATTTTTAATGGGATCAATAACTAAGCCAGCTGAAATAAAAATTTCTAGTCATTTTCTGCAGTCATTAAGGATGTTGGTACTTATTAGATCCCCACTTTTACCTATAGTTTTTTTAATAGTTTATATATATCATTAATTCTAAGAGGAAAGACTTTATTTTTATTCATAAGTTCCTTGAACAGAAATTATATATTAGAAATTTTATTAAGCAAGATAAATAAGGCATTAAAATTACCTTTTTAAAGTATGAGCTGGGCATGTTCAAAAGTGAGTCTTTCAATTTGAAAATCAATCCAAGAAATTAAAAATATATAGAGAAATAAACAAACCAGGTAAAAAGCTCATATTTTCTTAAAATTTTTTAAGAATATAAATTTATTTATTTATTTATTTATTTATTTATTTATTTATTTATTTATTTTTTAAACCAACACATGTAGCAGATACATTCTTTTTTTAAATTAAAGATACAAGGTCATTGTATAAGTATCAAAACATCACATGAGGAGGAAAAAAAACCAGGATATTGGTCCTCTACTAATTTAGCATAAACAAATTTTGATGGCAATTTATTTCTAAAATCAGTTTGAATGCATCTACTTAAGTATGAGCATCCCCATCACTAATACCAGAATATATGATTATTGTTTCCAGCAATGCAGAGAGAGGATTGGGAGCCAGTAATTGAGAAGAAGAGATTACTACCCACCATCAAGAATTCAGTTTTAGGACTTCACTGGTTAATATAATTAGCACTAAGAATACTTATTCCATAGTGACTTTTTCCATTTCTTATTTTTACTAATATGAAGTTTAAATTAGATTTTAAAGAGCCAGCTATTTACCATATTTTCTCAGACTTAAAGTAGTTCTTATTTCTTAATAATGTGCTTTACAGTCCTACTGACCTCAAGAGAACATGAAATCATTGTTATTTATCCTTGTAAGCACCTTAACTCACTGCACTGGCTTTTATTTTAAGAGACTAAATATATTATACACCTATGAAATATCACCAGTTTCATATTACAAAATTTGTAGGTAATTTAAAAAAATCAAATATACCCAAAACCGTTATGTAACACCCACTGTGGCCCTCACTAAGCTCCTGTCAAGCAATGATTTATTCCTGAGAACATGGCTTGCTGCCACATATACTCATTTTCCAATGTCACTCATTAATCTTTAGGAACAAGTGAAAACATGTATGTAGGAACAAAAGTGTACAAGTTTAAATAAATATTTTTAAAACCAAGAGATTTGACATTATTTCAGCTCAGCTATTATCTGACAATATACTTGAGAAACTATGGAAATAGAACACTCCCTACCAGATAAACTGTTAATAAACAGCATCATTCTATATCTTGGTACCTGTAATGCTTTCACCAAGAGAGTTCCTTTTAACAAGTATCTGTCCCTGCTGAATGGCTAGTGCTCAATAATTGTTCTGTCTCTTTGGTTTTTAACTCATAAAAACCCAAAGTTCAAAGTATTGATCTCATGTACACAAACTCAACTACTATTAAATGTAGAAATATGGCACATGAGGTGGTTTTTTTATTTGTTTTGTTAAAATAATTTGATCAGAAACTTTCTTTAATGGAAGTCTTCTAACAACTAATTTTAGGTAGCTAGAAATTTAAAAACCAGGAAATTAATCACTCAACATTTTTAAGTTCATAAAATTAATGTTTACATTATGCTCAAAATGAGACCTACAGAAATAAAAAAAAAAGCAGAATCAGGAGTGCAGATAACTCTGAGAATTCTGCTGTCATCTCTTTACTGACCCCTTTCCATTCTGGAATTTGCAGAATGGAAAAAGCACAGCTGATTCTCATGGTGTCAGTGTTTCAGTTTCAACAGCTTTTTGCCAACACTGCCATGCACTGCCCAAAGGGACCAGAAAAATCTTTCAGTTATTACCTGCTGAGATACATGAGGACTAGGTAGCAGTCTTTATACATCATGAACACAGGGACCACATACAGCATATAGCAGAAAATAAAAAACTTCTTTGGCCTTTTAAGATGTGGACTAAAGTGACTATAAGGAATATATAATTTATTATATTCTGGCCATATAATGGGCTTATAAAAATTACAAAGTAATCAAGTTAGAAAATATATATTCTGCAATCCTTATCTTAAAAAAGTACTGGGATAAATTCCTTTTTCCCTTTCACAGAAGAAATTTTACTTTAAAATTACTAATGTTAGCCTGTAAAATTTAAGTCAAAATTCTGACTTAACTTCTACCATCTAATCAATCACAGTAAAGTTCCCAGCGGAATCAGTAATCAGCAAACTACAACTCACAAGCCAAATACAGACACAGCCTATTTTCGTGCTGTCCAAAAAGCTAATGTTTTTAGTAATTTTAAAGGGTTGTGGAAAAAGAAAAAGAACACACAAGAGATACTGCTTGTGACCTGCAAAGCCTAAAATATTTACTATTTTGCGCTTTACAGAAAAAAAATCTTGCAGCCCCTGACATATCTATGAGAACTTCTAAATGAATGTTCTATTCCTACTAACTGGAATAATTCTTTTTGGTATTTGTATTTTAGGCTCATGATTGAGACCAAAACATAGAACATGAAACTAATAGGTGCTGATAAAATACAAGGATATTAATATCTATTTTGTTCAAATAACAAATAAATAACCCTAATAACAGATCTGTACCAAAGATAACACTCTGCAGAAAGCAGGGCTTCAAAATTTATTCATGAAACTGGAGAATTAAAATTTATACATTTCACCTTATAATCTCTACAAATACTTGGAATAGCTCTTTAAAGTCTTCCCAAAGCAAGCAATTAACAGATTGATTTCAACAGAGGAAGATGAATAAATTTTTGAAGGCAAATTTTCTAAGCAAATCAACAAGTCTATTTAATAATACAAACAAATCAAAGATCAGAAATTAAATTTATGCTATAGTTTAGCAACATAAATTACAAAGACATCAATAAAACAGATCTTAAATACAAGAAAGGCTGAGTGCTAGAAAGTTAAGAAATACAAGTATTCTTTTGTATTATAATTCTTCTATACTTGATAATCCACATGTCTACAAAGGAAAATTTCTTTAAATTAATTTACTTCCATATCATAGAACATACATACACCTTCAAAACACCTCATGAGGCCACAAAGCATTAAAAAATCAAAATCTATTTTAAAAGCCAGTAGTTTTCTGATTATTTATGAATACTACAGTATATTAAAACACTAAGGTCAAATACCAAGAATCAATTAGTACTTATAAGGTAGTAATCCTACAACATGGAAAGTACATAGCTACTTTAGGCTCTTATCAAATGAGAAGTGGAAGTCTACATTGTGGGAATAACAAGACCCCTTTTAGAGTCCTCTACTGCCTTTCTGCTCAGTGTGGTCCATGCACCAAAATCAACATCACCTGGAGCCTGGTAGAAATGCAGACTCTCAGGGCCCAACCCAGAGCTACTGAATCACAATCTGGATTTTAATAAGAAGTCCAGCTGATTCATATATATATATATATATATATATATATATATATATATATGCAAGTATCAAAGGCACTGCTCTATTGGAACCCTTTATAACATGAGACAAAGTCTATTAAGTTTTTCTTTTTTTTGTAAAATATAAACTAAAATGTTTAGTAGTCTAAAAAAACATTCTTTCAAAAGTTATAAATAATGCAAGTATAGTAAAAAGTTAATGGCAGAATCTAGATGGTAGGTTTTCAAGTGTTTTCTGTAAAATTCTTTCAATTTTATATTTGAAAAATTTCATAAGAAAATGTTGGGGGGTAAGTTATAAATATTACAATCATGATTTTGAGTACCTCCCCTTCTAAGGAAAAGCAGAGAGACTGGTCAGAGAAGGCCATTAAAGAGAAGACAAAAACCAAACCTCTTCCCTATCTTTGATTTATTTACTTTTTAAAATTTTTACCTCTCTACAATAGTCAATAAAACTTCTAAAATGCTGGCTTTTATGCCTTTAACCATGTAATGAGTTATTCATCAATTTCTAAGCTCGGCATTACAGAAGTTAAATCCCACAATATCCATTTTCCATATAAAAAGGAAAAGCCCTAAACAAATGCTCATCTTGTGTGGATCAGAAATTGATCAATCTCTTAGTAAATGAAAATGTATTCCATCACATACTTACATATTCCTTTCTAGCATTTTTTTCCTATATGTTAAACTCTTATTTCATATAAATGGGTTATATATCAACCTAAATTAATTTGTTTTGCTAGAAAAAGGTATTTTTTGAAACAAAATTCAGGGTCCATTTGGCATTAATTTTTGTCAGAACAACACAGTACATGAATAACAGAGAATTTCTGTTTACTTTCTAAATATTCTCTTGCTTTAGTGAAAACCTCTTCCAAAAATATACCTTTGAAAAAATTTCTGCTAAAGTAAAATTTTTCAAATAAAACAAAATTTATTCTATAAACATATAACATAATGCTCTTAATGGCACTTCTAATAGGAAACCCAAAATTTGTTCCAAGTGCTTCACCTTCACATATATAGCAGTGAAAAATCCCCACATTTCTTAAATCCTGAATGTAAGATGTGTACATAGTTGAGAAATTTTCAATGTGGGAAAAAAATCAAAGCCAAAAGTAATATCCCAGACACCGAGTTACGAAGTGTTACCTTCTCATACCCTTAAGAGAACATTTACCAAATAAACATTGTTTTATATCCTATTTTGACATAATGGAGAGAAAAACTGATAAATCACATTAAATAATATAACAATTATGCTATCAGGTATGTACATTTATTAATGTTCTTGCCTTCCTGTCCCCAAAATGATGTTATTAGAATATATATTAGTAAATAATCATCAATGATTAAAATCACTTCATATATTTTCCAGAATACAGTAAATCTGTATTTGTTACAGTTTTACTTACCTGTCTTGTCTTTGCTGATGTTTCAATAAAAGGAATTCCGTAACTTCTTGCTAAGTCCTGAGCCTGCTTTGTGTCTACTGTTCTAGAAGGCAAATCACATTTATTTCCTACTAGGACCATAGGTACATCTTCAGAATCTTTAACTCTTTTTATTTGTTCCCTGGGGGAGGAAAAAAAAAAAAAGTTACAGCAGAGGAATTTTTTAAAAACTTGTCCACAACTTTTGTTATATAAAATTTGGCTGAAAGATTTTTAATACATAATCCTTAGTTTCCACCATATCATATTTTCCTTGCTTCTCCTCCTCTAGAGCTCTGATTTTTTTCCTCCATCTTAAACAGAGACCTTATAGATCCCTTGAAAGATCAAATACTTAGGTTTATATGCAGGTAGATCACCTTGATAAAAAAGAAAATATTGAAAAATTCTAGATTGAAGAAGTGCTATGCCTAATTACAAAAATTATAATCTAAAACATAGCATATGTATGTATATGTATGTTACATATATATGTTACAAAAATGTGAATTACAGCATTAACATAAAATTTTCCTTTCTCAAAGAAAGAGTGGCACGTGAAGAAATTTTAATTTCCAAATGGACAACACTGAAGTCAGTATGTTGTTTAATCTGTTAAAAGCCCTTCTACATATTGCTATTTTTCAATATAAGATCTGCCTAAAGTCTAAATTTGGGTGAAAACTGTATCTCTTCACAATTTTAGGTGAATTTCAAAGATGCAACAAGGGAAAAAGGAGTACAGTAGATAACAGAGTCAGAACTGGTTCAAACCCCCAGTCCCTCTAATTATAGCTGAGTAAATTTAGTAAGTTATTTAACATATTTACACCTATTTACTAATCTATAAAAATACTACCATCCACCCAAATTTCTTTTTCTCTATTATAGACTACAGAGTAAATATGATGTAATAAGTGTTACTTAAGTAACAGTTTTAAAACTCTTAATTAGGCCAACTCACTGTATTATAGGACATAGCCAGTGAGTGGGGGTATATGCTTAATATGAAGTTTAATGAAAACTCTAAACCCTTAAAGAAATAGAATATAAAATGTATTTAATACAATAATTTTAAAATAAGTTTTGTGCAGATTGTCAGATTCTTTTTAAAAAACTGTTATCACACCAATTATTCAATTACTTACATTTCAGAGCTGTATTTTAATTGATTATCTATCTACGGATAATGTTTACTCAATTCCAAGAAATTTTACACTAATTATACTTGGTTATTTTTAAGGCTATTTGATTACCACCATCTCAAATCATTTTTTATATTTTTTGTATGTTCATTTTTATGATGGGTCTAAAATGTTTAAGGTCCTGTTTCTCAAGAGTAATGTGATTAAGAACAGAGAGGGTCTGAGTCAAACAAGATATGGGCTTCAATCCCAGCCCTACCTCTATGCAATCTGGGATAAGTTACTCGACTGCTCAAATCCTCAAGAAACTCATTTGTAAATGGTGATATTTCCTACCTCATAAAAATTATTTTAAAATTTTAATTAGATAATATAAGCACAGTGCTTTGCAAAGATTCAATAAATGGAAACTACAATTAGTCCTTGATGTCAATTTATTATATTCAATCCATAACCTGATACAGCATTAATATACCTTATAATTTATATTAACCCACTGATGATTTCTGACATCTGCATATGTGATGCTGCCCCTCTTACATTCCAATTAATATTATCCTTTTGAAGGATGAAAAACAGATACATTATGAAAAACTGAACGAACAGATTATACAGTATAGGCTTTTCCTATTTTTCTCTTCAGTTTAACCTTGATATTCAAACTTCAATGTAATCATGTTAAATTTTAATGCTGTGTGTTCTTCTTTAATAATGTATGTGACAATAAAATACTGAGCAGTACAGTGAAGTGCTAAATACTTGAATCAACAATTGAATATCTGAAACTGGAAAGGTCTTCTTTTCTACTTGGAGTCAAGGTCTATCTTTATATTACATTTTATTATTGGGTTGACTCATTGAATCATATGAAATTGCCATTTTTGTAGACCAAAAACTTGACTACCAGCAGTTCCATATGGCTCACCCTAAAATTAGCACATCTACTTAAAAGTACCGATATTGTTACTTACCTCATTCCAAGCTCCATTTTAGGTCCCTACCCTCCCTTTCTTTGCCTCGTCTTTCTCACTACTTTGGATTATGTTTTTGAATTGTATGTACTTTAATAAAAATAGTCAAATTATTTTGTTGAGCAAAACAGAATATAAATACATTATAGAACATTTCCTAACCTCCAGCTTTACAAAGATGGCAATATTGCTAAGTGGTTAAGTGCATAAACTCTGGAACCAGATGTGTCTTACTAGCTGTGTAATTTAGGCAAATTACTTAAGTACTATTTGCCCTTATTTCCTCACGTGGAAAGGGATAAAAATAGCTCCCTCCTTTAAAGGTTATTTAAAGGATTAGATCAATTAATATACGTAAAAACTTAGAACGCTTCTTGGAATAAAGGTAAGTGCTCAGTAACTATTAGCTATAATTACTGTGAATTAAATAAGTTCATGGCAAATCCTTATAATTCCACATTATAGTATATATGTTAAGTATGAAAAAAATTTAATCTTTAATTTTAATAGTAAAGAGATTGTAATTATCTAACTCTCTTAATGTCTTCTATATAGTCATATTCTTTAAAATATTTCATGTTCTATTTCACCACACCCTTCCTCCCCCCGCAAAAAAACAGTTAACTGTTATGCAGAGAATATCATTGGAACATCATTTATTTACCAGAAGGTTATCAAAATTATCTGAAGACCTTTCTCTAAGTATCCAATCTGTGGTCCTAATCCAAGATTAACTAAATTAGAATCTTCAAAAAGAGAGCTCTGGCATTATTTGAAAAAGACCCTCAGTAAAGAATTAATCTACTAAAGGATAGAAGATTATTTGTTTTAAAGCAATTCTGGCATAAGTTAAATATGCTTTCTACTATAGTAATATGGCTTTTTATAAACCCCTTAAGACATTTACTTCTATTTACCCACTAGTCAATGCAAATAACTACTGGGGATTTGCAATATTCCAAAATTACCATAATCATATAAATCTTCAATTTGTTATTACTCAAAACTAGTAAAACAATTTTAAGTTCAAAATTTTCCATGTTTGGATTGTTTTAAAATTAGATCATTTGATTTAAACCCACCTATAATGGTGAATATCTTCAAATGATTTAGTATTATTTATGGCAAATACACAAAGAAAGCCCTCCCCAGTCCTCATGTACTGGTCCCTCATTGCACTGTACTCCTCTTGACCTGCTGTGTCGAGAATATCCAAGAGACAGGTTTCTCCATCAATTACTACTTGTTTCCTGTAGGAATCCTAAGAAAGGAGAAACACAGTCTGGATTATTATAGTGCACCTTTTACTTTTAGAAAGGTGTTATACAAAGATTCAACAAGGCAAGTGTGCATAGGAGTAACAAAAAAGGAAAGAATCAAATAGGCTATAAAAGAAAATTATTTTTCATCTCTCAACTCTATTATTCAGGCTGATTTAGAAGACAAGAAAAATCAACGTACAACTGATTGCCATGTACCTATTTTACTAATAACCAAAGGAATACATAAGAAAATGGTCAACACTCATCTACTTCTGAAAAACCTGGACTCAATATCTACCAGCCAGCTGGATATTATAACTCAGGAAGGGAAAGGAAAAGGGGGGAGAAAGGGGAAGGGAGGAGACAACTCTAAGACTAAGTAAAGGAAGAGGGTGGGTAACTTTAACAGAATCTTGATATGAAAATCTGAATTTCTTCTGACTTCTGAGTAACACTTATGCCAAAAGGATTTCACACACCCTCTGCCAAAACTGGCCTAAAACAATACGAAAGGGGATGGTGAAATGTGAAGTCATGGAATAAGAGGCAGGGCTGATAATGGGTGGAAGTATAAGCATAGGGACACAATTTCTTACTATTCCACACGTGGCTGTAATAATAAAATGTCCTTAGTTTATGAATCACTTTATAGACCATCCTATCATAAAAAGAGAATGGTTATTACAAATTAAGTTTTTTGATGAAATATTTGAAAAGTTCACAGTATAAAGAGACTACAAAGACATATATAGCATGACCCCAAAGAAATATATGTACACATTTGTCTAAATATATCTGTGTACATATTTACAAACTGTGGTATATACATCAAAAGGCTAATGACTATACCTTTGATGGAGGGAGTAAAGAGAGAATTCATCTCTTGCTTAACTGTTAAACTAAACAATATTTTCCAAATTACCTATAATGAAAATTAACTATTTCACTAGCCATAGAAAGTGAATATTTTAAATTTTACCAAGAAGCTCTTTAATAAAGACTTGAACATTTGGTTGACATTACTACTTTAGCTTATTCCTCTAATTAACTACACAAAAACTCCTGTACATTACAAATTGAAAACCAGTGTTTTAAGTATTAAAAAGAGTCAGAATTGGAGCAAAGGACTTAAGAGTCAATCCAGAACCCAGATGTGGCTACTGGAGCTTGTAAACCAGACCAACTGAAGTCTCTGCCTTACCTACTGCTGTCCCTCACATTCTTTACATCTCAATACTAACTCAACCTTGTAGCTAATACTTTCCTTATTCTTTAAATCTAAAGAATAATAATAATAATAAATAATAATAATAATAAATAAAAACTATTGTTTTTGGAGCCACCCAAGTCTACTTACAAACCTAAGGCATGGTTGTGTGATTATTCACTAACTGTCTATATATAATGCCTCCAAAATGTATCACAATGTCCTATTTAAAAAAATTCTCAAATACTTGTGTTCCAAAAGTACATAAGGTGGAACATTAGTAGTTTCTTCATATATTTCACAAGATGTTTTCATGATAAATACTCCACCAAACAGACTGAGAAACATTCCTATCTTTTCCTTCCCAAGTTCAAAAAATATTAAAAGCAAAGTTTTGAGTCATATTTAGTCTTTTTAAAAAAAGTAATCCATACAAACCTACTAGTAAATAATGCTTCTGATTGGAAATAATAGGTTTAGGTTAAAATTTCATTATTTCCAAAGTTAAGTTTGACTAGAATTCTTATCTTTAAAAGCAAGTCACTGAGGTCTATAAAAAGGCAGTATAACTTGGTAAACACTTAAGAATAAAAATATTAAATAGGGGAGCGATGTAGCTCAGTGGTTGAGCACCTGCTTCCCATGTACAAGGTCCTGGGTTCAATCCCGGGTACCTCCTTTAAAAAAAAATTTTAAACAGCAAAGTATAATCTGAAAAGAAATGACAGGTTTGAACACAAACCAGAAAGCAAGCACAACAAAAAATGATATATTAATACTAAAGATGTTGTTCTAACTCCAGGTTAACTATAAGAAAAGAAATATTTGGAGATAGAAAAACAAATATTAATCAATGTAGAACCTTTCCCAAGATTAGAGGTGCTCAGGATACCGCAAACTATGACAAATCCCACATTCCTGATTTTGTATGGCCCATGAACCAAGAACAGTTTTACATTTTTAAATGGTTGTAAAAAAACAAACAACAATAAACAAAGAAAATGTGACAAGGACTTCATGTGCCAGCAAAGTCTAAAAATATTTACTATCTGGCCCTTCATTTAAAGAAGAAAAATTTTCTAACCCCTGGTGTAAATAAAATATCTTTTCATAAATCTAACATATTTTCAACACATAATTATTTCCTTTATACTTCAAAACAAAACAAAACAAAAACACTACTCTGAGAAAGTCTGGGTTGTCAAAGTCCAGCCAGTTTAAAAGCACAGATACTACAACAAAACTAGTTAGAAATGGAACAAAGAAAAGACACAAGATTTTATATCTTTAGCATTTTTTCCAGCCTTCAAATAGAATAAAAACTTTTAGATCAGGTACACAGGTTATTAATAACCCTAAGAAACTAAGATAGAATAAAGCTATTTAAACTAATTCAACATAAAATAGTAAATGGATGAAAGTTACTCCATGTAATTCCCTCCCCACAAATAAAGTACTGAAGCAGTAAAAAATGTTTCTAGATGAAAATGTACTATGCTGGCAAGAATAAATTGTAGATGAAATTGAAACATTCCTGGTGACACTATGAACAGGCCTAATCCTTTTGGAAAACAATTAGATGGAATTATTAAGAGTCACACAAATGTTCATAGCCTTTGACACAACAATGCCACTTCTGGTAAAAATGCTGAGGAAATATAGTTTTTTAAAAAAAGATATACACTTAACACAGCATCCTAAAATGTCTTACAATGGAAAATTAAATAGGCATTTAATACCAACCCACAATCTTATGCCATTTATCTATCTTCCAGGTACACTCTGTTTTTTTGTTTTTTTTTTTTTTTTTACCAGGAGGTACCGGGGATCGAACCCCGGTCTCTCCATATGGTAGACGGATGCCGAACCTCTTGAACCACATCCGTTTCCCTCCAGGTACACTCTGAATCTAAACCCCATCCCCACCATCAAGTCACTTAGTCCATGATGCCATTTTGTCTCGTGCAATCTCCTGCAATCAATTCCTAGCAGATATCCCTGCTGTCACTCTTATGATACAGTCTCCACATACCAGCAAGTAATCGTTTTTAATATAGGTGAGATCATGTCACTGCCCTGCTCAAAGTCCTTCAACAGCATCCCATTGATCTTTTAAAAAAAATTTTTTTTTTGAAGTACCGGGGACGGAGATTGAACTAGAACCTTCTTAAGTGGGAAGCTGGCACTCAACCACTGAGTCACATCAGCTCCCCAAAGCTGGTTTTTCTGTTTGTTTGCTTGTTGTTTATTTTGTTTTAAGGAGGCACCAGAACCCAACCCAGGAACTCCCATGTGGGAAAGCAGGCGCTCAACAGCTTGAGCCACATCTGCTCTCCACTGATCTTTAAACTAAAATTCAAAGGACTTATCAACATCCTTCTATGATTCACTCTCAATACCCTTTATATTTCCTTCACAGCAATTATTACATTTTATCATTACATATTTATTTGTGTAATCATTTAAGTCTACATCCCCACTAGGCTTTAAACTCCATGATGGCAGCTCTCACCACTATATCCCATGTGCAAAACAACAGTCTTGAACACAGTAGGAAATCAGTACTCTCTTCAATCAATTAATGGATCCATTCGATCTAAGCATATGGAGCACTAAAAAATAAATTAATTTTTATTAAAACTATAAAAAATGCACATAAAAAACAGTCAATATAAACATAATTTAACAGATTTTCAACTGTTCATACTCTTCTCAAATTTCCACACTAAAGACACTGCATCTTTGAAATGAGTTCATAGAACACCCCCATTAGTTGTCAATATAATGGTTTATAAAGGCAGATTTTTAAATCTATTTTTAACTTTTTTTCAAAGTTTTCTAATAAAAATAAGCACAGCTTAAGACATGTAAATTTTAATGACACTGAAGTTGTACATTTTAATGTTACAATATATTGAGTATTTTAACAAATGTATTCAAGCAAGTTGTATACAGTATATCTTTTATGTAAACAGACAATTAAGATTATGAGTATTTTGAAAGCTAAGAATAAAACATTCAAAATAAGATGAACTTATTAGCTAGTATATCATTTAGTCATTTTTCTATTATGCTTAATAGTAACTGAGTTACTTAGTGTGCATACTTTTTAGTATACTCAATTTATATTTCCAGTTCAGGCAGTAACCCTGATGTGGGAAGACAGACTATAATAAACACTCTAAAAAGGAATGAAGTTCTGCTATATGCTAGAACATGGATGAACCCTGAAGACATCATGTTGAGGGATAGGGAATGAGGAGTTAACAATGCTCAGTTTCTGTTGGGACTGTTGGATAAATTTTAGTAATGGATGATAGTGATGGTAGCACAACATTATGAATGTAAAAAACACCTCTGAACTAAATTTTTGAAAGCAGTTAAAATGGGAAATTTTAGGTTATATATGTTACCATAATAAAAATTTTAAAAAGCCTTAGAACTGTACAACACAAAGCTGAACCCTAAAGTAAACTACAGAATACAATTACTAGTAGAATTATAATAATATTGTTTCCTCAGTTGTAACAAAGGTATCACATTAATGCAAAATGTTAATAGGGAAAACTGCAGGGGGGAGGATATATATGGGAACTCTGTACTTTCTGCAAACTTCTAATAAAAAAAAAAAAAATTCAACAACAAAAAGGAATGATATACTGATACATGCTACATAAATGACCCTTGAAAACATCATCCTAAGTAAAAGAAGCCAGGCTCAAAAAGCCACATATTGTATCATTCCCTTTATATGAAATGTTCAGAACAGGCAAATCCATTGACAGAAAGTAGATGGGTGGCTGCCAGGGACTGGCAAGGGTAACTGGGGAGTGAGTGCTAATGGGTATGGGGTTTCTTTTCAAGGGACAAAAGTATTCTGGAATTAGTGATGATGGTTGTACACCTTGTGAATATACTAGAAACCACTGAACTGTACACTTTAAAAAGGTGAATTTTATGTTACACAAATTACATCAGTAAAAGAAAATTGGCAGCTTCCAGAAAGATGGAGGATTAGAGAGGCTGAGGGATCACTTCTCTCCCAGAAAAAATAGCTAGAGGACAAGCAGAGACTGTCTGGAGGGCTGCTCTGGGGCTCAGAACACCAAAGGAAGGCGAGACACCACCCAGAAGAGAGAGGGGCCAAGGAACGGAGTCTCAGCTGGTTGAAAAATCCCATGAGTAGAGCTGCAAAAGCAGCGGTGGGCGCCCTTTCCCCCACCTACAGAGCAAACCGCAGTCTGAGGACTGCAGTGGCTGTGGATTGCAATGGCTACAGACAGGGGTTTGCAGGATCCTCTCCCCCAAGAAAGGGGAGAGGGAGGGACACAGCCTACAGCAAATGCAGATTTTGGCCAGCAAACTTGGTCTGCTGCGGACTGGGTCTGCTGGTTGGAAGGTCACATACTTCCAGGCCAGGTGAGGCTGGGACATTTCTTGTACTAAGAGCCTGCAGGGAGCTAAAGATAATTTGTCTTCTCAACCACCCTCCCTAGTGCCCCGGGCTGGTTGCTGATGACCCAGAGGGATGGAGGTTGCAGTCGGCCAAGGGAGGAGAGCAGCCTGTGAGAAAGTTTGTTTGTGAGGCCTGGCCAGCCCTAAGGACATTGCTTCTGTACCACCCACCGCAGAGTTACACTGAATGCATTCCCCCCAGCACCTGGGGTCTGAGCTGAGGGGCCTGCCAAAGAGCGCCGTCTGCTGGCCAGACCAGAAAAAATGCACGTTAAAGAAAAATAATAAAAGACACAAGCAGGTGCTTTTACTGCCATCTTCTCCAATGACCTTGAAAACTGGTCTGCACCCCATTACTGGGTCTTATTCCTGGTTTGAGCAGTTAAACAGGGGCAATCCTAAAGATCTAGAACAAGTTGAACCAAGAGTCAAAGAACAATGGTAGCACAGAGCTACGTAACAATAAATCCCTGGGCAAGAAAGAGAAACTGAACATCAGAGTAAACTGAGCACCAGAATCAGATACCTAGACATCAGCAAAAATTACAAGCCATACAAATAAAGAGGAAGATATGACTCAGGCAAATGAACAAATCAAAGCTCCAGATGAGACACAGGACTTGAAACAGCTAATTAATGAGGTTCATACAAATCTAAATCAAATCACGGTGCTGAAGGATAACATGGCTAGAGAAATAAAAAACACTAAGAAGACAATGGGGGGAAAAATGACACTGAGTAAGCACAAAAAAGAATTTGAAATCTTGGATAGAAAAATAACAGCTTATTGGAATAAAAGACACAGTTAGTGACAAAAATACAACAGAGGCACATAACAGTAGATTTGAAATCATGGAATAAAGAATCAGTGGTGTAGAGGAAAAAAACAACTGAAGTTGAAGAGAAAGAAGAAAACAGAGAGAAAAGAATGGAAAAAATTGAGCAGGGAGTTGAATAACACGAACTGCACCAACATACATGTTATGGGAATTCCGGAGGAAGAAGAGAGAAAAGGGGGCAGAAAGAGTATTTGAGTAAATAATGGCTAAAAATTTCCCCAACTCTCATGAAAGACATGAATATATGTGTCCAGGAAGCATAGCGTACGCCAATTAGAATAAGTCCAAATAGACCTACCCCAAGACACACAATATGCAGAATGCCAAATGCCAAAGAGAAAGAGAAAATTCTGAAAGCAGTAAGGGAAAAGTGAAACATCACGTACAAGGAACATTCAATAAGACTTGGTGAGGATTTCTCTTCAGAAACCATGGAGGCAAGAAGGCAGTGGTATGACATAAATACAGTACTGAAAGAGAAAAACTGTCAGTCAAGAATTTTTTATTTTCATTTTAAAAACAATTTATTGAAGTAGATCATTCATAAATGAACATACATGGACAATACATTTATTATTATTATTATTTTTTTTTTTTTTAAAGATTTTATTTATTTATTCATTTATCCCCCCCTTGCTGCTTGTGCTCGCTGGGCCAGCCAACCACGCCGTGCGGGCGGGCCCGCCCCCACCAGGAGGCCCCGGGAACCGAACCCAGGGCCTCCCACATGGCAAACGGGAGCCCCACTGATTGAGCCACAGCCGCTTCCCTGGACAATACATTTATAGTAAAAGTTGTGAACTTACAAAACAAACATGTATAACATCATATAGGCAAGAATTTTTTCAGAAACCATGGAGGCAAGGAAGGCTATGGTACTGAAAGAGAAAAACTTTCAACCAAGAATTCTTTATCCAGCAAAACTGTCCTTCAAATATGACAGTGAGTTTAAAATAGTCACAGATAAACAGAAACTAAGAGAGTTCATAAACAAGAATCCAGATCTACAGGAAACACTACAGGGAGTTCTGCAATCAGAAAAAAAAAAAGAATAGAGAGGCTTGGAATAGAGTGTAGAAGTAAAGACTATCAGAAAGGGTAACCAGGTGTAAAAAGGTGGACAAAAATAAGATGTGACATATGAAAGCCAAAGGATAAAATGGCTGAAGTAAGTAATGCCTTTACTATAACAACATTGAATGTTAATGTGTTAAAATCCTCAAACATCTAGGCTGGGAAACGGATGTGGCTCAAGTGATTGGGCTCCCATCTACCATATAGGAGGTCCAGGGTTCAATTCCTGGGGCCTCCTGGTGAGAGGCAAGCTGGCCCGAGCTGAGAGCTGGCCCATGCAGAGTGCTGGCCCGCACAGAGAGCTGGCGCAGCAAGATGACGCAACAAAAAGAGACAATAAGAGACGCAGCAGACCAGGGAGCTGAGGTGGCACAAAAGACTGAGTGCCTCTCTCCCACTCCAGAAGGTCCCAGGATCAGTTCCTGGTGCCTCCTACATGTTGGGCCACAACACAGCTCTCAATAAAAAAAGATTGAAATTGTACAAAGCACCTTCTCTGATCATAATGGAATGAAGATAGGTATCAATAACAGGTGGGAAAGGGGAACATTTGCAAATATACGGAGGCTAAACAACACACTCCTAAACAATCATTGGGTCAAAGAATAAATTGCAAGAGAAATTAGTATGCATCTCCAGATGAATGAAAACAAGAATACAACATGTTCGGGACTTGGGAATTGTCCTGAATGACACTGCAATAACAGACACAAGCCATTATGTATCTTGCCATAACTTATAAAATTATGCGGGATAGAGTGTAAACTACAATGTAAACTATAATCCACGCTTAGTGGCAATGCTTCAAAATGTGTTCATCAATTGTAACAAATGTACCACATTAATGAAAGATGTTGTTAATGTGGGAAAATGTGGGAGGGGTTAAGAGCAGGGCAGATGAGAATCCCCTGTATTTTTTATGTAACATTTATGTAATCTAAGTATCTTTTAAAAAAATAAAAAGGTATATTAAAAAAAAAAGAGGAAAAAAAACATATGGGATACAGCGAAGGCAGTGCTGAGAGGGAAAATTATAGCCCTAAATGTCTATATTGAAAAAGAAGAAAAAGCTAAACTCAAAGATTTAACTGAACAACTAGAGAAACTAGAAAAAGAACAGCAAACCAATCCCAAAACAAGCAGAAGGAAAGAAATAGAAATTAGAGCAGAAATAAATGAAATTGACAACAACAAAAATAGAGAAAATCATCAAAACCAAAAGCTAGTTCTGTGAGGAAAACCAATAAAATCAACAAACCCTTACTAGCAAAGAAAAAAAGAGAAGATGCAAATAAATAACAGCAGGAATAAAAGGAGGTCATTGTAACTGACCCCACAGAAATAAAAAGGATCATAAGAGGGTATTATGAGAAACTGTATGCCAACAAATTAGATATTCTAGATGAAATGGACAAATTCCTAGAAATGCGCAATCTATACTGACTCTACAAGAAATACAGGAACTCAACAAACCAATCACAAGTAAAGAGGTTGAATCAGTCATCAAAAATCTTCCAAGAAAAAAAAGTCCAGGACCAGATGGCTTCACAGGTGAATTCTACCAAACATTTTGAGAAGAATTAATACCAATCCTGTTTAAACTCTTCCAAAAATTGAAAAGGAGGGAAAACTACTCAACATATTTTATGAAGCCAACGTCACCGTAATACCAAATCTAGATAAAGATACAAAATGCAAAAATTCTCAACAAATACTTGCAAATCGAATCCAACAGCAAAGAATTATACATCACAATCTGGTGGGATTTATTCCTGGTATGAAAGGGTAGTTCAACACAAGAAAATCAACTAACGTAATAGACCACACATTAACAAATTAAAGGGGAAAAAAAACCCACAAGATTATCTTAACTGATGCAGAAAAGGCATCTGACAAAATCCAGCATCCTTTCTTGATAAAAACACTTAAAAAGATAGGTATAGAAGGAAAAGGTCTTCAACATAATAAATGGCATATATGAAAATCGCACAGCCGACATCATACTAAATGGGAGAGGGTGAATGCCTTCCCTCTAAGATCAGGAACAAGACAAGGATGCCTACTATCACCACTGTTATTCAACATTGTGCTAGAAGTTCTAGCTTGAGCAATTAGACAAGAAAAAGAAATAAAAGGCATCCAAATCAGAAAAAAGGAAGCAAAACTCTCACTAGTTGCAGATGACATAATCCTGTATTTAGAAAATTCTGAAATATCTACAACAAAGCTATCAGCGCTAATAAATGGGTTCAGCAAAGTGGTAGGATACAAGATCAACAAGCAAAAATCAGCAGTGTTTCTATACAATAGTAATGAGCAAGCTGAGGAGAAAATCAAGAAAAAATTCCATTTGTAATGGCAACAAAAAGACTCAAATATCTAAGAATTAATTTAACCAGGAATGTAAAGGAATGTAAAGGAAGAATTTCTGTATTCAGAAAACTATAAAACACTGCTAAAAGAAATCAAAGAAGACCTCAACAAATTGAAGTACATTTCAATTTGGATTGGAAGACTAAACAGCATGAAGATTTCAATTCTACCCTAATTGACCTATAGATTTAATGCAATACCAATCAAAATTCCAACAGCCTACTCTACAGAAATAGAAAAGTCAATTACCAAATTTATTTGGAAGGGAAAGGGGTTCCAAATGGCCAAAATGTCCTGAAAAAGAAAAGCAAAGTCAGGAAGACTCATGCTGACCTTGAAGTGTTTTATAAATACACATTGGTCAAAACAGCGTGGTATTGGCATAAAGATAGACACATCGATCAACGGAGTCAAATTGAGAGTTCAGAAAGAGATCTTTACCTCTATGGTCAACTGATTTTTGATAAGGCTATGAAGTCTACTTCTGGGATGGAACAGTCTCTTCAGCAAATGGTGCTGGAAGAACTGGATATCCATAACCCAAAGAATGAAAGAGGACTCCTATCTCACTCCCTATACAACAATCAATTCAAAATGGATCAAATACCTAAACATAAAAGCCAGGACCATAAAACTCCTAGAAGATAATGTAGGGAAACATCTATAAGACGTAGCAGTAGGTGGGGGTCTCTTAAGCCTTACACCCAAAACATGAGCAACAAAAATAGATAAACAAATAAATGGGACCTCCTCAAAATTAAAGACTTCTACATCTCAAAGGACTTGTGAAGAACATAAAAAGACAACCCTCTCAAAGGGAGAAAATATTTGGAAATCATGTATCTGACAAGGGTCTGATATTCATGATAAATAGAGATCCTACAACTCAACAATAAAAAGACAAATGACCCAGTTAGAAAATGGGCAAAAGACCTGAATAGACATTTTTCTAAAGAAGAAATATAAAAGGCAAAAAAAATACAAGAAATAATGTTCAATATCACTAGCAATCAGGAAAATGCAAATCAAAGGTACAATAAGGTATCATTTCACACCTACTAGAATGGCCAGTATTAACAAAACAGAAAACTACAAGTATTGGAGAGGAGGTAGAGAGAAAGGAATGCTTATTCACTGTTGGTGGGACTGTAGAATGGTACAGCTACTGTGAAAGTCTTGTTTAGCAGTTTTTAAAGAAGTTAGATATAGAAAAATCTACCATGTGACCTGGCAATACTGCTACTAGGTATTTTCGCAGAAGATCTGAGAGCAGTGACACAGACAAAAATCTGCACACTGGTGTTTACAGCAACATTATTCACAATTGCCAAAAGATGGAAACAACCCAGGTGTCCATCAACTGACAAACGGATAAACAAACTATGGTATATACACATGATGAAATATTATTCAGCAATAAGACAAAATGAAGTTGTGAAGCCTATGACAACATGGATAAACCTGGAGGATATTGTGTTAAGTGAAGCAAGCCAGGCACAAAAGGACAAATACTTTATGATTTTGCTATTATGAATTAAATATAATGAGCAAACTCATGGGGTTAATAGCTGGAATATAAATCACTAGAGAATAAAATGTGGTTAGAGAATGGAAAGCTGAATTACCATTGCAGAAGGGGTAAAAAGTTGTTTGTAAATGATTGTGTGTTTTTTTTTGAGTAATGAAAATGCTCTAATATTGACTGACGTGATGAATGCACAACTCGGTGATTATACCAAATGCCATTGTTTGTATGCTTTAATTATATGGTTCATGAACAACAACAAAAATAATAAATAGGGTGGGTTGGAGGAAAAATACACCAAATGTAAGATATGGATGGACTATAGTTAGTAGTCATATTTTGACAACACTCTTTCATAATTTGTTACAAATGTTTCACAACAATGCAAAGTATTTGTGGGTGGGGTATACACCCACAAATACAGGGATATATGGGAACCCTGTATGATGTTATGCACGTTTGTTTTGTAAGTTCACAACTTTTACTATATACTTATTGTTTATGTATGTTCATGTATGAATCATATACTTCAATAAATTGTTTTTAAAATGAAAAAAAAAAAAAAGAAAAGAAAATTCGCAGAGCTATTTGGTTGGGGATGTGAACAGAAAGGGAAAGAAAGGAGTGAGGGATGGACGAAAAGATGAATTCAATTTTGGGTATGGTGAATTCATTATGTCTGTGGGTTGTCCTGATGGGTATGATCAAATATACAGATCTGGTGCTCAGGACAGAAGTCTAGGTTAGATAGAGATGGGCTCAGAAGTCTTCAATCTATGGGCAACCCAGAACTACATTTACTTGTGTTGTGATCTTGGGCAAACTACTCAATCTCTCATTTACTCTAAGCTACTGTTTTCTCAGCTTTAAAAATGGGTAAATAATAGCATACAGGACCAGGCATGCAGGTGAGGATTAAAGACCATGAAAATCCCTTTATAAAATGGAAAGTACTATAAAAAGTTAACTATTAATTTATATATTACTTTGCACATGCTATTATAGGTCAAAAAAGTAGGGGGCAGGCTGCTGGCTATTAGGAACTATACAGAAACAACGTCCTGTCCTTATAAAATCTTTGAACAACCTGACTCGGGCTACCATTTGCAAAACTGGTAGCCATATTTTAAGGTAAATACACTGGAGCTTGACAGGTTCCTGGGATTGAGAGCTAAAATTAAGGCAAGTTTAGGGTCATAAAAGATTTATACTTTGATTAGTCACCAAGGATTTTAAAGAGCTTGTTCTCGTGACAATTTGCAGTTAAAAATTAAGACATTCACTAAAAGTAAGGATAAGAACAAAGACTTCATTACCAAATGCTGGATACTGGGAATAATGAAAATGTTAAATCTTAATTTAGGACTAGAGAAAATAAAATGTGTACTCCCAAGAGAGTTAAAAAATCTGAATAACATCAAGGAAAATTTGCACAACAGATTCTGAAAATAAGGGTAATATAAGCACACATCTGTAACCTATTGAAGTCAAGTGGCATTCTCCCATAAAAAATATTGCTTGATGTCAAGGTCAGGATGTGAGGCTGGATGGAGTGTGGATCTAATCTTAATAATTACAAATGCCAATATAATTTTCATGTTTTGAATTATATACCTCTCAGTTATTCTTACTTGCCCTTGATACTGATTTCCCAAGAGTACATCTGCGTTATCCAATCTATTGAGGCTTTAAAGAGGGAAGAAAGTAATGAAGTAACCTAACATTTTAGTGACTTTTTCTCCTCCCCCAAAATGAATAATTCTCCCCCTCGCCCCCAACAGTATATGCTCATTTTTAAAAAACCTAAACATTAAGGTTAAGCTGATCTCTATGTCTAAACACTACAGAGACTGGGAGAGTAATTAATAGTTTGGCATATGTCCTACTATATTTTATGTTCAAATTTGTATTTTCTTAGATAAATAGAATCACTCTATACAGTGTGCTGTGATCCATATGTCAATACATATAGCTCTACCTCATCCTTTTCTTTATTTTTTTTTCCAAAGATTTTTTTATTTATTTCCACAACACCACCGCCCCGTTGTTTTGTGCTTGCTGTCTGCTCTCTGTGTGTTCTTCTGTGTCTGCTTATCTTCTCTTTAGGCAGCACCGGGAACCGATCCTGGAACCTTCTGGAGTGGGAGAGAGGCACTCAATTTCTTGCGCCACCTCACCTCCCTGGTCTGCTGTGTCTCTTATTGTCTCTCCCGTGTGTCTTTTTGTTGCATCATCTTGCTGCACCAGCTCTCCGCACGGGCCAGCACTCCTGTTCGAGCCAGCACTCTGTGCAGGCAGCACTTCGCGTGGGCCAGCTTGCCTTTCACCAGGAGACCCTGGGAATCGAACCCTGGACCTCCTATATGGTAGACAGGAGCCTAATCGCGTGAGCCACATCCGTTTCCCCCTCATCCTTTTCAACATCAGTATAATATAATTTGTAAGGATATACCATAATTTACTTCACTCATTCCCTATTCAAAGACATATTGCTTTCATTTTTAAGAAATTTATAAACAACTTTGCAACAAACATTCCTGTATATACATCTTAAACAATATCCAATTAAATCCCTGGGATAAATTCCTATAAGTGGAATTATTTGGTCAAAGGGCATGCCGTTTAAATTTTGAGACATACCACCAAATTAACCTCTGGAAAGTTTGTAAGAATTTATACTCCTGCTACAGCATAGAGTGCACAACTCTCCATCATCTTCCCAGCACTGAATGTTCATTCTAAACTTCTCCAATCTGAAAGTAAAAAACGGTACTTAACTGTTTAAACTTTCATTTTTATATTAGTGAGGTAAGCATATTTTTAAATATGTTATAGGTAATTTGTTTTATTTATTTTTTGGTAGATAGGTTGGCTATCTATATTTATACCCTTAGCTCTTTTTTTTTTTTTCCCCCTATTTGGATATCTGCCTTTTTCTAATTTACATATGAAAAAGCTTACTGTTATATGTTGCAAATAGTTTTCCAATGCATATTTCATTTACCTAGCATTATTTTTAAATGTCCTAAATTTTTGTAGCCAAATAACTCAATCTTTTCCTAAATGGTTCCCTAAATGGTTTAAGGATACTTTGAAATTGAAAAAGGGATTTATACTTTCCTCATTAGAGAAAATTCTCGCAATTCCACAATTAAGGCGCTAACCTAAGGGTAAATTAATTTGCTCCATCTCTGTTACTTAGATAACACTTCAAGAACCAGGATTTATGACAAACGTTTTTATTTCACAGCTTATCAAAGGTTTAACATTAAAATTTATACAGGGTAAAACCAGGGTTTTCACCATGGGAAGAAGGAGATATGGAGGAAGTTGAAGAGGGCTAGGACAGGGAAAAAACAAGTAAACTTGGAGCATGGGGTTGTGCTAGAAAGTAAAGGAGAGCTCAAAAACTGCTGGGGGCACATTAAAAGGACACAGGATCCAACCTAAAAAGAATTCCAAGGGCCATATCAAAAGCAAATTTGAGCATCAATATCACTAATTACAGTAACAGACTTCAACACAATGAATAAAAAAAGAATCTATTAAGCCCACACTGATAAAAATAAAACAAACCAAACAAATAAGTGAAGGAACAGGGAAGAGAAAAGAGAGCTCTTATTTATGGCAGACTCCAATAATAAATGTAGATGTAATGACAGATTTAGAACATAACCATTCTGCATCCACCACAGTAGCAATTTATTCAGGAAAGAATTATCAGTGGATGCTAAATCCCACTGGGTATAAGTATACTGAAGAACAGTATAATTATAATTTCACAGTATCTCAATTATAAAGGAACTAAAGATATCTTTACAAAGAAAAATCTGATAGATATCACCTTACCCAAATAATCAAATAATCAACATTAATATCATCAATACTGGGACAAACCAACATCACGTGCCTCCTGATGTGATGCACTGAGGACACAATATCACTTATGTAACATTCCTGCCAAAACTGTTTAACTTGAATCAGATCATGAGCAAACAGATAATTTAAACTGGAGGACTCTAGAAGACAACTGGCCTGAATTCTTGGGAAAATACCTTTGTCAGAAAAAACAAACAAACAAAGGCTCAGAAACTATTCTAGAATAAAAGAGGCTTTGAGAAACGACAACTAAATGTGACACATTTTTGATCATGGAGCAGGAAAAAAAGAGCTGCTAAAGAACATTATTGGAATAACTGACAAAATTTGAATATGGACTATATATTAGATAACAGTATTACATCAATGTTAAATATCCTAAATTTGATCATCACATTTTGTTTATACAAGGAAATATTCTTGTTAGAATAGGATCAGCAAACTTTTTCTATAAAGGGCCAGGCAGTAAATATTTTAGGCTTTGCAACTACTCAACTCTGCCATTACAGTGCAAAAGCACCCATAGACAATATGTAAAAACATGTGAGCATGGCAGTGCTCCAAAAATGTTATTTACAAAAGCAAGCAGCAGGTTGGATTTGGCCAGCAGGCCAGTCTTAGTCATGACATGTGTAATTTATTCTCAAACAGAATAAATAGAGTAAATAGCAAAAATAAATAATATACATTCATGAATGTGAGAAAATATAAAATATATACACAAAATATAAACACTTTGATAGATAGAAAGTAAATATGGCAAAATGTTAACTAATGAATCTAGTTTAAATGTAACCTGTGCTCATTGTATGACTGTTCACTAGTTTTCTATATAGGTTTGAAATTTTTCAATAAAAAGTTGGAAAAATTACCTAAGGTAGGCAATAAGTGTATCTCCTTAATCCTCCCAACTATTTCATTTCTACTACATATTTCTACTAATTTTATTATATTAAGATTGCAATAACATAACTAGTCCATAAACCTACGCACTATGAGATAAAAAAGGCAAGAGATTTAAGAATTCTAACGCCCTCTGAAAGTATAATAAAGCCTCTAAATTAAGTTGTACATAATTAGGATCACTGCCTAGAAATACTGCTCTTCAAAATCATATCTAAGACCAATAAACTTCATGAAGGCAGGGATCTGGTCCTTTTTGCACCTCAGTGTATCTCCTGGAAGATTGCATGGTACAAAGTAGGCACTGAATGAAGGAATTAGTTGCATTGCTACAACATTTATCTTTAGAAATGGCAAATAAAAAAAAATTTTTCCCCAGTTATTTCTGTCACCAAGACAGAGTAAAACATGGATCCAAGGTGGAATAAAATATGTACCATAATTTTTAACATCCACGTCTAAGTAAACACTTAATATTCTTTTTTTCTTTTTAGGAGGTACTGGGGATTGAACCCAGGACCTTGTATATGGGAAACAAGTGCTCAACCACTGAGCTACAGCTACTCCCATTAATATTCATTTTTTTTATTTTTTCTTATTTTTTTTTCTTATTTTTTTTTTATTATAATGGGTAAAAATCAAAATTCTCACAATACATACAAACATTTGCAAAATGATATATAAATATATATGCATATATGTGTATTTGCTTACAAAAATGTTATTTATATATATATATACATACATATATTTTAAGAGGTGCTTAGATTACCCAAAATATTACACGGAACCCACTGGGATTCCCATGTTGCCCATTAATATTCTTAAATAAATATTACTTTTCTTAAGTCAACCTAAATACAGTGCCTAAATTGTCTTAATTAATTCTAAACATCAGATGCTCCATCACTACTCCACATCCTTATACAAATCTCAAAATGTGAACTCTGATAACTTGCCACTTTTGAATAGGCCCTTCCTAACACTTCATATAACTGCCAAACTTTGTGTTCTGTAACTTGTCTCCTGGGCACATGCAAAGACATTCAGAGCCACCATAAGGTTTTATTTTCTCAAAGTAAACTCAAGCAGTGTTAACAACAATGTAAACATCCAGTTTCCTCCTACACTGCTATATCTATCTTTCTTACTTCACTTAGATAACTAATTAGTTTAAATATATTCACCTGCATTTTTAATTAGCCCTAACTAGGTCAACACAGCAATCTTTATATTAATAGTAGCAGAGAATACAAGTGATAATTTAAATTTTTAAAAGTTAATTATATAAAATAAACTCTTACTAAATTTTATATATTTACAAATTGATTATATCCACAGTTTAAATTTGAAAAATATCGAAACTGAGGATTTCTTTGTCATTTATTATAAAAGCAAGTTGGCCAGTAGAGGGCACTCACTTGAAAGGGGGGAAGGCTGGGCTACATACAGCCTTGAAGAGAAATACATTTATAATAATGCCATGCGTAGCTCATTTTAAAACAGAATGTTTTAATAGGACACTGGTGTAAGTATAATGTATTATTAGTTTACAAAAGGTAGTTACAGTTTAAATCTATGCTATGTTAGGAAATCTAACATAAACCTTATACAAGGGACTTGAATTTGACAATTTTAGAGATGTCAAAGCTGTATGTGACATATATCAGGGTTCCAACTGCATCACTATTAACATTTTGGGCCAGATCATTCTTTGTTGTGGGGGCTCTTCAGTGCACTGTAAGGAAGCCACTGTGCTCAAGGCACAACATCCCTGGCCTCTGCCCCCTACAGATGCCATAGCAGCACCCCCTCTCCAGGTGTGACAAGCAAAAATATCTCCAGATATTGCCAAATGACCCCTGAGGAACAAAAGCACCTACCCTCCATTGAGAACTACAGAGATATGGGTATAAAACTAGAAAAGTGGCAGCTTACAACAATATGCATGGCTTTTCTTATAGCACTTCTCAACACTAGTTTAACATTACAAAATTTCTCTCCAATCTAAACACCTTATTCTGAGAGTAAAAGAAATTCAATAATAAATGTGTGTGGCGGGGGGGAGAAACCGATAAATCTTTTGGTGAGGGAAGCAGATGTGGCTCAAGTGGTTGGGCTCCCATTTACCACATGGGAGGCCCCGGGTTTGATTCCCAGGGCCTCCTGGTCCGCACGACGCGGTGAGCTGATGCAGCAAGATGACACAATAAAAGGAGACAAGCAGACACAGAAAAATGCACCGCAAATGGACACAGAAAACACAAGCAGCAAGGGGGGGATAAATAAATTAAATTAAAATATATATAGATATTTTGGTGAATAAATACAGGACAGTGCACTAAAGATGGAACAAATCAATCCAATTATGAATCCATTCTTCTTTACTAAGTAGGAGACTTTCATCAAAAAGGGGCACATTATAAATGTCAGAACTATAAATGTCACATTAACAGAAGCATGCAGATGTCAATGAATTTAGAGACGAGGAAAAACGTGTGTTGCCATATTTTATTTTGCTAGCACATTTTACCGAGTAGATATTCAACATATATTTGCTATTTGATCAACTAATCATTCTGCTCTTTATGTCTATAACTACCTGTATTGCTTTAAGGCAAGATTTTTCTTCTTCCACCAAATTTTACATTGGAAAAACATTTCAGAGAACATGTTTTGACAATAACACGCGATCTCTAAATTATAAAAGCATGTATTTCTAGTCTCGTATGTTGTATTTGGGGGTTCACTTAAAGTTTTTAATAATCTTTCCATACATATATTTCATTACTGTCACAATCTATTTGGAATTCTTTGGCGGACTTCATAAAAAATAAAGATAAAATCTTTCAGAATATAAGTAAAGGTAATTATGTGCACAGCCTCAAACATAACATGCTCTATCTACTGTCATGCCTTTCTAATAATATATCCTAATTTACGGCTTTGATTTCGGCTATCAAGATGCCATAAGAATTAGATAGTAGGCTAAGTTCAAATTTTAGTATATTGATAAATGTGAATTTGTCTCCAAATATTAAATATTTTTAGTTTAAAACACAGTTCATTTTTTGCTATTAAAGAAGTATATACAAGGGTACAGTGGAAATTCTGCTTGACTTGGTCTCAGAAGACCTAGATTCCATTTCTAGCACTTACTAGCTAAATATCTTTAGGTGAGTTATAACCTTTCAGAAACAATTTTTGTCCATAAAATGAAAGAAGCAGTGACCACTGTCCTTAAGTACCTCATAGTGTAAACTTTCACACATTCTAAATCACTAGAAAACATGGCGTAACTTGATTTAAAAAATAAAATAAAAAAACATGTCTTCCCATTTATTTTTTTTTTTTATTATTTATTTATACGCCGCCCCCCCCATTGTTTTTGCACTCGCTGTCTTGCTCTCTCTGTTTCAATTTGCTGTGTGTTCTCTGTGTCTGCTTGTCTTCTCATCTTCTCTTTAGGAGGCACCAGGAACTGATCCTGGGACCTCCAATGTGGGAGAGAGGCATTCAGGTGCTTGAGCCACCTCAGCTCCCTGGTTTGTTGTGTCTCTCCTCTTTGTCTCTTTTTGTTGAGCCAGCTCTCCACGTGGGCCAGCTTGCTTTCACCAGGAGGCCCCGGGAAACGAACCTGGGACCTTCCATATGGTACACAGGAGCTCAATCACTTGAGCCACATCCACTTCCCCCATTTGTTTTAATTGCAGGAAAACTGATGAGAATTCCAAATGTGCAAAGTCTATGTTCTCTCTCACTTTCCCTCTGACCCACATTATTCAAAATCTAACAGCAGCAGTAAAATTCCCATCCTCCATTTTTAACTTTTTTACAAAAACATGAACCAACATTTTCATTTAATCAACTATTAAAATGAACTACTAAATTCTTTTGTCTTTCTTGTAACTGAATTACATCAGAATTTAGTGTTTCAGTTCCCTCAGAGACACATTGTAGCTTGGAAGATAAGAGACAATCTCAGATGCCTTTTCCCAGGTGGTTAAACTAGTGCAGTAATGTCAGTTTCAAAGTTCAAAGGTAATCAATGTTTCCCAGAGTTAAGTCTTCTGGTTTGGCAGAATCATAATCAGACTTACAGGTTTGAGTTTATAAACTTTTCCTACCTTACTGCAATACAAAGGATTAACTATTAGCTTTATTTCTTGAAGACTTATACTGAACTTTAACAATTTTGAACAAAAGGTTTCCCAACTTATTTTATCCCATAATCATATAGCATCTGGTACCTCTGATAGAAAAGAGAGTGTACTGGAATTTCTCAGATTTTCAGAGACGATGGAGAGCACTTCTGTTAAAAATCATTTCTAAAATCCTACAAAAGCTTCCATGCTTAACCTGAATTCTATTAAAACTGTCTTTTACATCTGATTTAAATGGTAGAATATGCCAAGTAATGTTGGCCTTTGGAACATAGATTGAAATGGGTGAACTATTCAATCCACCTCAAAGGGGAGGGGGAAAAAAACCCAACAGCCTAGTATAGCACTGAATTGATTTGTCAAGTAAACATATAGAGGCTATTGCATAGGCTGTCCACTTCAATTAGACTGCTCCCCTTTACTAATGCAAATTCTTTAACACGGAAGCCAAATAAAAGTTGTTTCCATGTTTATATCCAATCTTTACAAATAGGTGTTCCTTCTCCATTTTTCCACAGCACCAAAAATATCTGACATTTCCTTATGATCAATCCTCAAAGTTATAAACTGCACAAACTTCCTCCCAAGGCCAACAATATCCACAGATTGCACTCAGTGCAAAGTATATCTAAGACATTACATAGCACAGTATCTTAATAGGGCATGCTGACCTGTTCTAGATTTCACAGCTCTGGATTTAGAGAAAGTTCGGAGAAATTTTTCAGAGCCAATTAAAAATAATTAGTAAATCAGATCTAAAATTAGGAATTAGGATTGCTTAACCTGGAATAAAAGAAGGCTAAGAAATGATCTCAAAATATGAAACAGTGATATACTTATGTCCCTCTCCACTGATGTTAAACTTAACATGGAGGTTCAGATTATACATAAAATATCCTAACAATTACTTCCTAGAAATGAGATAACAAGGAGTCATGGAACATCCCCTTCCTGCACATCTTTAGGATCAAATAAATACTTATCTGCTTGGAACGGTTTGAATATAGTGCTGCCAAAAGGCAGTAGGAAATATTACCTGATTTCTCTCAAGGTACTTCCCTTTTGCTGTTTGGCCTTTACTCTGGTAAGTTTTGATGAAACTAAAAAAGTCTGAAAATAATCTCCCAAGGCTTATTTATTAATCAAGTTCTAATAAGGACAACCCTAACATTTCTTTGAGTGAATTAAAAAAGAATTGCAAAGCAAAGGCAGGTTGGTAATGGCATAATTATATCCCTTATATATCACTTCTAAACAAAGAATGAGCTTTTTAAAATGCATCAGGTAGCTGTATGTTCTCTACTAGGCCAATTTTGAGGGGAAATACTACTAATTATATATATATTTTTTAAAATCACCCATCAAATGATTACATTTCACCAGTAGAATTCAATTCTAACTTCTACACATGAAGTAAAAATACCAAGAATCGCATAGACAACAACCACATAAACACATGGCTTTTAGGTACATATGAATACATAAATTCACATTTACACCCTCTCTTAAAACTCTGAAATACACTTCCAATCAAAATGCACCAATTCTGACACAGAGTGCACGCAATGGACCTTGGTATTTTCCCGAGAGAAGTACAGCTCTCCATATCTAAGGTTACATATAACCTCAGAGTTAAAACTTTGAAGTCCAAGTACATTCAGATAACTTAATAAAATTATTTTCAGTACAAGTGCCTTGTAATTAGTACTCACAAAAGTGATCTTTTTTGTATCCATAGGATGGGCTGACACAAATCAATATGCATAATATTTAAACAAGATTTACCTCTATTGTAGGATCATATTCATCCACAAAGTGATTCTGTATTAGCTGTATCGTCAAGGCACTCTTGCCTACGCCACCAGCTCCAACTACCACAAGTTTATATTCAGTCATTTTCAGCAGGCCTTATAATAAAAATAATAAAAACATGGCTGAATTAGAACATTTGTCGCACGTAAGATTAATACAAGCCAAACCCTCATGATTAACTTAACACGATGTCAACTTTACATGGAAAATTATTTCCAAATGCTTTACAAAATTAAATGACAAAAACCTCAGCTAACTACAGACACGTATTGTAATGAATTGCACTTCATGTACAAACTCTGCCTTTCAATATTTGAGCAAAATGCATTCAGAGTAGACAGTTTTTATGTCTTATATTCAGGTTGTTCTATCCAAACAGCCAGTCTGCTGTTCTGTAGCAGCTAATGGCTCTCAAAACAACACAGCATGGCTTCACTCAGTACCAGTGACCTGCTCAGTGCTCCACCCCCATAGAGTGCAGGCACACCCACACAAAACTTGTTGACAGCTATCTCCACTCCTATCACGACAGGATTGCAGTTGACTCTGGCCTCTGAAAGTTAGAAGTAGATATACTAAGAGTGTTGTGAGTGGAACCAAGGACTATAGAAAAACTTTTAAAATGCATCAGCAGAGTAGTTCTGGATAAAAAGCAAGAATCAGATAGGGGCAAGAGGGGGTGTCAAATAAAAGGTGGACACACAATGGGGAAATAAAATGTAGACATACAGCAGACAATATCTGATGGTATTTTAATCTGTAAATTATATGCCGGAGAAAATAAAGGTGTAAAAACCTTCATTAACAGTGGATTAACCATACAGTAGAGGTGATCTGATCATCAATCACAATCTGTAATCTTATATTAGTGCCAAAAAGCAGCACATTTGCAAAAGAAAGATCATTACATAAATCTAAATGTAAACAATGCTTATAATACAAGGTAATTTTAAAAAGAAATGAGTGAATATTTCTCAGTAATCCAAGAGACTTTTACTCTCTGCTTCTTGTACACCCTCTCCCAAAAGGTGCAATTAAGTATCGACAATTTATAAGGCTAACAAAGACAGAAAATGAAATCCACTGATATTAGAGTAAAACTTTTAGTCAGCAGTTTGAAACTTTTAGAAGTAAAATGAGTATATTTAATTTTATCTTTTTCCCCCCAATAAATCTTGGTATTATTACAAAAAAGTTATGTAAAAAGAATGGCAGTAAATGCAAATAGTGCTTCCAAATAGTACAAAGGCAAGTACTTCCAAATTAACCCCATGTACATACTGTAGACAAACACTACAGACTTGCAGCACCCAATTTAACAGAAGAACAAGAGTTAGCCAAAATGGTACACACACATGAAAAGATAATCTGGCTTAAATGATATACTTCCCATCTTATTCCTGAGCCCCCTCACAAGGAGCACCACAGCCCAGAAAACTTGTATTAGAAAATTGTGATAGTACAACTCCAGGCCCACATCTCTGCTCCACCTGCCCTGACTTGCTGCTTGTCTGGTATCACCTTGGGAGCCACTACAAACTGTTTGACCCTGCTTGTGATTCTAAGTGAAAGCCACAGCAAATGGGATAGATGAGAAGAATTCTACCAAAATGTATCCTCCAGGCCCACTCCCCAAACTGTGTGGAGAGCCTAGAACAGCAGTTCTCAAAGTGTGGTCTAGAAATCTCTCAGGACTTTTGGGGAGTCTGAGAGGCCAAAACCATTTTCATAATGTACTGGGATGCTATTTACCCTGTTTACTCTCATTCTTCCACAAGTATTCAGGAGAGTTTTCCAAACATGTGATCACAATAGACTGAATGCAGCAGCAGAAATAAGTCCAGATTGTCTTCTATTAAGCTACACATTAGAGAGATGTGCAAAACTGTGAACAATGCCACTCTTCTCACTAATTTTTGTTTTTATTTTGAAAATCATAAAGAATGTAATTATTTATGTCACCATGTAATGAGTTTATTATTTGTATTTTAAAATGAATTAATGACTTTAAATTCTCAGCTTTAATTTCTAATATGGTAGATACTGATAGATATACTTCACACAACTCAAAGCTTTTTGGGACCGTCTTTAATTTTTAAGAGGGTATAATCATTGTAGGACTAAAAAGTTTGCTAGCCTAGAACATACAGTGGGCAGACACTGGACTAGGGTGTAGCTATATTATGAGTGTGTGAATCTGGAGTAACACACACTTTCCAGTCCACTTGTTTACGCAGTGGTTATTTCTGGGGGAAAACATCCTCAAATCAGATTTTAAAAGCCAAGTAGTATGTAAATCCACAGAGCGAACTGGGTTTCAAAGGAATCTTACTGAAGATCACAGACCAGAACAGTCCCCCTTACCCAAAGTTACATAAGCTCGCAAGGGGTGGAACTGGGACTAGAACGCAACAATTTTGTTAAGAAAAAATCATCACTTTTACTTGTCAAGAACGGAATTATCATCTATCAGTTCTCTTAAAACCAAGTATGCCTGTGGTGGCTACAGCCTCAAAGGGCAGTACTGGCAAATCAACAGTATTTGATTTCTATAGTCTACCACGTTCAAGTCAGCATTTGGGACATTAGTCACCTAAGAGTGACAGCAATCACATATGGTAAACTCTGATGTGATGATCAGGAACAGACCTTTTTCCCTTAAAGCTTCTTATAAACATAACATGTATATTGTATAAAAATTAGAAATACCTTTCTAAATATGATGGACAGCCAGATTTTAAAAGGCTAACTTAGGACTTCAGCTATAACATGCACATGCCTAGGAGTATTTCAGACAGTTAGGTGGCTGATTACTACAATTAACTCCTCTGGTAAGTCAATTAAAAGAATCGTGGGGGCGATTAAATGAAGTACTGTAATAACCCCTGGGATGGACAACAAATTTGTAAGAGTGAGGGTAATATAGAAGAGAGAGATGAAAGAAAGGAAGAGGCAAATTAAACCTCACGGGCTGTTTCAGCTAGTGCTGTCTACATCAGTCGGCTAGCAAGGAAAAAAGCCTTCTGCTCTGCGGGTTTCCTGCGTGTGTCTTAACTCGACGCAAAATAGACCTGCTGGGATTAACTTTTTCCTTTTCACTGTGGATCCCAAGCTCGTTCTTTACGTGTAGGGTGTTGGCCACCTGTTCTTCCACCACCATCTCTACCTCCACCTCCTCCTTTGTGGCCACAGCAATGTCACAGCCCATTCGTGGGGGAGGGGAGCAGCCAGGAACTCGGCTGCAGATGCATTTTTTCCAGTCACAATAACCTCCAACAGTGGTCTCCAAGCCTTTCCTGTACTCTTCCGAAACGGGCTCTCCCGTTTTACCCACACGCCCCCCACAAACGGGGAAGGACCACTCTGCATCCGGGCTGCGCTCGAGGGAGAAGTTTACACCTTCGTCCTAGAGATGCTGGATGCGGCAGGAAGGCAGCGGCCGCGGCTGCTGAGGAGCGAGGAGCGGCGCGTGCGGGGAGGGGGGGCAGAGGTGCGGGAGCAGGAGCGGGAAGGACGGCGAGGGGGAGGGGAGGCGGCGCGCGGGGCCCCCGCCCGCCGAGGGCCGCCCACCGGCCCGCGAGTTTCTCGCCGGCCGTCTCCAGCCGCGGCTCTCGGGGAGGAGGAAGGAAGGGGTTCCCCGTCCAGGAAGCGGCAGAAGCGGCGGCCGCCTCGAGCCTCACCCTTCCAGCGCGCACCGCCCAGTCCCCGCGCCCCGCGCGTCCCCGCGCCGCCCCCGCAGCCCCCCGGCGGCCCCGCGCCGGCGCCCCCGCCCCGCCCCTCCCGAGCCCCCTAATTCATTCAGCCGCTGCCGGCCCCGCCCGGCGCCGGCGACGAGGGTCGGGACCCGGGCAGGGGCCCTCCGGGGCGGCCCGCGCCTTACCTCGCCCCCGCACCTGGGAGCCGCCGCGCCTCTGGCCCCCGCCGGTGCCTTCAGTGCGTGCACCGCGCCGCTCGCTCCCAGTCCGAAATGGCGGGGGCCGGGAGTCCGGGCCGAGCAGCCGCCGCCGCCGCCACTGCCTCAGCCGCCGCGGCCGCCGCCTAGGGAAGTCGAGCGCCGAGCTCACCGATGAGCCCGGGGCCGGGCGGCCGCGGAGGGCAGAGCGATCGATGCGCTCCGCGCTCGACTCCTCTCAGGCGAGCGCGCGGCGAGGGAGCGGCCGAGGGCGGTGCGGGCCGAGCCGGGACCGGGAGGCGGGAGGCGCGGGCGGGCGGGCTGCGGGAGGGCCCGCGCGGGCCTCGGGGGTCCGCGGCGGCGTGGGCGGCGCCCCGGCGGGTAGGAGGGCGGGTGCTGCAGTGCTACGCGCGCCGCAGCACTCGGGGAGCGGCCCGAGCGCGCCGCACGCGGGGGAGCCGCGCAGAGCCTGCGCGCGCCGGGTGGGCCCGCGCGTGTGCACCTTCGCTGACCCTGGCCGGCTGCGTGCAGGTAACGCAGGCACCGAGTGTGCGCGGCGGCGTCAGGGACCGGGAGAGACCGAGCAGCCAGCACCCACCCAGGGCTTCCCGATCGCTTCGCGGCTGTTCCCAGCACCGGCCCTCGGGAGCTGGGAATCTGTCTCCAGGCCTCGGGAGCTGGGAATCTGTCTCCAGGCTCGAGCAACCCTTCAGCTGCCAGCCGTCGTGAGAGGAGGGCGGGTTTGGGGGAGAGAGGGAGCAAGGATCTATTAACGCCCGTCCGTTTTCCTTGGTAGTTTTGAAGCCATCACAAGATTACTCCAAACTGGGACCTCAGATGTACCGATTGCCCATGAAAGCCCAAGCAGAAGACAAACTACCCTTAAGGAAAAGTGCCCATGACGTTTTATACCTAAAGAAATCCTTCACACATTAATTAGGAGACTGAAGATTAATCAGTTAAATTCACGATTACCACATGAAACAATGGGGCAATGAAAAACGCCAGCATACCCAGAGTCTGCTCTAATAAACTACCTAGAAACAAATTGGTAAGAGAATTTTGAAGATTGAGGCGTGGCAGTCCACCTATACTTAATATGGCCACCCATCTTGAGTCTTTACCTCTAGATCTCTCCCTGTAGTCTACATCATCCAACACCGATAAAATAATTCTTTTAAATCCCAACTAGTATGTCTGTTAACCAAGGCCTTACATCAACTCTCACCCTTTTCTTCCTACTCTTTACACGGACTGTTAATCTGCCAGGTTTATTCCTGTCTCCTTGCCTGGTACCAGGTGGAAGACAGTGAAAGGAAAAGAAAGCACCTGCTCTATAACATGTATTTGTGAAATGGTTTGCACAAAGCTTATTTATTCATCACAACAACCTCATGAGGTAGAATATTTTTCTCTGTTTTACAGATGAAACAAATATGGAGAGGTTAAATTTGTAAGGCAATTTTATTGAGATATATTCACATACGATGCAATTCATCTAAAATGTACATTCAGTGTCTTTTGGCATAATCACCGAGCTGTGCATTCATCACCGCAATTTTTTAAATAAAATTTTATTTAAGTATGAGTATGAACATACATAAACAATAAGTATGAACTTACAAAACAAACATGCATGTCATCATACAATTCTCCCATACATCACCCATCACCAACACCTTGCATTATTGTGAAACATTTTTTACAAACTATGAAAGCATCATCAAAATATTATTACTAATTATAGCCCATATCCTACATTTGGTGTATTTTTCCCCAACCCACCTGCTTATTAACATCCCATATTAGTGTTATATATTTGCTCTAGTTCATGAGAGAACTTCCTCATATTCTATCACCACAGTCTATCTCTCACCACTGGCTTCCCTGTGTTATACAGCCCCATGCTTTGTACAATCCATTCAAAGTGTACACTCAGTGGCTTGTCATTTTCATCAGAGTTGTGCTGTCATCACCTCAGTCAGTTTTAGAATGTTTTCAATACTCCAGAAGGAAAAATCCCATACGTCTTTATATCCCCCCATTGTTGTCCCTTAGCAGTGATATAATGTCTTGGCCATTGCTGCAAAATTTTACAGTATTACTTTTAACTATCATTCATAAGTTGTTATATAAGTTGTAATTTTCCCATGTATCCCCATATTCTTAACACTTTGAAAAAGAAGAGCATTCTTATATTTACACTGTTAACACAATCTTCATCCACCACCAAAATCAGTTATACATTCCGTAGGTTATTCCCTAGTTTCCTTTCAATTGACATTTACATCTACAGACTACCCCTTTCAGCCACAATCACATTTATAAATAAGCAGTGTTTGTTATATTCACCATAATGTGTTACCATGAACTCTATTCATTTCCACACTTTCACAATAAACCTTATTAAACTTTCTACATACATTAAGCATCAGCTCCCAATCTCCCATTCTCAATCCACATTCTATCTCCTAGTAACCTATACCTATATTTTTCCTTTTTTTGTCTGGCTTATTTCACTCGACATGATATCCTCAAGTTTCATCCATGTTGTCAGCATCCCGGTTTCATGTCTTCTTACAGCTGAATAGTATTCCATTGTATATATATACCACATTTCACCACAGTCAATTTTAGAGCATTTTCGTTTCTCCAAAAAGAAAAACCCTACCCTTGAGCAGTCACCTTTCAATCCCTCTATCCTTCCCCTGCTATATATAACCGCTAATCTAATTCTGTCACTATAAATTTATTTATATTTACATTTTATATAAAAGGGACCAAGCAACATGCAGTTCTTTGTCTCTGGTTTCTTTCACTTAACATCATTTCTTTTTACAATTGATGGAAAATATTTCTATATTACTATTCACTACATTCCATAGTTTGCTTCAGGTGAATTTTTGCCCAAATACCATCCTATTATTAACATCTTATAATATTAACGTACATTTGTTCTGATTCATGGAAGAATGTACTTATATCTGTCCAATTGACCACGCTCATCATCCACAATAGGGTTCACTCTGCTATACAGTCCCGTTTCATCCTGTAGCTTTTCTTCTAGTGACATATGTGACCCTAATCTTTCCCTTTCAACCACAATCACACTCACATATCACTGCCACTAATTACACTCACTCTAATGTGCTATCATTACCTCTACCCATTTCCAAACATTTACAATCAACCTTATTACCAATTCTGTACAAATTAAGCCTCAGCTCCCCATTATCTACCCTCATTTTATCTTTTGGTGATCTATATTTTAGCTATTAACTCCATGAGTTTGCTCATTATATTTATTTCATATTAGTGGAGAGGTTAAATATTGAGCCCAAGTTAACATAGCTAAAATGTGACATATCCTTCATATCAAATCATGTTCACTCCTCTGCTCCCAACCCCCGCCCCCCGTGGTTCCCATCCCGCTTAACATAAAGATTAAAGTCCTTTTAAAGGCTTGCAAGTCCTGAGAGAGTTGGCCCCCACCCCAGCCCTTGCCTCCCTGCACTCTCACCTACTATTCTCTCCCCCACATACACACACTGGTTCCTTGCTATTCCTTGATGTGGCAGTTTGATATTGTTTATGAATTCCAAAAATAGATATTGGGTTATGTTTGTGAACTGTTCTGTCCCTCTGGGCATATTAGATTATATTGGATTCAGAGGTTTTCACTTTTGCTTGATTGAGTTGTGATTAAGGCTTTGATTGGGCCGTGTAGTAACATAGAGAAGGGAGGTAGGAGTTTTGAGCTGGACCCTGGGAAGTAAGCACACAGAGGAGCAGAGCAGCTGAGCCCAGAGAGAATCGAGCCCCAGGGAGAGAGGAACCCGGGAAGCCTGAACCCTGGCAGATGTCGGCAGCCATCTTGCTTCAACACGTGGCAACAGGCTTTGGTGAGGGAAGTAACTTATGCTTTATGGCTTGGTAACCGTAAGCTTCTAATAAATACCCTTTATAAAAATCAACAGATTTCTAGTATTTTGCATCAGCACCCCTTTGGTTGACTAATACACTTGACCTTGCCAGGCAGGCTTCTTCCTCAGGGAATTGTCCCTTGTGCCTCTCTCTCTGGAGCACTCGTCTGCCATATAGCCACAAAACTTACTCCCTTAAATCTTTGTTCAAATGCCTTCCTTTAATGAGGTCTTCCCTAAAGGTCATCTTTGATATTGCTGCTCCCTCTCCTATCCCCAAATCTTTCTTCTCTACCTGCTTTATTGTTCTCCAGAGCACTTATCACATTCTGATGTTCTATATAACATTTATTTTCATCTCTCTTTCTCCCACGTAAGTTCAATGAGGGCAGGGATTTTTGTCTGTTTTACTTGCTGTTGTATTTCCAGTGCCCATGACAGTCTCTGAATAAATATTTGTAGGATGCTAAATGAATGAACCCATCCTTTTGAGCTCTGTGACTCTGCATCCTTACTTGGACAGAGTGCCTTAAACCTTCTGTCATCTCTGTCTTACAAAAATCAACCCTTAAACTCACCCAGGTCACCTTTCTGATAAACCACACCCTATGGAGCCTAAAAAAGTGTCTCGGTACATTATGTACACAATGAATTTGTGTTAACTGAATGAATCTGCATTTATTTGTATGTTGCTTTTAGTATAAATCACAGATTTATTTTGTGCAACTTCAAGTACATATTGAGCTCTGGTATTCTCTCTCAGCTGCTAATACAGTGCTCTCCCTGAAATGGGTACTCCATAAATTGTAAACGGGCTATACTTTAGAGGAGGGACATAGCTTTATATAACACTTTTATGCTAACTACAAACACGCTGGCATTAGCAGAAACCCAATCCATCCACATGGTCTCAGTTATCTCTAGGCTCATGATTCCCAAAGCAAATCTGTGCCCCACTATCCCCACATGCATCCTACACTCCAGCTTCACCTCGCCCACTTCCCCTCTTCTTTTTTTGCTCTCTCGGCATTCAGCCCTGCATGCTTTCTAAGAAGCCAGCAGCTGCCCCCACCACCACCACCACTCCCCTTCTTTCTTTACACAGAGTTTAGAGCAATGGTTCTCTAACTTAAGCACTTCATGAGTCATCTGACATGCTGGTTAGAAATGCAAGTTCCTAGACCCCTCACCCAGAGAGTCCATTCAGTTGGTAGGCAGACCAGAAATCTTTATCTTTAACCACTGAGGTGATCCTAAACTGTTGATTGGCAATCTGCACTTTGAAAAACTCTGATCTAGATATTCAAAGTATTCTCATCTTGGCAGCTTTACTTCTGCTGTCTTCTGGGGCTCCTCTCCCCCAGCCTGGCCGCTGTGTTGAATAGTCTCCCTGGTTCTCCTCTTCTTTTCTCTCCCAAGGACAAGCACACAGACCTACACTGTGGTTACAATGGGGAAAAAAAGAGGGAGTAACAAAAAGTATAAACTTGGGAATTCCAGGTTGCCCTGAGATGTAACTGAAGCTTCTACCCTCTGCTGTGACCGTCTTGTGGGAAGCCCGCTACATACACACTTGCACACGTGCACCCGTGCCCAGCCTTCTGATCCTGCCTTATGGAGCTGTCCTGATCCTTTCCTTCAGATGATAGCTGTCCCCCTCGGCAGAGACAGTCAAAGCCAAACAACAGGAGTACCCTGGGACGGGCTGGGCTCTTGGGGGATATAAAATGCTGGGCTATATCCATAGTACTGCAGAAACTTTAGAAAACCATACCATCAACCAGGGAGCTGCTGCACGGCTCAGGAATCAGCTCAGGCTTTATGCCCTAACAGGGGCAGGCTCTGTTGCCCCACTCATGCCCTCATGAACAAGCATCCATTGCCTCTGCTTTAGTAAGTTTTCTGTTCTCATGAATCAGCGTCTCTCTGCTTCTTTTTCATCTCCAGTCTCAACTTCTGCTGCTCTCTGTGCTGCTGCTGCCCACTCCCTGTGTCTCACATTAAAGAGCTCCCAAGAGAGAGGATCTGGCTGCCTCTGCCAATCATCACGCAGTAGGAAGGTTCTTTGTGGGGCACACCTTTCCTCCACAGTCCAGCTGGTTGGTGGCTGGCCTTCTTTATTTCTGGTGAAGAGACAGTTGCTTTTATCCGTGTGTCAATCCTGGGTCCACAGAGTTGTGACCAGAATAGTAGGACACAGAGCAGGGAAGCTTCGGCTAGAGGAGCCAACTGCGGATGTCTCAGGACAACCGTTTTTCTCAGGCGGTAAATTTGTACCGCTGGATAGGGACCAAGACATTATCTCCTCTGAACACTCATTTTGTTACACTTTGTGTTCACTATTTGTATATTCCACAGCTCTCAACACATAGTAGGTCCTCTATAAATATTTATTGAAGTGAATGAAATTGTAACAAAACTTCAGCCCTGTCTTCTCATAGTCACTTCATTCTCATCTATTCAATTCCCTAGACCTTTTCTAAGTGGATATCTTATAATCATCTCAAATGCCTGTCCAGAATCAAATTCCCCATCATATTCTCCCAGACGAATTCCTTCTCCCATTTTTTTCCACCTAACTTGAGTGGTATTACTGTCCTTCGAATCATTTAAACTTGGAAACAAATTAATGTTTAACTCCATCCCCATTCCAGTCGACTGCAGCTCCTTTTGATTTACTTTCTAAGTATTTTCTCCTACCTGCCTCTTCTCCATTCCTTCCTTCACACCTGCATTCTGGAACAGCTTCCTCATGGACTTTCCCACCTCCTGGCTTGCTGCTTTTCAATTCAGGCCATAGGCTGTTGCTGAATTAATCATCCTTACATGTTTCTTTCACCATCAGATATTACTCTGCACCTACATGCAGACTGCACACATGATGGATACATATTTTAAAAGTATAAAGAGTTACAAGCTAAGTACCTAATGAGTGCTAAAGATGATAAGGACCTTGGAAATTAGCGGGAGAAATGATCACTTGTACCAGAAAGGCTTCATCAAGACTGAATCTTGCTAAAAAAATAAAATAAATTCTTGACTTCTAAGTCAAGTTCAAATCCCTGGTGCCCAGCTTTTGAAAGTGTCCATGTTTTGGCACCATCGTGCCCCTGAGCCTTTGTTTCCCACCTTCCTAAAGCAGATGCTCTCTTCTCCTCAAGCAAATCCCATTTCTATCCTACAGAAACAGCATATTGTCTTTACTCATTTTTTCACCCAGCATTTGTGTGTGTGTGCACTTCTCTCTTTGCTAAAATTCTCTAATTCAAGATCTTGAACACGCCTACTTCCTCTATGAAGACTTTGCTCATTACACCATCTCTTTCTGACCTCCCTCTCTATTATTCCATTTGGGCCAATTATATTTCCCCAACTAAACTCTAAAATCCTAGAGGCAAGAGCTGTATGTTAGATGTTTGCACCCCACCCACCCATACAAACCTTGTTCATAGCAATTATCAATAGCTACATGAATACATATAATGTGCTTATCAGCCAGGTAAACATAATAAAAGCATTGTTTTAGAAAGGTAGGAATGGTAGCTATTTGCAGAAAAGAGGGGAAGGCAAAAAAAGACCTCAGGTAAGGCATTTTGTGGATAACAGGACCTAATGGCTTAATTTACTAGTCCTGTGAGCTAGAACTGACGGGTGAATCTCTGCAAGCTTCATGCTCAAGAACTGGGTAATGAAATAACAGCTGCCATTTGTTAGACTCCTCCTATAAACCAGACAAGTTCCATGCACTATTTTAAATAAATAGAATCTGCCACTTCTCATCTCCTTCACGTCTACCACTTTTCCCAGATCACTGCAATCATCTGCTCAAATGGCTCCTACAATCCACTTCCCGTGGAGCAGCTGGAGTGAGTCTTCAAAATGCAAATTGGATCAGGTGATCTGATGGAGCTCTCCAATGACCTCTCGTTGCAAACTCCTTCAAGCCACGTCATGACCTAGTTTCTGCTTACTTCTGACCACATCTTGTACGACCTTTATCCTCACTAAGCTGCAGCTACGCTAGATTTCCTTTTTGCCAAGCTCATTCCCTCCCCAGGGCCCTGCCCTGGCAGTTTTCTCTGTCTGGCGTGCCCCTGCCAGCAGCCCCTCCCTGCCTTTCAGGTTTCAGCACAAGTTCACTTCGGGAGAGCTTCCCCAGCACCAGCCTAAAGGGGCTCTATCCGCGGCCCGGGCTCTTCTACTGGTCAGCTGGTCACGCTTCAAAACAGTGGCCTGTTTTATTCTTTTTCTTAGCGCTTATCATATCTGAAATAACCTCGGTCATTTATTCATTTGTCTGTTTCCTCCACTGACATATAACTTTCGGGAGCTGAGGACCATGGAGTCCTCAATGCCCAGAGAAAGCCTGGCACACAGTAGTCACTTAAAGATTTGTTAATAAGTTGTTATAAAGAAATAATAGGACTATTAATCCACTCTCAGTGAGGCCTCTGCAAGTCAGTTCAGGTCTCTTGCTTCTGTTTCTAGTCACTTAATGTAATAGTACTTCATTTAGTGCTGGTTTCGCTTTTAAGAATTTTATAATTCCGCACTATTTTTAAACATTGTTTCCTTCTAATTCTCCAGGGAGGTGCTAATTGGGCCACATACTGATTACAAGCATGGCTTTCCCAGTTTCTGTCTCCTCGCTCACCACGGTTGATGGATGTGTTATAAGGTACTTGTGTACATCACTTTAACATCCTGGGGTATAGGGGCATCTAACTCTTTGGGACCAAACATCTAATTTAGAATCCATAGGTCCTCAGTTGATTGAAGAAAGTCACTTTTTTTTTTTCCCTCCTACTCCTCTTGCTCCGGAAAATTGTTCTGTCTTGTCAAATGTCCAGTAAAAGCCAAGATGACACTTGGTGAAAGTACCAGAAAGATAAGACCAGACATTCCAGTGCTGAAAACTCAGGAGAACGTCTTCCTTCCCACTGGCAGAGTGATAATTTCTTCTATCAATTGCCTGTTGTGTGCCCCCGATTGAGTTCTATACCCCAGGAAAACAGCATGCTCTCAATCTTAGCCCACTTTCCTGTGGGTGTGTGCCCATCTTAATAGGGCCTTTTGAAGGTGTCACTTTTAGGTAAGACATGGCCATCTCCATCGGGATGGCTCTCGATCCTGTTACTAGAGGCTTATGAGAGAAAGCCACGGAGAAGAGCCAGAAGCTGGAAGGGAGAGGAGAGGACACTGCCATCTCACTCAAAGACAAGCCCACCCAGGTGACCCAGGGGCCTGCGCCCCAGCCAGCCTTTCCAATCACACCTCCTACTCCTCTTTCCTTCGTTCCGTATTTATGGCCACGCTGGCTTCCTCTTGCTCCCTGAACATGCCAGGCAGACACACGTCTACATTTGCCAAGGCCTTTCCATGTACGGAACCAGAAGGCACTTTCCCCCAGATAGCCGCGTGACTCACTCCCTCACCCCCTTTAGGTCTTTGACCAAATGCTGCCTTCTCAGTCTTCCCTGACCACTTTATTTAAAACTGCAACTTCCATTCCAGACCTTTCTTTTCCCTTTATTTGCTTTTCTTTTCTCCACAGAACTTATCACCATCTGTCACACAATATGTTTCACTTATTTATTTGTTCACGAGCTGTCTCCCCCCGCCCCGCCCCCAACTAGAAACTAAGCTATACAAGGGCTGGGATTTGTGTCCGTTTTATTCACTGATGAGTTCCTGTCACTAAACACTTAGCAGACACCCCCAAAACTTGTTGAATGAAAAAATAAAGAAACCCTAAAATGTATTGTGATGTGTCAGAATGAATAAGAATGTGGCCAACCAAGAAGATATGCTAAATTATAATAAACATGTATTTCCAGAACATCACCCCAAAGCAAGCTATTACATCAACAAGCAAGGACAAATGGACACTTCATAGTCAGCAGTTCCTCATGGCTCGATTGGTGGGGCTCCCGTTTACCATATGGGAGGCCCCGGGTTCGGTTCCCGGGGCCTCCTGGTGGGGGCGGGCCCGCCCGCACGGCGTGGTTAGCTGACCCAGAGAGCACAAGCAGCAAGGGGGGGATAAATGAATAAATAAATAAAATCTTTAAAAAAAAAAAGAATGTTATACGGTTTGCATTGTTTTTAAAAAGTTAACGATAGGACTATCAAAATGAATTCTGATAATAGATAAAATTGTGAGCAGAGTGCAAATTCTCCTGATTTTATCTGAGAGAAGGCACTTAACTACCTTGGAGCATATTTTATATATTTCTTGTTTCTTCTTTTTGTTTTAGAGTAGTATTAGTCTGAAATCGGGTTTAGCAAAGCAAACAAAACCAAACCCTTGGTAACAAACCTAAATAAAAATTTGTTGTGATTAAATGTATTTGTGTGTGTATGAAACCAAATACCAAAATTCTATGTAACTGTATGCAATTGTTGATAGAGCTTGAAAAATCAAAGTTCAGAACACAGAAGTAAGAATGAAGAGTCTGTCAAGGTTGGGAAGGCGAATATGTGTGGGGATGGATGGAGGCTGCGGCGTGTGTACCTTGTCAATTCTGAATGGTGCTTGGTCATGACAGCAGAACCACGTCTAGCAGCTCTCCACTAGCAAGGTGTGTAGACGTGCTCGGGCGAGAGGATATTCCTAAGTCATCGGGAACTGTTAGGAGTACTCGGCATTTCAGACTGCTCAACAGCTGAGTCATGTTCAGGGTTATTCCGAGCACAGCGCTTCTCAGACTGGCTTCAGCTGGCATTGGCTTTCTCGGGTGGGAGTAGCAGTTAGTTTCCGTAGCAGAGTTATGAGTGTGGGTATCCTCCACCATTTGTGTCTCAGAGAGCAAAGATTGAGAAGCGTTGGCCTGGTTCTTTCTGAAAAGAAAATTAGAACTCCTACCAAAGAAAGGAGAGAAAGAAAATATTAATGAAATAGGGGGCCGTCCTTTTCAAACTATTTCTAGGGTAGAGCACATAGAAACCGTCGGTTGTGAGCATCCTGTTAGAAGGCGGGCCGCAGCAGCTCATGCAGGCTCACAGAGGAAATCTGCGTTCATAAAATCTCAACAGGCCGAAGTTATGCACTGAGGCGTTAATACGAAACCCAGCGTCCAGAGGTGGCTGGTTGCTGGTTTTCTTTCAATCTAAGAATTTTCCAAGGATCTGCGAAGAAGGCATTACTATGTAAAATCAGTTGGTACCAGTTTCAGTAGCTTCAGTAACATCTCTACACAAGAGTAAACAATGTGTGGAGTGGTTATTTTCCCTTATGTGCTGTGGAAGAAACAAGCTGTTATAGAATTTTGCATCTTGCGTGCAATCTGATTGCTATAAAGAGAATGCGTGGTATAGCTGGGGTACTGAGTTGCCATAAAAATACGTAATAAATAAATAATGAAGATGTGTGTAAATGCAAGACAGTAACACAGATACTAAATAGTAACTAGTAACACTGAGAGGTCTATGTAGCTTTAAATGATGGCACACATTACCTCTCACTTGGATTTTATGACTGGGTTCCTAACTGATCTCCCCAGGTATGATTTTCCCTCTTCAAATCCACTTCATATACCACTTTCAGATTACTCCTTTTGAAGCACAATGCCGAATCCTCCCTTTGTTTAGAAATTATACATGGCTACAGAAGACCCACAGAATAAGCATTCATAACTGAATCTTCTTTTCCAGCCTCATTGCCTACTAATCTTCCCCTTTAGGTGTCTTACTTGAAGCTAAACTACTTGTCCTGCCATATGACTTTGTCCACTGCCTGAAATTCCAGATTCCATGGCAGGATCCTCCCTAATCTTCAAGCATCAGCAGACAGTGCTAATGGGGGGAAGGTGACTGTAACAGCCAGTGCTTGGGTTGATAGGGCAGGGAGTACCTTAAAAAGGCACAACATTATTTTCATAATGTTCCCTCCGATGTATTTTCATCATAGCCTTAAAAACTTTAAAAAAGACAATTAAATTTTTTTGAAACTTTTATGGCAACATACCCTAAAAACAGTTGAAAAGTCCCATTTTTGGAGACAATGCTTGGGGGGCAATCTCCGCCCTCACTGCCGCCCAGGTGTCCTTCTGCCTTCGAGGCCCTGCTCAGAGGACACCTCCTCCACAAAGCCTGTGTTGATTCTCTCAGCGAGAAGTGGCTTTTCTCCTCCTAACTCTCATTAGGCTTTACCCATGCCTCTCATTCAAAATCCACTTCAACATCTGTCCGGCCTTCCACGTGTCTGGTACCGAACCTGCGCGAATGAGAAGAACCTCTGCTGCCAAGCAGTTAACTCCCCTTTGATTTTCTTGTGTTAAGAGAGGTCTTTTCTGTGTGCAAGGAAGAGAGACACACCCCGGCTACCCCCTAATCGATTGTGAGGCTCTGCAGGAAGTGAAAGAAAGAACAAGAAACCGGCTCACTAGCCCCATCAGTGGAGCTCAGAGCAGAGCTTGCCTCCCTCAGGAGCTCTGGCAACCTGCTGGGCTAGCCGGCCACGCGCCCTCAGCCTGAGCTGCACGCCCGTAGCTGCTCCTCATTCCCAGTTTTCGCTATCAGAGGACTTGGCAGCCTTCCATCTCTGCTTCACCTCCAGCCACCTTCCCAGCACACTCATTCCCTCTGCACGTCCCACATTCGAACTTCTGGGAGGTGAGCTTGATGCAGCTGCTAGTGAGTGACTCGCCAGTATTGAACTTCTGTGCTGGGCACAGGTCCTGCCCCTAACCACTTCTGGGTGCGGGTGTAGGTCTCAGATCTAATCTTCAAAGCACGGGGAAGCATGAGATACGCATAAAGTCACAATCTCAGTGCTTTTATATGGGTAGGACAGTGGTTGAAAGAGCAAGTCTAAAGTCATGTATATTACTAAACGGAAAGCTAAAATATATGTAATATGGGACTGTGTAACATATTAAAGCATCATGTGAAATATGAATATGGGTAATATTGCGTACACAAGACTGCTTTTCTGTGAAACTGGACAAATGTGTGTTAATGTTGTAAGATGTTACTATCAGACCAATAAAAAAACCAAACCCACATTATGCTAAGTGAAAGAAACCAGGCACAAAGTACTACATATTATATGATTCCATTTATATAAAAGGTAAATATAAAATCAATTTATAAAGATGGAATTAGATTAGTGGTTATGTAGGGCTGGGGAAGGATAGAGGGATTGAGAGGTGACTGCTAAGGGGTGTGAAGTTTTTCTTTTTGGGAGTAATGAAATTTTTCTAAAATTTTTTGTGGTAATGAATGCACAACATTGTGATTATACTAAAGGCCATTGATTGTACACTTTGGATGGGATGCTTTGTGACTATATCTCAATAAAACAGCTTTTTAAAAAAAGAAACTATTTTAAGCTGTCTTTCTTTGAAGGTGGCTATGAGTATAGCAGGCAAACCAAGCTTCATATCAGGCACGTCTTTATTATAGCTGTTTGTGATGTTTACTATCCCTTACTTGAGTGCAAACCCCACGAGCACATAATTGTGTTCCATTCATCTTTACATCTTCCATGAAGAGTAGCTTAGTTTCTGGTACAGAATAGATGCTGTAGCAGTTTGGTATTGTTTATGAATTCCAAAAATAGATATTGGATTATGTTTGTAAACTGGTCTGTTCCTCTGGGTACATTAGATTGTATTAGATTCAGAAGTTCCTGTCTTACTTGTTTAAATAATGATGAAGGCTTTGATTGGGCCATGTCAGTAGGACGTTGAGTGCCCACCCTTTTGGTGGGCAAGGACTCACAGAGAAAACAACATGGCAGAGGACAGAGTTTGGAGTTTTAATGCTGGGGCCCCAGGAAGTAAATACACAGAGAAGCAGAAACATGAGGAAAGAGAGAAGGCTCCAATAGACATGGCAGAGGCCCCGGGAAAGGACACAAGCTGTTCACCTGAAAGTCTACAGCTGGCCTTGTGGAGAGAGCAGAGCAGCAGAGCCCAGAGAGAAACGAGTCCTGGGAGAGAGAAGAGACTTATCCCAGCCTACAGCTGATATTAGAAGAAGCTGGGACCACGGAGCCTTAAGAGGAAGAGGAAGCCTGAAAGCTTGCAGATGTTGGCAGCCATCTTGCTCCAACACGTGGCAACAGACATTGATGAGGGAAGTAAGTTACGTTTTATGGCCTGGTAACTGTCAGCTTCTACCCCAAATAAATACCCCTTATAAAAGCCAACGATTTCTGGTATTTTGCACCAGTACCCTTTTGGCTGACTAATACTGATGCCCAATGAATATATGTTGATATGGACACAGATTATATACCCTGAATATAAATCTTATCCCTCCCAACATAATGCTTGCAGAGTACAGTCTGGCATTGGTTATTCCCTAAGGCGGTTATGTATTAGGCCTAGACTCAGCATCAGTCACATTAAAATAGAGTTGCACTGTTTTTATACACAGTTTTGTCCAGAAGGGTACAAAGCCAAAGGCAGGGGTGGGGGTAGAGGTCGTTTGTCAGATTGCTTTTTTTTTTTTTTGCTGTGGACTATATTATAAACAGTTTTATAAGATTTTACTAGAGGCTAGGCCCCTACACAAGTAAGAAATGCTACAGTAATTGCCAACTAATGTTTGAAGTGTGGTAGAAAAGAATTTCTGGGGTGGAGCAAGAATGTGAAACAAAGTTTATATCCTATACCCCATAACCACATTTCCAGTCTAACTCTGATTTGGCAGCAATCCAGAGGGCCAGACTAAGATGTAAATAACATTTTTAAAACAGAGGTTCCCTGATGCCTTTTCTGGCTTTTCTTTGCTTTGCCTTCTGAATAATTTGTTGTTTTCTCTTCTCCTCTATGTCTTCTGGATTGTATTTCTAGGTCACAGCCCTATGCTCACACAAAGCAAAGCATTTTTGTTTTTATTTTCTTTCACACTCCTTCCTTAGGCTTTTTTTTTTTTTTTTTTTTGAAGTACCAAGAGTGGGGTTTGAACTCTGGACCTCGTATGTGGAAAGCCGGTGCTCAACCATTGAGCCATGTCGGCTCCCCTGAGTTGGTTGTTTCATTTGTTTGCTTGTTTTTAGGAGGCACCAGGAACCAAACCCCGGACCTTCCATGTGGGAAGCAGGTGCCCAACCACTTGAGATACATCCTCTTCCCCTAGACTTCTTTACCGTTAGATTCTTTCACATGTTTGTCTTTTGTTAAGCTCTACTTTTTTATTTAGCAAGATTTTTTCTATTTCTCTAAAACAAATTACCCGTAACTATTCTTTAATATGTACATTTTTTTTCTTTTAGTAATAGTTCTTTTCTGAAAAGAACTCCAATAAATATATGTCCATAAAAATGTAAAATGCTTATGTAAAATTTCATGTTACTCTCAAATCACTTCTCGAGTATGATTGTTTTCACCCCTAAAGAAAATGACTTATTTGCTTTTCCTACATGATTATCACAGTGAATGAAAGGAGAAAGAAAATCATTTTTGTAGACATGTGGTTTGAAATTATTTTTTCATCAGAAACATTGCTGTTTGAACTGAAATAAAATGAATGGGATGAATATCACATGCATATTAAGAAGATGTTTATGGCTATATGAAACAGCACTAACCCATGCTTAAATATGTGAATAATTGTAGTCTCACGCATTATTGGATGAAAGAAATGAACATTTCTCTTTTATACTGGAAAAACAAATCAGGATGAATTCTTCAGACAGCTCTACTTCAGTATATGATCCATCAGTTTTAACCTCTTGAGTTGACTTGAGAAATTATATGTGTAATCTCCATATTAAATGTTTTGTTACCCAGGAAATGCAGGCTTCTGTGGCACAGCTCTTCAGTCTTATACATAATGTATGACTACCATCAGCCTCAATTTACATTCAGCAAGTCTTTGTTGCAAAGCATCCATGCCATTAACACAGAAAAACATATTTACCCAGAACTTTACACACCACTCCGTATTTTCCATAATGAAAATGTTAATAGACCAAATGGCATTCTGTTTTACCACTAAATGTCCTTGTTGTCTATTATTTGCAGATTAAGCTCTGCCACTCACGTGCAGGAACTAATACCAGCCACATACAGAGGGCCCTTCAAGAATCTCAGCACAATCCACCATCTGTGCAGTGCCTGCAGGAATCTGTGGGAGCGGACAATATGCTTAGAGTCAGAGATACCCTTGTAGTTAAAAATTTCTATTAAAAAAATCCTTTTCTGTGTTTACTTGGGAACAAGGACTTGTAATATAATGTTTCAGTAGCATCATTTGCTTTCGTTTCAGGAGGCAGTTTCCCATTCTGAAAGAATAAATTTTTCTTGATAGGCTTAAGCCAAAGGATTTTCAAGGGAGAACAGAAATTATTTTTACCAGTGTAAAGTAGAAGCATAGCTAGCCATTGAGCTGATCCCCAACTTTCTCACTCCCATATTTCCAGGGGAAAGATAAGATGAAAGGCTTTGGCAACATTACTTTGACTCTCTGGGTTGTTCTCTGGTGGGAAAATTTCCCTTTAGTATTGAGAGCAGTTTTCAGGAATGAGATTGCCCTAGTAACTCAGTAACCTACAGACCTCCTTTCCCTGACTTTGGTTTTTTTTCTCCATTTCACTTTAATATTTGACTAGTAAGGACAATGCCTACACTAGTGAAAACAAAGAAGGTTAATAAGAAAATTCTTTACGGAAATTTGTATTTGGACACCGCTGATAGACAATAAATGGAGACAGACATACTAAGGCTATGCCAGCGATGAAGAGAAACTAAAGTTCTATCTGTACACGGGCACCTCAGGGTCGCCCCTCTGTGCTTGGTCCAGCTCAGTCTTACTCAGTGCCTGATGCTCAGTAAATGTTTGTTGGATTCCATGAGAACTTTTCTGCGTTCGGTGGAGGTAGTCCCTGTGGCAGTCTGAAAGCTAGGAGGAGACCAGGGCGTTGCTGCAGGGCCCATCTAAGGGAAGGTGGAGCCCGGGAGGAAGGCGGCTGTGTGGAGCTGGACTTCTGCAGGGCAGCACTGGCCGCTGGGGATTGGGAGGCGCGGCCTGTGCCTGAGCACGACGGGCACAGGTGTTCGCTGGGCAGAGATGGGGCCGTGAGGACACACGGGGGCCACTGAGAGGCACTCCTTCCACCTCCTCAGAGAATAAGAGAAAGAGTCCAACACGGACTGCACAGAAGCCAGTGAGCTGGTTTACCAGGGCAGGTCACCCTGGGAGATGCACGTTTTCTTCCTGAAGTGATGGAACACCACTTATTCCGCTGGGATTAAATCTTCTGGCTGGGAATGGAGGTAAAGGGAGAATGCGGTGGAGACGACCAGTGGATAAGGAAGAGCCCCTTGGAAATAAGGGGTAGAGGTCTATTCTAAAGCTAAACCCAAAGAGGCACGGGGTGAGGGCAAGCAGGCCTGGGGGCTCTGAGAGCCACCGGCTCCGCCGTCCAGACTAAGCTTTCAGGCAGTCCTCCTCTCCAGCTAGCCTCGAGCCTTCAGTGAAAACTTGCAGCATATTTAAAAACAAGACACATGTTTAGTGTGGTTTATACTAGTGAAAAATGGACACTAGGAGACCGTTAGTGTAGAATGTGGTACAGTCACGCGGGGCTCTCCTACAGCCACTAAGAATGGCCATATAGAAGTATATTTATTGCCATGAAAGGATACTCCTGATATATTGTTCAATGGAAATGGTAGATTATCAAGGTGTATAATCCTGTTTTTGTAATAAGAAACACATATTTACATATGTGCACAGAAGAATTTAGAAGTCCATGCATTGGACTATTAATGGTAAATACTGGTGTGTGGTGGAAACGGTTTTAATTATTTTTACGTTTTAACAATAAATCTGTTACTTGTGAAATAATAAAACAATGCCTGGTTTTTAAAAATAGAAATAAAAGCAAAAGGCATCAGGAATAAAAACTGCCCTTCCAAAAGCTCTGCAGCCTTTATAGCTACCAGATTTAGGGTTTCCTCTTCTCTATTGTCCTGTGAGGACATACGGGACAGTCGTTTGTGGCTTTTCAGTCTCTGTGTCATCTCTCCAACCGAAAGCTGTCACATCTCTGGAGTCACCCAATTACATTCTGTTCAGGGTCAGAGTCATGCCACTGTCGGGGGAATAAAAGCCCTGGGATTAGGAAGGAAATCCTTAAAACAAAGGATTCCTCATTCAAGCCACAGGTATTTCCTGTACACCTACTCTGTGCGGTCCCTGCCGTGCTTGTGCTCAGCGTACAGCGGTGGCCCCTGCGCTCACCCAGGTGCAAACCTCAGCGCAGGCCTCCCTGACAGTCCCCACTCTGTACCCCATTTGCTCTTGAGGTGTAGGATGGAATAAGGCACGGCCTGGCCTGGGAATCCCAGAAGTGGGCTCGGCCGCTTTGCCTGTGATGCCGTTGAGCAGAGAACTCACTGCCGTTGTCCAGGGCCCCGGAACGCCCCAGGGCCCCACCTCCACGCCCCCCTCCGCCGGTGCCCCTTGGTCCCCTTTGCCCGGGCCCCAGCAGGCTGTGCCTCTGCCCGCCAAGCCGGGCTGTGCAGGAAGACGCTGCCGCCTCAGCACCGTGCTCAGGTGGGCGCCGGGGCCCTTTCTGGAGCAAGGGCGAGTTAGACTGCATGGCGCGAGCAGGGAGAGCAGGTTAAGGTGTGGGTAAGGGCTGGGGAGGGAAGGGGCGCCTTCTCCGAGGCCCCCAGCTTGCTCCCCCATCCCGAGGCCGGCCTGCCCCGAGAGCGTAACCCCGCGGCTGTTTGCTCACTGAAGACCTTAAAGAAAACAATGCCTGGCAATACTATGGGATTAATGACTGATATCTACCCAGAGCAGGAGGCATTTATTCACAGCCATTCAATACTTGGTTAACTTGCACTAACGCCACCGCTGTTCTCACAGAGTACAGCCTAGCAGCAAGACTAAGGGCCTGGGAGCGCATGTAGCGCAGCGGTTGGGCACCTGCCTCCCATGTACGAGGTCCCTGGTTCAATGCCCGGTACCTTCAAAAGGGGGGGGGGGTGTTTTAAAAAGAGACAAATGGAGTAAGAGATAATGATGAAAAACAAAGGACCCGGTCCACACAATGGGTTCTGGCTTATAAATCCCAAGTGCAACCTTTAGGAAAGCAGCCAAGCTTAGGCTCTGCATTGAAATTAAGACAGAACTGGGTTTATTCTCAGGTCCAGTGATTCTTTTATTCAGCTTTGTGTTTTAAATTTTATTTTTTTAAACCAACTTTTTCTTCTGTGTGTTTCCATTTACAAAGGAAATGTTTTTTTCTTTTAATTTTAAATAAACTATATTTTAGAACAGCTTTAGATATACACAAAAATGGCAACGATAGTACAGTCTAGTGATTTTAAATCTGTGAACTCTTGAGAAAGTGACAACTTATTTGCGTCTCAGTTTCCTTATGTGCAAATGGAAAATTTAGGTTCTCTTTTAGGTTTGTTGTAAGAATGAGAAATAATATTTATAAAACATCTCACCCTTGACGGTGTTCGATAAGTGCTAGCTCTTATTATTGCCGTTCAGCTGTGTGATGGCCACTCCTGGATGTACAAGCCAGTCACTTAAAGCCTTTCTGTGTCATCTGTCCAAGGGACATTTGAGCTTTGGCCACATCTCTAGAGTGACCTGATTATACTCCGTTCAGTGTTGGAAAAAGAAAAATCTTACTCTAGAAATTCCTGAGGATGTAACTATTAAATCATGGCCATTCTTTCAGATAATTGGCATACTTATTAGGCTGGAAGAAACTAGAATAACAACCCTTCATATTCTCCTGTATGTCTCTTGAATTCAGAACCAACTGAATTCAACCAGAAATGAGTAAGATCCAATGACTCACAAATGATCAAATGATGAGAATGGCCAACCAGTCAATTGGGGAGAAAAGAGATTTTCAAGAGATAATCACCTGCCATGTTTCAAGCTATGATGATAAAATGTGCATGACTAAATCACAATGTGTTTTAAAATTTTTTAACCTTTGACCTTTAAAAAACATTCTTTTTGGAAAGAAAAATGCATCACTATGGGGAAACACTAATTATTAGTAGTATTATTTTTATTTTTTTAGGAGGTACTGGGGATTGACCCAGGACTTCATATATGGGAAGCAGGCGCTTAACCACTGAACCAGCTCTGGTCCCCAATGAGAGTTGGTTTTTGTTGGTTGGTTTGTTTTTAGGAGGTACCAGGATCGAACCCGGGACCTCGGACATGGGCAGCAGGTGCTCAAGCACCTGAGCTACATCTGCTTCCCCTAATGATTACTTTTATAGCAAACATTTTTTGAACACTAACAATTTGCCAAGCACCGTGCCATGCATTGTGGCTGGTGCTGAGAGAGTGGAGAGTGAGCCAGACGTGGGCCCTGTCCTCACACGGTTTACAGCCAGAGCAAAGGCAGACCATCATGACGGAACTTCAATAAAGCTTGAAGAGTGCTGAAGTCAAGGGTGTAAAATCAACGTGCAGTTTTACACCCACTGAGCTCTCCGGATCCACTCCATGAGAAATCTGGGTTGCTCATTACATATCATGAGTTCACAAACCTGTAGCCCTTTATCATCTCAGTAGTCCCTTTTCCCTCTCTCGTCTTCTCTTTTTTCTTTTCTCTTTTCTTTTCTTTTCACCTAAGTTAAGAATATGGTTGATTTCTTCCCTGTTGCCAGTTGATTTTCTGGAATTCAAATTGCTGTCCTTTTATTCATAACTGGGTGAAAAAGAAATTTTTCCCAGAGCTTACTTTTTTTCTGTTTTACAAAGGAAGGAAAAATATTGAGTGAAGTTTGAGGCCAAGCTCCAAGACCCTTTAAGAATACATCTAATTCAACCCTTTTCTCAGAAGGCAGTTCCACTGTCCAAAAACACCTCTTAGTTAAAAAACTTATTGGCTTTTTAAACATCAATCAATTCCTATAAAACAATACTGAGTTAATATGCACGGAAATATGCAAGGGAAATATGCACATTTCCCTTGACAACATTTAACTGTTAAAAAGAGAAATTCTTTTAGAAAAATCAGTTTTAGCCAAGCCCATATATCTGAAAAATAATTTGAAATATTTTATGAAACCCCATATCCCAAGGGATTCATTCATCTTTCCCAAATTGTAAGAACATGTGTTTTATTTCCACACCTAAACTTATCCAATTTGGGTTCTCGCCTAGAATTAAAAAAAAAAAAAAAATTCTTTAAAGGGTGAAAAAAAGAGCTATCAAACCGTAAATCCTAACCAACTGCGACTCTTGGATTTGAGAGTAAGTCTGCAGTTTTTCCTTTTTCTTGCAGGATCTATTTTGATATAATAATAGCCACAGTATATTGAGCTCCTGATATGTTCCAGGGATTGTGCAATATTCTTTCAATAGTGTGTTAATTAGATTCTTTCAGGGTGCAAAGAAAAAAAGAAATGATCACTGGGCTCAATGAATGGCAGGTTTATTTTTAAAGGATATGGGGCGGGGAAGTAGAAAAAATAGATAAAGAGCTCACTGGCAAAGTCGTGGAAAACTAGAATTTCATGAGAACCACTCAGACACAACTGAGTAATAGCTCTAGTCTAGCAGTACATCCTACCTTCTGGTAACCTCCCAGGAACTCTTGGCTCTTTGCCATACACATGACTCAGCTCTTCTCTGTTTCTCTCTACCTGCTTATTTTTCCAATTACTGCCACTCACTTTCTCTCTGCCTCATGGCTTGGCTTACCATGACTTCTGTTTCCTGTCCTCCTTCTTCCCACTTCTGCATTTACCCAGTGCTGACCTTCCCTGGATGCTTCATACTCAAGATCTGTAAGCGCCATTGGGCAGCGCTCTTGATCCAGGCTTCTTCAATTTTTAGGTCATGTCGATCTCCGTGCAATTGGTGGGTGACACAGCAAAACACCCACTGGTACCCACCTGTGAGAGCCTTCACAAAGAACCATGCTGATGCTTTGTAGAGGAGCAGTGACACTGCCTCGGTGCCTATGAGCATAACACATAGGTTATTATTTAACTTTGAAACTAAACAACTACTCAGTGTTCATGTAGAGTAAACTTTCATCACTGCTGACACCATTATCATCATCATAATACCTTGTATTATAACTTCTAAACCCTCACAAAAAGCTTATGTAAGTGGGCTGCCTCTGCTTGTCAAATATTCTCATCAGACAATTGTTCACTACACTAAATGAGGACTGTCAATTTTAGAAAACTAGAATAGGAAGGTATCCTGACAAAATGCCATGATTTTCAAACTGGGGATGTTACAGGGCCGTGGGGGCCCGGGGGCAAACCAGCTGCTCAAGCAGAACAGCCAGGAGTTTATGCAGTTTAGATTTTTCACATTCACAGATACTTTCGCTTTTAGAAAAGATTTTGTAGCTCCACAAAAAATTTGAAAGCCATCTTTAGAGCTCCTCCTCTTTCTTGCTATGTCAAATTGCATACATTAATTACTTTCTTTTGGCCTTTCTATCCTCGTTTTAAATAATGGGGGATAAGTCTGGTATCTGCATCAAATGAAATAAAGCATAAAATGTACCTAGATCATTGTAAATAGATAAACATTAGCTCCTGTCTACATCAAATGCTGATCAGTAGAACCACTGATCGTGGCTTAATCTTTCACTGCTTTACGTTTAGAGAAGGATTTTTCAGCAGCCTCATAAATAAAATACTGGCTGAGAGTTATATACAGTATCTGCTATAGAAATATTTCTATTTTCTTATAGGTATACGGCTATACTGCGGTGGAAATCCGGCCTTCCAAAAATCCTTCATTGTACAGTTGAGGAATTAGGAAGATCCCAAGGAGGTGATATTATCTCATTGGATTATTCATATAATTAATACATAATTTAATCGTAACATCAAATCATAATTCCTTGAAGAATATGTGTTTTTTAAAATATGAGGTATTATCATTTTTATAATTATGACGCACTTCTGGTTTCTATGTACATTTTCTTAACAGCAGTTTAAAACATTCATTTATTGATAATGTTTCCCTTTCAGAATCTTTCCAACAGTGAAATCATCCTATAAAACACAACTCCTGGTGACTAAAAATCTTTTGCCTCACCCAGGTGACAAGTGCTGGCGATGTTTATGGCTTACCAGCTTAGAAGGTGAGAAATTGAAGATTCCAGATTCAGCAGCTTTCCCAATTTTATAGACTTTCAGGATTGTACTGGTATAAAAAGCACTTCTGTGAGAAATGAGGGAAATCAAGGACAGAGAAGGGGAGTGCAGTCACACCACAACCAGTGCTCTCAGACCATGCCTCTGTGGATGCTCAGAGCTGGGCTTCGTGTAAGTCCAGTGGAACAGCCGCCTGCAAACATTTGCTGACTTCTCATCTGGAGAGGGTTGCAGTCTGCATTTGAAAAGTATGTAATCATTATCAAAACTTGAAAACTTGGGAAATAAAGGTAGGACAAAACGAGTAAAAAAATTATGCCATTGAAGGAGCCTAAGACACACATCAAAACAGAAAAATTTGTATTATTTGACATCAAGCTAAAAATCCAATATTCTAGTAGAGACATCTAGTAGAAAATTCAATAATTAAGGTCCTCTTTAAATAATAGCAGAAGTCCTCAACAATTCATTTGTCTGAGAGAAAAGTCTTACTTTCATTACATTAACCATTGAGAAAAATGTGTTTAATCATCTACTAAAAATTAATATTTATATTCTATGAATAATAGCAAAGAAGGAATGTTAATATGTTTAAAGAGGTGTCAAAATGGAACCTTTATAAACTAACATTATTCTTCATCATGAAATGCAATTGAAATGAAAATCAGTAAGGCAATATATTTTTTCTTCTGTGTGGAGACATGAGCTTCTGTGATTGTTAATACTAATATATGACTCAGATAAGTGTGTACAGCAGCTAGGAATGCTGGGTAAATATGGCCGCCAACCCTAGTCACCGACCAACTCTCTTGGAAAGAACCGTATTATTGTATTAGGATTCTCACTCTTTTTCCTCTTTTTTAACATCCCTGTGAGAAAGTACAAATTATCCACTGTTGTATAGATAAATTTGTTTGGAGTAATAGATTACCACATAACTTAGTGGTTTGAACCAATAAACATGATTTATTGTGCAGGTCCGGATTTTGGGAGTGGCTTGGCTGGTGGTTCTGAGCCAGGTACCTCATGAGGTGCAGTCGTCTGAAGGCTTGACTAGGAGCTTGAAATCTAGGGCTGCCTGCTGGGAGGTGGCCTCGGGTCCTCTCCACGTGGGCCTCTTCTTGAGTGTCCTCCGACATGCAGATGGCTTCCCCCTTGGTAGTGAATCCAAGGGCCCAAGATGGAAGCCCCATTGCTTCTGATGACCCAGCTTCAGTCGTCAACACCATCACCCCATCAGGCTCCATTAGTCACGAACCTGTTCATACTACACAAGGGTGTGAATACTCGTGGTGAGGATTGCTGGGGCCATCCTCTAGGCTGACTACCACAGATTATTAATTATTAATAACACAGATGTATTAGCCAGGATGCTTTGGGTTCTCAAATGATATAAACACAACTCAAATTCCCCTATGAAAGGGGAATTTATTGGCTCATATAATTGAACTGTCATAAAGGATGGGGATGTTTATACCTCATACATTACTGAAACCAGGTCCACGACACCCTCAGAACTCTGTCTATTGCATAGATCTGCCTCTTTCTGTATATCACTTATGCTCTCAAGCAGTTTGCCTCCAAGGGTCATTCATCACTCGGTGAGGCACACTCCTTTCAATTTTGCCTTCAAAGAGGAACTGATTCTCTTTCCTCAGTTTCAATAAGAAAGTCCTGGAGAAAACTCTCCTTGGTCCAGCTTGGGTCATGTGCTTATTCCAATGACCACTGGTTTGGATGCTTTGGTTGGCTGTTCCCACACAAACCACAGGTTGGGGTGCAAAGCAGACCACCCAAAATAAGTGAGAGCTATTATAGGATGCAGGTAAGAATTTGGAGACAATCCAACAATGGTGGTCTTCTAAAATTAAAGATCTTGTTATCTAAAAGCTAACTACTTCAGCACTTTTTTACTAATCTGCTCTGAGTAGGTACCAACTGTCTTTCCTCACTGCAACCATTTTCTTTTACTCAATTTTACTAGTAATACACTTTTTTAAGCCACTAAGGAAAACATTTTTTGAACAAGAAAGCCACTTATATCCTCTTTTTAAAGATCTATTTTAAAAGCTATAGATTGTGCATTATTTTTATTTAATATCACTGTAATTTGCAAATGGTTCAAATGAACAGTGCAGGTGCTGAATAAGTTAGTAAAAGAAAATTATAACCACAGAGTGAACAAAAAGAATATTTAAAACCTGGAATGAGATGAGATATGATGAAAATGCTCAGGATATCATAATCTGTTTTCTGTCTATCTACATATATGTAATAGTCAGAGTAAGAAGATACTATATGTGTATGCATTTACATATATATGTGCATAGACGTATGTATGTATATGTGTATAAAATATTTAGTATAGAGGACCAAGGAAGAGATATACTCACTATTGACAATAGATGATGCAATATCAATGGACCAAAACTGTAGAATGCCTCAATTCCTTCCTCTTTCTTCCACACAGAAAACACTAAACTTTCCACTGATAAGTGTAAATCAATCATTGTGAAGAGAAACCTGAAGCTAAAGATACACACGAGATAAGAATAAAGCACCTAACTGCTTCAATGAATTCAATACTCCTGGCCTTTTCAAAGACTTAACTAAACTACCACATAACTGGCAAATGTGCTTGAGCGCTCAATCTCAGTAATCTTTGTGAAATCATGGAGTTCTTCAAGTAGCATGTGCTGTCCTGCTGTTATTACTGAGATCAACACAGAAGTATGTGCCCTTGTCGATGTGAATAAACCAGAGGTGCTTCTAAAAGGTAACAAAAATAAATCACCTCGCCCGTCTAGTAATGATAATGGCCATATGTTTCAGGAGGATGAGCTAGAGAGGCTCGTTACAACCCAGGTGTTGGAGCTAGTTTATAAAAATTACCCAGGGGACGGTTATGATCATTCTTTTCACAGTAGCTGGGACAGAGGCCCTGGAATGAACCTGGGGTCATTTATTGGATCCAGATTGGCCATATCCGTCTTTTAGGAAACCTGCGGAGATAACTCTCTCACAGAGCCTATGAGCATTTTGAAAACACGTTTCAATGGTTGGGCAGGTCATAGGACAATCCTTTTTTCTTGATGAATTGTTTTCCAATATTATGCAAGCATGTATGTGAGGCCCTGTATCAGTCAGGGTTCTCTAGGGAAACAGAACGGACAGGAGCTCTCTGTAAATAGTATGAGATTTTATAAAATTGTCTCACGTGACTGTGGGGATGCACAAGCCCAAATTCCGTGAAGCAGGCTGCAAGTTAGGGACTCTGATGAAGGTCCTCAATTAATTCCCTGGGAGAAACTGGCTGTCTGAAATAGAGATGGGAACGCTCTCTTCTGACAGCTGAAATCTCTTCTCCTTTTAAGGCCTTCAGCTGATTGGATGAGTCACCTCTCGTCGCTGAAGGCAATCTCCTCAGTTGATATAGATGTAATCAGCCTTAGATGCCATCAGCTCATTGATGGTTTAAGTCCATGAAATGCCCTCACAGAACAGTTAGGCCAGTGCTTGCTGGACCAAACAACTGGGCTCCCTTACCTGGCCTTACCTGAGCCTAAGCATCACAGCCACATGTGTAATTTTAAACCTAGTGGCCACGTTAAAAAAAAGTGAAAAGAACCAGGTGAACTTAATTTAATAATGTATTTTATTTAACCCGATATATCAAAAATGTTATCATTTCAACATGTAACCAATATAAAAAAGTATTGAAATTCATTCATTGCAATCTTTTTATTCATACCAACTCTTGGAAATCCAGGGTGTGGTTAAATTCAGCATATTGCAATTCTAAGTAGCCACATTTTAAGTGCTCAGAAGCCACATCTAGCTAGTGACTACCATGTTGGACAGTATAGTTCTAGTCTAGGGCGATGGTCTGATGGCCTTCACAGTGTTGTTTCTCCTTTCCAGTTGAACCTAAAGAGTTACTGGGGAAGCTGATGTGGCTCAAGCAGTTGGGCACCCGCCTACCACATGTGAGGTCTGTGGTTCGGTTCCCGGTTCCTCCTAAAGAAGATGAGCAAGACAGCGAGCTGATGTGACAGGCAGGTTTGGCAAGCTGACACAACAAGATGATGCAACAAGAGACACAAGAAGAAAAAACATAATGAGGGCCACAACAAAGCAGGGAACTGAGGAGGCTCAAGTGAATAGGCCCTTCCCTCCCACATCGGAGGTCCCGGGTTCAGTTCTTGGTGCCTCCTAAAGACACACAGCACACAGTAAGTGCAAACAACAAGGGGGTGTGAAGAAATACATACATAAAAATAAAATCTTAAAAAAAAATGTTACTGAAGGCTGCTCTGGGCCATCCAATGGGAGCTTCAAAGTCCAGTTTATGATTCTTCAGATCTTTTCCATCCTGTCACATGCATGTTCCTTTTTTTTTTGTTAACTTAGTAATGCTAAAAACAGGGCCAGTCCAACACATTTTCTATGCTTGTTTCCATGAACAAATATGGTTAGAAAGAGAATGAGGGGAGCGGGTGTGGCTCAAGTAATTGGGCGCCTGCCTCCCACATGGGAGGTCCCGGGTTTGGTTCCCGGTGCCTCCTAAAGAAAGACAAGCAGACAATGAACAGACAGACGAAGGAGACATCTCAGTGGGAGGAGAGAGAATAAGAATAATTTAAAAAAAGAAAGAAAAGAGCATGAGGGTAAGACATATCTGAGTTCAAGTCCCATCTTTACCACTTAAGACTATTGCAGAGATTTCTTTTTTTAAAATAGACTTACTTAGAACAGAAAGCCCAGAGTTTTTATATACCCCGCACACAGTTTTTCATATCCCCCCACATGCAATTTTTCCCTATTATGAACATTTTGCATTTGTTACAATTGATGAACCAATATTATTAGAGTTATATTATTAACTAAAGTCCATAATTTACATTAGGGTTCACTCTGTGTGGTACAGTTCTATGGGTTTGTTTTGTTTTTAATTTTTATTGTGATAATATATATAACAAAATTAGCCATTTTAACCATTTTAGGTGTGCAATTCAGTGGCATTGATTACATTCACAATGTGGTGTCTCCATCGCCCCCATCAACTTTTCTACCACCTCAGACAGAAACTCTGAAATAACTCCCCATTCCGCCGCTACCCACCCCCACCTCTGGTAGCCTGTACTCTACTTTCTAACTATTGATTTGCATATTCTAATTATTTCATATAAGTCAGATCATATGCTGTTTGTCCTTTTGTGTCTGGCTTAGTTCACTCAACGCGATTCTTCATTTCATCCATGTTGTGGCATGTATCGGGACATTCCTTTTCACAGCTGTATAGTATTCCATTGTACCCGTGTCCCACATTTTGTTTCTCTCTTCACCTGTTGATGGACACTTTAGCTATTGTGAATGATGCTGCTGTGAGCATCGGTGTACAGATATCCATTAAAATCCTGCTTTCGATTCTTTGGGGTCTATACCTCGAAGTGGAATTGCCAGATCATATGGCTTAGCTTTTCGAGGAATCACCAAAATGTTTTCCACAGTTGCTGCACCATTTTACATTCCCAGTATTGCAGACTTCCAGTGTCTCTAAAATCTATCTTCCCCCTCTGTAGCCGTAGAAAACTTAGCTGGGCAAGAGGCTTCTTAGAAGAAGAATCTCTTTGCTTCCCGCCTAATCTGTAGCTAGGCTTGGCCACCTGCCCGCGTTCTGACCAGGAGGATTTAAGTGGGAGTGCCGTGGGGGGCTTCTGGGAACCCTCCTCGAGAGCAGCTCGTTTGTTCTCTTTGACCTCTTCTTCCTTCCTCCTGCTTCCTGCTTAGGACACACCTGCTGCCAGCTCATAGGTTCAAGGCCATGCACACCCTGAGGCATCCTGTCAGCCCACAGACTTCTACGCAAGAGAGAAACTTCTATGTCACTCTAGTTTTGTATTTTCTGTGGCTTACAGCAAAAATCCTAATATAATGAACTTGGGTAAAATCTTAACCTCTAAGGTAAAAGAATTAAAAGTGAGTGTCTGTTCTCATGCCTAGTATGGAGTAGGCACTTTATATGGTTAGATTTGTAGAAATACATTGAAATTACAAACCCATCCATCTCCATAGGCTTCTAAGTTAACTTTTTTTTTTTTTTTCCTCTTCCAGCTCAGCTTTCTGCCTTCTTTCTGGACTACTCTTAGACGATGCAAAGGTCTTCACGCTTGCATATATCCCCAGAAAACGGCTGCTTGCCGGTGAAATCGTGCTCACGAATGCTGACGGCTCAGCAATGCCTGTTAGAGCCCTCGGATGGACACTTAGTGCCTTATGAGAGAACTTGGTGGTGCCACTTTAAAGTTTCCAAAGGAACCTGATGCCAAGATCACCACACCTTTCCTCACAGTAAGCCACACCTCTCAATCAACAGATTTATTTACTGTGCTATTCTTTTTTTTAAAATAGGGAAATAACACCATGAAAGGACTCATTTTACAGGTTTCCCGCTTTCCTGGAGGTGAGAGGCAGGGAGGGAAAAGCATGGGGAATTTCAATGTTCTTTCAGTTGTTTTCAAATTCTTTTTTTGTAGTGGGACAATATGTGAAAATTTTCAAGGAATCCCATTCTTTTAAACAAAAGTTCAAATATATGCAATAATGTCAGGGAGCATATATTGCCAGACCTCTATAATAAAAAGTCCCCACCTACACAAATTATGGTTCTAGTGGACGCCAATGTGTTTGATTGGGGTAGAACATATATTTGAATGTGTTGTCACTTATTATGCTTTTTAAAAAATGGTTTTAGAAAAGGATGGGGATATGTCAAAAAGACACAGGCACTAACTTGAAAGAGTTCCCAATGACTAAAACCAGAATAATTTGAGCAGCAAAAATAAATAACAATAGCATTGGATTATAATCCTAAGAATAAAATAAATTTCCATGATCCCATACTGATCTAAATAAATGACTGAATCAATAAACTGGGGATAGGGGACAGACCTTCCTTACAAGAAATTGTAAATAACATATCTAGAGACTCCTGCTCTAGGAGGTGGAGCTCAGTTCCCCTTCTAGTGGGCGTGGGCTGGCCTAGTAACTTGCTTCCAGAGAACTGAGTGTGGAAAGAGAAAAATGGTGATTTTTTTACAGTGGAGAAACCCAGCAAGCGCCACCTTGGCCAAGTGCTGAAGGTTAATATCATCAGGGACAAGTCATCGTGGGCCCTCTGACATGATGCCACGGAAACAGTGCTTCAGGGAATTCTTCCCCAAATCCATAATCCCAGTCTAATCTCGAAAAAACACCGGAAAACCCCCAAATTAAGGGGCATTCTACAAAATACCTGACAAAGACTCTTCAAAACTATCAAGGCCATGAAAGACAAGGGAAGACTGAGGGGCTGCTATGGACGGGAGGACACTAAAGACCGAGGACCACTAAATGTCATGTGGTATCCTGGACTGGATCCTGGAACAGAGAAAGGACATTACTGGAAAAAACTGGTAAAATCCAAATAAACTCTGTAGTTCAGTTAATAGTTTCGAAAAATGTACTGTGGTTATGTAAAATGTTAACATTAGGAGATTGTTAAATGGACATTTGTAGAAAGTCTAGTAGGTGTCCATCACTGCTCTAAATTATAAATAGAAATATATTGTATGTGTTAAATATAATATGCTTATTGTATCTAGTTCACCCAAGAACTATTAAACAAGAGAAATAAGGTTACCCTCAGGGTGTTAAACTGTAAAAATGGATCGGAGCAGATATGCAGAAAGTCACCTTAAATTGATGGCTAACACAAGGAACTCTTACTGTCTTCTAGGTACTATTTTAAGCACTTTACATATATATAATAATTGAATCCTCATGAAACCCTATGAGGTAGGCATTATTATTCCCAATTAAACATTTATTTTGAAATCATTATACAGTCACTGGAGTTTGCAAGGAAATGTGCAGGGAAGTCTCTTGCACACTTCTCCCCAACTTCCCCAGATGGTAATCATACACAACTAGAGTTCAACATCAAAACCAAGAAGATGATATTGGTACAGTCAGAGAGTTCACTCAGATCTCACCAGTTCCACAGGTATTCCTTTCTGTGATTGTGCCTAGTGTGATGTGTTATTCCCATTTTGTAGATGGGGAAACTGAGGCTCAGGAAGGCTACCTGACTTTTTCAAGGTCGCTTAACTTGTATATGGCAATGTTGCTCTTCTGATATGGACTTTGAAACTCCAGAGTCCACAGTCTTCATCTACAAGCTCCACTGTGTCTTAACCTAGAATATTTCCATAACTTTAAGATTATATTTGTCTGTCTAAAGAAAGAATGCAATCACAAATAAGTGTGAGTTTCTAGGGAGTGGGCCAGGAAAAACGCCTATCAAAATAACAGAGAGCAACTCTGCCTGCCCTATAGCTGCCTAAAGATAAGGGTTTTGGACCAATTGTTCAAATGCTATAGGGAAGTCACTGTAAAAAAACAATCCTTTTAATTAAAAACAGTATCTCAAACTCTTAATTGAGGACCATGACTCAAGAACAACAAATACCTGGCTCTGATTCATGCCTGCTGAACAACATTTTGCACACCAAATTTCCTGTAATGTCTCACTAAAAAACCAGAGTCCTCAAGAAATCTTATGTAAACTAGATTGAAAACTCTTTCACGGCAGAGATGGTGTCTGTCATGTTGATTCAGCCTTTCGCTGACCAAGTGAATGAATGAATGAATGAGTAAACTAATTAATGGTGTTGTCAGCCATCCCTCTCCTCCATCCCTCATTTGTCTATAATGCAGGAAAGCTTCGAGGGCTTTTCACTTCTGTTTTTCTAACATCCAATCAGTCTTCAGGTCTTAAAGTGTCTCTGACCATGTTTTTCATCCTTTTATTTAATTTATTTATGTTTTCCCACAAATCTACCATCCTACCTATGTATGTACTTATGTACTCTGTTTCCTTTCCTATTACAATGGGAGAAATGTCCTTGCTCCTATCTGAGGCCAAGCACTCTTCTGTCCTTTTGGACACATTAACAAGGATCTTATTTCCAAATGATCTGCTTTTTCTTTCATTTTCTCCCTCATGACTGCGTTATTCCTATCTCTGTACAAACATACCTTAAGATCATCCATGTTAAAAAGGAAAACAAAACAAGTCCTTTAAATTCAATTCTCCCTAGGGACCCCAGATTTCTTTGATTGCTTTCAGAACAAAACTCTGAAGTTGTTAATGTTGCCTGTCTCCTTCTTTCTCACCCATAATCGCTCTTCAGACCTCTACAATCAGGCTTTTGTTCATACCACTCGGATGAAATGGCTTTATTTAGGTCACCAGCTAATTCCATCTTGCAAAATTCCTAAAGGTCCATTTTCCACCATTATTTGATTTGCTCTCATACCTATTCTCTCTTTGTTGAGACATTTTCTTCTCTTTGACATCACAATTTTATCTTATCACAATGGTTCCTCCTTCCAGTGTCCTTTGTTCTTTAGCCCTCTTTTCTTTCTAGTGGTTTCTTCCAGACCCATGGCTTTAAATACCTGCCATATGCTTATGACTCCCAAGTACATCCAGTTCTCATTTTCCCCCTGAACTCCAGATCATATATCCAATCATCTCTTTGACCTCTTCTCTTGGATATCTAGTAAGCATCTCAAACTTAACATTTCCAAAATGTAACTCCTGACTGCTGGACCGACCCCCTCATCCTGTAAATGGTCCATTCATATACTCAGGCCGGAAAAAAGTTGGACTCATCCTTGGTCCTGTTTTTCTCAGATCTCATACTCAATTCATAGACAAGACCTGTCTACGCCACCTCCAACATAGCCTGGATGTGGCCACTTTTCACCCATTCCGTGAGGAAGTCTGGTCCAAGTCTCCATGACCACCCAGCCCACTGCAACAGTCTCCCAGCTGGGTTCGGGGCTTCCACTTTGCCCCACCACCCATGTCAATTTTCCACTTAGGACCCATGATGGTCTTCACAAAGCATAAACTGTCTCATCTGCTTTTAACAACTCTCTTTTGCAATCAGAATAAAATCCATATTCCTTTCTTTGGCCACAATACCTACATTATTGGGATCTTGCCCTCCTCTGCACTACTCTCATCTTCTACCACGTCCTCTTTGTTCTCTTCTTGCCACATCCTTCTGGCCCAGAAGATCCCCCTCTGACCTTGCCTCAGTTTGTGACGCTTTCCCAGACACCCTTCTCTGATAGACGCACTTAGTTAACTGCTCAAAAGTTGTCCCTTCCTTGGTCTAAGATTGATTTCACCTCAGGACTTCTGTACACCTTGTTTTTTCTGCCTGAAAGGCTCTTTCTGCCCAAAGTCCCTAGGAATGCTCTGTTTCTGTCATGAGGTCTATGGCAGATTGAATTGTGAACCCACTGGGACATGTTCTTGGTTGGTCCACATTCTGGGGTGTTGAACCATTGTAAATAGGAGCTTTTCAAGATGTTACTTCAATTAAGGTGTGACCCAACTGATCACGTTACTCCAGATTACTGGGGTCCTTTATAAACAGAGTGAAAGAGAGAGAAAAAGCCACAGAGAGCAGCCAAAAACTGGAAGCCAATGGAACCCAGAAGAGAAAGGAAGATGCCACCACGTGCACTGCCATGTGAGAGAAAAGCCAAGGACTAGGGGGCACTGGCAGCCAGCCCCCGATCACCACAGTCATCAAGGAGAAAGCGTCGCCTTGCTGATGCTTTGATTTTTAACTTCTAGCCTCAAAACCGTAAGCCAATAAGTCCCTGTTGTTTTTTAAGAAATCCATTGCATGGTATTTGTTTTAGCAGCTAAAACAAGGTCTCAGCTCAAATGTTACTTTCTCAGAGTCCTTCCCTGACCATTTGAGGTCAAGTAGTTGCACTATACTCTCCAGTACCCTCTCTACCCGCCCCCAATTTTATTTTCTTTATATGGCTTAGGATTATCTGCTATTATTTTATTCATTTATCTGTGTACATGTGTTTTCTGTGTCTCCCAGGCTAAGACATAATCTGCTCTATAGAGGAAACACAATAAAGAGTTTAATGGATAAATATTTAAGACAGTTACTCTACTAGGTGATAGGCAGTAATATTGAATAAAATATTGGTCCCTTCTCATGACCCTCCAGGCCAGTAGAGAAGAAAGATAATGTAATCCGAACGATTATAATACAAAATTTTAAGTGGCGTTGACGGTGGCATTGGTGGTACTCAGAAGAAGGTAAGTAATTAATTGTGCTCGCAGAGTGAGTCAACTGGGAAGACTTCACAGAAGTGCTATTTGAATTGAATCCTGAGGAGAATGGGTTGCCTTTCAGAGAAAATAGAAAAAGTGAATTTCAGGCAGAGGGAGTAGCATACAAAAAGGCAAGGAAGGGGGAGCAGATGTGGTTCGAGCAGTTGAGCACCTGCCTACCACAGGAGAGGTCCCAGGCTTGGTTCCCAGTGCCTCCCAAAGAAAAAACAGACAACAACAACTATAACAACAAAACGAGTAGACAACGAGTACAAAAAAATAATGAACAAACAGACAAGGGAGCCATCTCGGGAGTGGGGGGGAGGCAAGGAGGGGGCAGAAAACTTAAAATAGATGGTCATACAAAGCACTTAGAATGCAAAGCAAACATGGGAAAAAAAGAGCAAGTTGGGGCACTTACACTAAATGATTTCAAGACTTACAATAAATCTACACTAATCAATAAATTATGATTCTAGCATAAGTAACAAATAGATCAATTGAATAAAACTGAGAGCCCACAAATAGATGCACACTTATAAGATCACTTGATTTTAACAAAGCACCAAAGCAGTCCTATGGGAAAAAGAAGGTCTTTTCAACAAATGGTCCTGGAATAACTATATATTGATATGGAAAAAAGCGTCTCTCAACCTCTACCTTATACTGTATACAAACAGCAAACCAAGTAGGATTAGAGACCTACTCATAAAAGCTGGAACCATAAAGCTTTCAGGGGAGACTATAGGAGAATATCTTTATGAATTGGGAACAGGCAGAGGCTTCTTCGACAGCAATAACCATAAAAGAAAAAATTGGCAAACCAGACTTCATCAAAATCAAAAGCTTCTCGTTGTCAAAAGACACTTCATAAAAGAGACAAGACCCAGACTAGAAAAAATATTTGAAAAACTTTTATCAGACAAAGGACTGGTAACGATGATCTGAGCTCCTGAACTCAAAAGCTGACAAACAAGTCAATTAAAAATGGACAAAAGATTTGAACAGCTCACAAAAATATATAAACCTATGCAAATACCCAATATGCACATGGAAGGGGCCTCATCATTTCTGGTCGCCAGGGAAATGCAAATTCAGCCACATGAGCCACTGCTGCCTACCCACCATAGTGGCTGAAACGAGCAGACCATCATTCCCGAATGCGGATGAGGGGAGCAGCCAGAACTCTCACGCTCGTCTCTTGACGGGGAAGTGTAAAATAATGCAGCCACCTTGGAAAGAGATTTGGCTATTGCTTTAAATGTTAAACATATACCTAACCTATGACCTAGAAATTCTACTAGCATTTACACAAGAAAAACGAAAAAATATGTCCCTCCCAAAAAATATTTGTATATGAATGTTCATAGCAAAACTGAAAAAACTGGAAACAGCTCAGGTGTCTGTCAACGAGAGAATGGATAATCAAACGGTGATTTATTCATACAATGAAATACTAAAACAGGAATGAACTACTGATACACTCAACTAGTTGAATGAATGAGTCTCAAGGACATTTTGTTGGGTGAGAGAATCCTTACACAAAAGAGCTAATATGGTATGATTCTATTTACATGAAGTTCTACAACAGGCAAGACTAATGTCATCTGTGATGGAAAAAAAACTTGAGCGGTGGTTGCTTCTGGAAGACTAACTAGCTGGGATTGACAGAGAAAGGGCACGGAGAAAATTTCTGGAATGATGGTAAAGTTCTACATTTCGAAAGGGGTTTGGATTACATAGCGGTATGCATTTGTCAAAACTCAGTGAATGGTACACTTAAAATTTGTATATTTTAGTATATGTAAATTGTATCTCAACATAATAATAAAATGCCATAAACAAATACTGATCTCTAGTTAATGAATATACACGCTGAAGTGTTTAAGGGAAAAGTACTGGTGACTGCACTTTATTTTGATGGGCAGAAGATGGATAGATGTGTGAAAAAATAAGTCCAGCAAAGTGTTAATTATAGAATCTAGGTGATGGACATTTGGGTGCTCACCATAAAATTCTTTGAAACTGTAAGTTTGAAAATACTTTAAGTAGAATGTTGGGGGAAAAGGCATGGAGGTAGGAAGGAGGTAGGGAATCCCAGATGTTGTTCAATGGCTGGAACATGGGGTAGTTTGGCAAAAGATGAAGCAGGAGAGGCACTCCGAAGCCTGGTTGTGGAGGGTCTTTTATGCTGAGTTTTCCACTTTATTTTCTGCATGGATAGTGCTCACCCCTTCATCTTTTATTTCTACTCCAATTGCTACTGTCTTCAGGCACACCCTCATTAACCTGCATCTGGACTCTTGCAATGGGTTTATTTACCCAAACTGGATTGAGCTGAAGGATGCACTTACATTTTGTGTGAGTTTACATAATTTTTCCTGCCTCAATGTCAGGCAATTTTGAGTTTTAAGCATATTAAGAAAAACAAAACAAAACAAAACAAAACAAAAAAAAACACTGCCATTTGATGCATTTCCAATTGAGAGTAGTTTCAAAATTGTATCTTTGTTTCTAGCCCTTAGAGCCTTACTTTGAATTTCCCCCCCAAAAGGCAAGAAGATTTCATATTTAAATTTTACAAATGGACAGTGAAAGATGAATTTTCTTTATTTTTCTCAGTTTGAAATATTCAAGCAAATGTTGAATATAAAATACTGTAGTAAACACCAGGGAGTTAATGAAATAAAAAAGTAACCTCTGCCTCCAACGTCTTACCAGTCTAAATTTCTACATTTTATGGGACACAAATATGATTCTTTTAAAAAGATGCTTTGTTAGCTGGAAAGACACATATTTGCTAGGTACTGTGGGTTTTCTCCTCTCATTTTTTCTATTTGCATTTGGTAATGAGATAACTATTTCCAAAGGTGTAATGGTAGATGATATCATAGGTTTGGGCAAATTAAATGTTTACCATCTGTGGAAGGAAAGCAAAGGGGACTGAGCAAGCCCTGTGTTTCCCTGTAGCTTTCTTTACAATATGACTTATTAAGAATTAATTCTTAAAACACAGTATTAGTTATGCACCGGACAATTTCTCCCTTTGAAGAAAATTTGGCTTATTCATTTATTTATGCTGTCTTTCTTCTTACTGGATCTATTTTCATTTGGATGCGTTTTTAAACACAGGTCTCCCTCAGGAGAATTAATCCTCCCAGCCTACCAAGTACAACATCTGTTCATGAGAACCCTGTTTTTGGCAAACTTTGTATTCCCAGAACTTTGTGCAGTGGCCTGGCATAAATATATAGATAATGGTTATTATTGACACAAACAAACAGCTATGATACCAGCAATACTAGACAATAAAACTAATGGTCATATATTTAAATATTAAATCAAGCAAGATATAATCCCCCCTTAGCACTAAACCATAAGACATTAGACACCCTTGCATGTATAAAATTAACTTTGCAGTAATTGCTGGATACATTGCATTTCACCTGTGAAACCATTATTGCAAAACTTAGTTGTTTTGTTTTGTCCTGGCTTTGGTGGGGAAAAGGAAACATGATGCCCTGTTTGTATACTTGGTCATTCTATTAATAGGCTTCTTATTAACAGGTGTTTGTAAATACAAAATTTCTATTGACAGGTATTTTCGTGGCTGGTGTACAGTAACAACAGATATTGATAAAAGATGAGTTCAACCCCAGCGTCGGGTCCCAGGAAAGTTTGAAGTTCCTCCTTGGGTTTTGCTGCTTTGCCTTTGCCTTTGCTCTTAGATCTCTCAGAGAGACCTTCAGATCGCAGCCAGCGCTGGGCTGCAGCCTGAGGCGGCCTCTTGGTCCTTGCAGAAGCCTCTAGATGGGAGGGACAAATCTGGGCTCCTTCGCCCCCTTTCTTCAAGGCTCTGTCTGATGGGAGAGAAGAGATCCGTAGGCTGCCGCCAGCCTCCAGAGCTTTGCGCTCCATGGTGAGGCTTATAAGGCATAGGCTATGGAGGAGGGCATCCCTAAACCCACAGCCCTGCTGGGGCTTCACCTCCTGTGCCCAGCACAAGCAGGCTGCTGGCCAGGCGACAGGACCCGTCCGCCAGAGGCCTGCCACTTAACCTGGGCCGCTCTGCTCTTGAGCACTTCCTATACACTCTCAAGGACTCTGTTTCTTTTCCCTCTGTGTGGGAACCTTGTAAGAGAGGAGCCAAATTCTTCTAGCAAGACTCTCCCCAGGGCTCTAGACTCACTCACAGTGGGAATTTAGGAGGAAACAAGATGCAGTGAGATTGCTGTGACTAGTCTCCTTCAGCCTGTAGTGGCCTCCACAAAGAGAAGTACTGGAGGACCTCATTTTAGGTCACCAATAAGTTCCAAGACCTTTTGCGTAAGTTGAAAATCACGCATAATGGTGAATCTCATTATTTAATTCGTATTTCTTACGAGAGCATACCTGTGACATGTTTATTAAAAAGGCAAATAAACACTCTAGTAACAATAAGTGAACAAAATTAATCAGAGAAATCCTTTTAAAAAGCGTTTAGTTCTCTCTCTGCCTTCTTTTTCACATTGCCCATCAGCTGTGCCTGAATTGGCGTGTGTTGAGGGCGCACAAAGCGAGGCCCTACTGTGCTCGCATGTCTGTAAGCTTTCCCTGCGTCAACAGCCAGCTGTAGCATCCTTCAGAACGGGGGAGGGGGGGTCTGCTCAGCATAGCTCCTGTGGACCCCCCTCACTGCTTGTGTTGCTGAACAACTCAAGGGCTTAGGCTTATCACCATTAAAAGGGGCCCTCTCGAAGTCCTGCCAACCCCGGGACCAGAGGCGGCTCAGGGTGGGAGATCTGCCTGGTGCCCCAGAGGTCAGGAAACTGTCAGCTCTGAATTGAAGAGGCCCCTGGTTCCAACTCCCTTCAGTCTGAGCCACTGCTTCAAACAGTTTCTGTTTCCCCCAGGGGGCTGCACACCCCCTGACTTTGGACTTTGCTTTAGGGGGCTGAGGGGACAAACGCGTTGCAGCCCCAGGCAGCTGTCGCCCTTGACTTGTGACTTGTGAAGACCTGGGATGGGCTCCCCCTAAGTGGCTCTGTCACTGACGTGTGAAGCCCTCCGTCTCTTTGGGTAAGCAAATGCTGTGCCTGCAGGAGACGGCGTCACATGCCAAGTCCCTGAATTTGCAAAGTGTAAGGAGAGCCCGTGTACGTGCAGGTTCTGTGGAGGCATCAGGGCGAAGCGCAGCAGCAGCTGGGCCTACAGAGTCTTTCTTATTTCCACATTTAAATGGAATGTGGTTATTTCGGAGAGCTTTAAAAGTTTTTTTTTTCTTGAGTGAAGTTTTCTTTTCATAGGCATCTTGGTTTTGATGTCAGGGGGGAATCTTAATTAGCATAAATCTTGGATGGAATTGCAGCTATAAATAGACAATTCAGAGTGCTGTAATCTTGTTTAATTGAAGAATAAATTACTGTCAGTGGCCAAAAAAATAATTGTATTTGGGGCCCTCCCCCTTCTACTTCATGGAATCATGTATGCTTCATTCTTTATAGCAGACGCTTCCTGATCAACAACCGATTTCCTGGCTTTTCCTGTCTTAACAGAACTCCAGGTTTGTCCAGGGAAGCCCCCCTCCATGGGCTAGATGACTTAGGGGTGCTGGCCCCACCTCCGGCTGCAGGGGCTAAGGCAATCCTACAGATCCATCCCCCTGGCCAGAGATTGGTTTAGGCACATATTTGGGACACAATTCTAGCCAATAAGACATAAGGGGTATTATCGGTTCAACTGTGTCCCCCAAAAGAGATGTGTTGAAGGCCTAACCCCCAGTGCTTCAGAGAGTGACCTTACTTGGAAACAGAGTTGTTGCAGATGGAAGTAGTTACAGAAAAGTGAGGGCAGACTGGAGTAAGGTGAACCTCAAAGCCATGTGACAGTGCAGCTGCAAGCCAAGGAGCTCCATGGAGACCACCGGGAGCTGGCAAGTGGAAAGGAAGGAGTGTCCCCTACAGGGCTCAGAGGAAGCATGGCTCTACCTTGAGTGTGGTCTTCTAGCTTTCAGAACTGTGAGACAATACATTTCTGTTGTTTGTGGCAGTTTGTGGTAATTTGTTATGGCAACCCGAGGAAACAAAGGCAAGGGGGAAGTTTCCCTGGAGGCTTCTGGGAAAGGTGTAGCCACCCTCGGTGACTCAGAGGAAACAGTACCACCTTCCTCTGGATGTATGTTGTATGTGGAGTTGGCACTTGGAATTGCTACCAGCTTCGCTACTAGGCTGAAGATGAAACCAATACACAAAGAAAGGCAAAGGCAAGAGACTTAAAGAGAAATAGAGCTGGAATCCTATGTTTTGTAGCCTGTTTACCTCTTGGGAAGCCAATTTTAACTGAAATTTCCTGATACTTGCTGCTAAAAGCATCCTAACTAATAATATTTCCTCTGAGTACTGAATATTTCCCTTTGGTAACCCAAAGCTCCTCACTAGAAACATCCAATCTGTTCTCAACGTTGTTCCCTCTTGTATTAGTTTCCTGGCTGCTAAAACAAATAGTGTATGATGGGTTGGCTTAAACAATTCGAATGTAATGGCTCATGGTTTTGGGGCTAGGAGAAGCCCCAAATCTGGACATCAGCAGGGTAAGGCTTTCTCCTTAAAGACTGCTGGAGATCCTTGGTCCTTGGCTTTTCTGTCACATGGCAATGCACATGGTGATGGCTTTTTCTCTCTCCTTTTGAGGTTCTGTTTACTTCCGGTTCCCTCCCATGGCTTTCTCTTCTGTGTCCATTTCTTTTGCTTATAAAGACTTCAGCCATATTGGATTGAGACCCACCTGCATGCAGTTTGGATGCCCTTGAAGTAATGACATCGTCAAACGTCCTGTTTACAGATGGGTTCACACCCACAGGACCAGATTTGGGACCTAAATGTGCCAATCTCCAACACCTCCTGTAAATCACCACTTTATTTAGCCCATTATTCATTAAAACTCCTATTATTGGATTATCTCTTTTTTCAGCTGGGTTCTAGGAGAAAAGCTATCTGATGCCAGTTCATGCTAAGGTGTTTCCAGGAGAAAACCAACCTGATACGGAATGGTACTAAGATGAGACTAACTGCTCTCGGCCTTAGCGCCATCTTTCTGGAAACCTCCACGCCATGAGAGCCAAGTGGAGGAAGAAGCAAATGCGCAGACTGAAGCGCAAAAGAAGAAAGATGAGGCAGAGGTCCAAATAAAGTGCTAGCGTGTGCACTCAACAGAGGCTTAGGGGATCAGGAATATGGAATGCCAGAGGCCCAGGACGTTGGTACAGGTTACTGACTGCATGCTACTGTCTAGAACTCTTCACAGTGGATCTAGAACTCCCAACGGTTGTCAAACTTCGTGAACACCCTGAGAGATCCACCTTGCTCACACCATAGCAGTCCCTTTGGTCCTTTGCCCGGACCTGTGACATTCTGGACTGACTAGTTCTGTTCTCAGTTGTGGCTGAGTGTTAACATGTGTGAAATAAATCATCTCTTCTGCTGTCTTAGCTGAAGAATCAAAAAAAAACAAAAAAAGATGAGACTAACTGGAAACCCTCTTAGAGCATCCATATTTTCAATGAAGAGCTTGTTAAGTGAAATAAAATTCTGATTGGTTCAAATATACAAAATGTTACAAAAATAAAAAGAATTTGAGGCAAAGTGGGAAAAAATCTAAAGTTAGCTGTCAACTTGTTCTTCTTGAGATTGGGCTAATTTTTGTCAACATATAATAATGCTATGAGGATTTTACCAGCTATAAGTCTTGGAAAGTTGATCATCCATGAATGGCTCATATAAGAGCACGGTCGCCTTTTTGGCTCTCTGAGAAGCACCATGGCGGCTGGCAAGAACAAGCGCCTCACCAAAGGTGGCGAAAAGGGAGCAAAGAAGAAAGCGATTGATTCATTTTCTAAGAAAGGTTGATGTGAAAGCACCAGCAATGTTCAGTATAAGAAATATTGGGGGAGGCGGCTGTGGCTCAATCAGTAGGGCTCCCGTTTGCCATGTGGGAGGCCCCGGGTTCGGTTCCCAGGGCCTCCTGGTGAAGGCAAGCCCGCCCGCACGGCGTGGTTAGCTGACCCAGCGAGCACAAGCAGCAAGGGGGGGATAAATGAATAAATAAATAAAATCTTTAAAAAAAAAAAAAAAAAAAAAAGAAATATTGGGAAAACAAGGAACCAAAATTACACCTGATGGTCTTAGGCGCTGTGTTTTTGAAGTGAGCTTTGCCGATCTACAGAATGATGAAGTTCCAGTTAGAAAGTTCAAGCTAATTACTGAGGACGTGCAGAGCAAAAACTGCCTAGCCAGCTCCCATGGTGTGGATCTTACCCATGACAAAATGCAGTCCATGGTCAAAAACCGGCAAACCATGACTGAAACACGTTGATGTCAAAACTACCGATGGTTATTTGCTTCGTCTGTTCTGTGTTGGGTTTACTAAAACACGCAATGATCAGATTCAGAAGACCTCTTATGCCCAGCACCAACAGGTCGACCAAATCTGGAAGAAGATGATGGTAATCGTGACCCGAGAGGTGCAGACAAATGACGTGAAAGAAGTGGTCAATGAATTGATTCCAGAGAGCATTGGTAAAGACACAGAAAAGGCTTGCCAGTCTATCTGTCCTCTCCATGCTGTGTTCGTTAGAAAAGTAAAAATGCTGAAGAAGCCCAAATTTGAATTGGGAAAACTCATGGAGCTTCACAGTGAAGGTAGTAGTTCTGGAAAAGCAAGACAGGTGCTAAAGTCGAACGAACTGATGAATATGAGCCACCAGTGCAAGAATCTGTTTAAAATTCAGCCCTTTAAAAGTGACAAATAAAATATCTTATTTGTGATGGTTTGCTTTGGGGGTGGGGAAAAAAATAGAACGTTATTAACCAGAATATTTCTATTCTCAACCAGGTCTTGGAGATGAGAATTTAATGTGAGTATTTAATAATTAACATAAAACCTTTTCTTAAAGCCTTTTTTATGGAGGCTAAAAAATATATACAACTTAATTACATTAGAAAGGAAGGAAAATTATTTTTCTTAAAAGGAAATCCATAGTATCAAGTCTTGTATAGCCCACTCTAAGAACTGATTGCTAAGCTTGTTTGATGGTCTGTGATTATTTACTTTCCACAAAGCTTGTCAACTTAAAGGATTTCATTCAGATGGGGACTGGGCTCTCAAACATCGATGGCGCCACTTAACAGTGTGGTGGCTGATACTGACGTCTGAGTAAGGAGAGCATGTGACCAAGGATCAATTTCACCTCACCACAACTCAATTTTTAAAAAATCACATTCTTTAGGGGATGCTTTGAAACCTCAGGTCAAGTGACAGAGAAGCTGAGAGATGCTTTTATGAGCATTTACGGTGAAAGGAGCTATTATTAACGAAAGGCTGAGATAAAAAAGAGAAGCAGATCCTTTCTGCATGGGATATTCCGGGCATCTCCTGTGAGTGAAGGCAAATGGGAAAATACTATTCTCAGACCAAATCATGGTAGCTTTGTCACTCCACCAGGTACAGGGAAGCATGAAAAAGGGATCATGGCTCATTGTCCCCTAGTACCTGGTATAGAAACTGGTACCGAGGAAGTGATCGGTCATTATTTGCTGACTGCCCAGGCAGTTGAGAGACTGAAATGAAAGAATCAATTCTCCTTTAGCAGCAGCCGTTGCCATGACCCCCAAAGAGTTTCCTTATCCTTTGGCTTATGTCGATTTTATGGCTTATAAAAGGAAAAGCCATAATAAAGAAGAAAAAGTTACATTTTATTGAGCATTGACTATGTGTGAGGCACTATTCAGATTCAAAGATCACTAAAACATGCTGCTGTTCTTGAGGAATGAAGAGGAACAAGACAATAATTGGTAGACGAGCAGAACGCTGTGAGACCCCCAAGCAGAAAGCAGTTGACTGCCCGAGGCAGCCAGGTCCACGTCCATACAGAAATAACAACCTTACAGCTACGATGCTTACGGACGCTTACGGACACTTACAAGGCTTCCTTTGCACCATGAAGACATTAGTTTGACGAGTAGGAAAGGATTGCATCCTGTAGTTAGTCCCAGGAAGGCTGGGGTGGGAGAAGGTGCAAAGTTTCAGTGTAGTTGCAGTGAGTTTTCTCCAGGGCAACAACAAGGGGTGGGATTGAAGGCAGGACGTGAAAACAAGTTGGAATGAGCATCAGCACTCTAGGAGAGGGACTGACTGTGCTGTTATCTTGTGCTCTGGAAAGTGTTCCTCATGACGGAGAATTAGTGGAGGGAGAGATTAGAAGCAGAGAAGCCAGTGAGAAGGTCATTTTAACAACTCCTAGGAGGCAATGGTGACGTTCTGAATTAAAACCATTTCCAATGAGAAGGAATAAAATACAGAATCCAGAGGCATTTAAAAGATAAACCAAAAGTACAGTCAGGAAGACAAGGTGACTGCTTAGTTGGTCAGTTGTGGAGGGGGAGAGAAAGGGAGAAGTTGTGGATTATTCTAGATTTCTAGTATAAAACCCCAAGGAGATATAGAAATGATTTCTTCCATAAACACTCCTGTCTTTATGTATATTACCAAATCACTGAAGAGAGACAGGCATTGTGAAAGCAATTTATAAATAGTTTATTAATAATAATAAGTATAGAAGTCCAGACATGGTATAGTACAGGGAGAATTGAAGAAAAGATCCTCACTGAGCTTACAAAGTGAATGATATAAAATAAAACATTTTATGAAATTCAGTGTGTGTAATTTACTTATTGTTATTAATATTTTTATAGATGCCATTGATAATAACGGTAATTGTGTAAAACAAACAGTGGCTGTGCACAAGGACTCGGAAGAAACGTCATAGTTTAAAGTTGTGCTTCTCAGTCTCCAGTAAGAACTTTCCTCCTTGGTTTTCAATTCTTTCCTTGAGTTTTCTGACTTAATTTCTCATGTTTAGCCCCAAAGTCATTTCAATGAATATTACCAGTCAAACGTAAAGGGAAAAGGAAATGGCGACGTCGTCCCTTTTCCCATGTGATCCTGAGTTGGTCGAGACAGGATGAATTTATTTTAACACAGGTTTCGGCAGGTAGCCATCGTGCCCTCAGAAACGCACCTTTCCACGGAGGATGCCCTGCTCTAGTTTTGTCACTGGTAGGCGTGGCTCCTCCATTCTTTACATGTATTTGCCTATTGTTATTAATAGAAATGACAACAGTATAAACATGGGACATTATAGTTTAAAAATACTTTTACTTTTCTTATTTGACTCACAACAGCCATTGATATAGGGAGGGCTGACAGGAGTAGGTCCTTTGAAAAAGATTTGACCTTTTCATTATGTAAGATTGCACACATACAGCGAGGTGTACAAAACACATGTATAAAGTGCAAAGAATTCTAATAAGTGCCACGTAAGCACCTCCAGATCCAGGTCCCCAAAGCCCGCTGCATGTCCCTCTACCCATCCTCTACCCGCCGGAGCAGATCTTTAAAGCCACCATTTCCTTCCTTTCTTTGACAATTTTGCATCCTATACAGCAACCCTGAACACTGTCGGGGTTTTTTTTTTTTTTTTTTTTTTTTTTTTTTTTTGGTGGTTGTTGTTGGTTTGCGTTTTGATATAAACAGAATTATACTGTGTATATTCTTTTGTGTTTGGCTTTCTTTCACTCAACAAAATGTTATTGAGATTTACTGATGTTGTTTCCAGCGGTAGCGCGTTCATTTTAATTGCTGTGGAGTATTTTCATTGAATCAATACTCAGCAAGTTATTTATCCATTCTACTGTCGATGGATTGTTTCCACTTTTTGGCTAATACAAATCATGCTTTTGTGAATTTTCTCATACCCACATCCTGGGATACACATTTGCGCAAGTAAGGGCAGAAGTTAGGGTAGATATACCTGTGGTGGAATTGCTGAGGTACAGCCTATGCACTTAGTGGGTAATGACAAATTGTTTTCATTTGGTTGTACCAATTTGCACCGCCATCGGCAGTATTTGAGAGCTCTTGGTGTTCTGGCTACTCACAAACATATTGCTATTATTCGTCTTTAATTTTAGCCTTTTTGGTGGCATGTAATGGTATCTCATGGTCTCCCCCCCTCCCCCAGATGGCTCCCTCCTCTGTTTTGCTTGTTGTTTTTGCTCCTTGTCTGCTCATTGTATTTTTGTTTTGTTTTGTTTTTTGCTCATTGTCTGCTCGTTGTCGGTCTGTTTTTTCTTTAGGAGGCACCAGGAACCAAACCTGGGGCCTCCCACGTGGAAGGTGGGTGCCCAACTGCTTGAGCCACACCCACTCACTGCTTGTTTTTTTGTTTTTTGCTCGCTGTCTGCTCATTGTTTGTGCATTGTCTGCTCATTGTTTTTGCTCGTTTTTTGCTTGATTTCTTCTCACTGTCTGCTTATTGTTTGTTTGTTTTCTTTAGGAGGCACCAGGAACCAAACCTGGGACCTCCCAGGTGGGAGGCGGGTGCCCAACTGTCTGAGCCACATCTGCTCCCCAAACTTGTATTTGAAGAATACAACCCAGTTATTTGTAGAATGTCCCTCAACATGTGCTTAATGTTTCCTCATGCTTAGATTTGGGTTATGAATTTTTGGCAGTAAAACCACAGTAGTGATAGTATATGTCCTTTATTGTGTATCAATCATATCAGAAGGCACATAATATTGGTTATAGAAACTTTGATCCCTTTATTAGGATAGTGTCCCCTAAGTTATTCCATTGTGAAATGACATAAATATCCTCTTCCTGATCAAAGTTTTATTTATTCATTTTAGCATCCCTTGAAAATGCTAACTCTTATTTCCTCTGTATTTGTTCTTTGGCTTCCTACTGTAAGGAAGAGTGCTCCTGTGTAGGAGTATGCATGTATACGTGTGTGTGGGTGTTCATATGGGCACATGGATTTTCACTTTACTCCATGGGTTATAATCCACTGCTATCATTATTTATTTTGATATTTAAATTGTCCAAGATTTAGTCAGTGGGGAATCATTTCCAACTTGCTCCTGTGTCCTTTTAACATAGCTCTTTCATTTTCTCAGTATATCCTAACTTTCTGGTGTAGTGAGATATTCCATACTTATCTTATGTTTTCCCTGCCTGAGTCCTGAAGTCAACCTTTCCCCCACAAGGATCTCTAATTCCTTTTAGTGGAGAATGATATTTAGAAGGCTAAATCCAGGTGCTGGTTACATGACTGTATGCATTTGTCAAAACTTATAGAACTGTACCCTAAAAAGGGTGATTTATTTGTTTTTCTTTCTTGCTACTTATAAAATAAAAAATATAATGATTATACTACAAAAAAAAAAAAGAGAAAAGTTTTACAATTGAATTACTTACCAGTCACAATTAGTACACCAAGCAATTAAGATATAGTAAATTTCCAGCACCCACAAAAATTCCCTTGCACCCTTTTAGTGTTACCTTCTCCTTCTAGCCCAGCCTCTGACAACCACTTATCTATTTTCTGCCCCTATCATCTTGCCTCTTCCAAAATGCATCATGAATAGAACCATACAGTATGTAGCCTTCATTCACTTAGTATAATGCACTGAGATTCCTCCATGTTATTGCATGTATTAGCAGCTTGTTCCTTTTTATTACTGCATAGTATTCCATTATATGTACTACAGTTTATTCACTCACCACTTGAAGAACTTCTGGGTTGTTTCCAGTTTTGGCAATTATTAACAAAGTCAATATAAACACATATATGAGTTTTTGTGTAAATTTACATTTTCATTTTACTTGGGTAAATAAATACCTTGGAGTGAGATTACTAGGTCATATGGTAAGTGTGTTTATCTTTATATATAATATATATTCACACACACACACACACACATATATATTTATATATATGAAACTGCCAAATTTTTTGGTCGCATTCCCACCAGCAATTAATGAGAGCTCTAGTTGCTCTGCATCCTTTTTAACACTTGGTATTGTCTTTCTCTTTTTTAATTTAGAAATTCTAATAGGTGCATAGTTGTATCTCATTTGTGGTTTTAGTTTGCATTTCCCTGATGACTAAAGACATTGAACAACTTTTCCTCTAGTGCACACATATGCTTTTTAAAAGCAAAGGTAGAATTTTACTGAACATTCTGTTTGTAACCTGCTTTTTATTTCCACTTAACATTGTGTCATTCATATTGTTCCACAACATAATCAACTAGTCACTTTGCCTAAAGTCTAAGTAAATTATTGCCTAGCAAATGTGAAAAATAGATGAAAAGCCCGGTAATTTAATGTCATTTTGCCTAATAAAAATAAATCTAGAATTCATATTTCCATACTCAGTATATTTCATACTTGTATCTGGTTCTTCCCATTATGTGCTTTCCCTCTTGGAATACAGGTTATCACTTAGTGCCTCCTTCCTCAACGTCTCCTACCTCCTACTGGTCTGCTGAGATAGCCGTTGGTTGGAGATGGGACTGGCAGGACAATCTGCTCTATGACTGAATCTTCAATGTCTCTTTTCTGCTTCCCTCAGCTCTCTCAGTTTTGTCACCCTTCCCCAACAGGCCAGGGTTCAGAAAGAGCCTGTTCTGCTCCTACAGCCTGGGAGACTTCTGTAAATGACTGTTTTTTAGTTGAGCTCTCTGAGGCAGCCTTACCACCACGACTACCAGCCCTAGTTCCCTGGGAACCATTGGAGCTCTCAGGACCCAATCACGAGCTGCCCTGCCCTTAAACGTTTCCTATTTTATCAGTGTTGTGGTAGTTTCCAAAACCTTCCCACAGATTTCTGCTGGGGTGGATCTTGCCTGGCAATTTCTTCTAAAGTTAAATTATTACTGCAGCATTTCTGTGGAATCTTCTATTTAGCCAGATAGTTTTCCAGAGTAAGACATGTAACCCAGTTTGTGCTTTTTTTTTTTTTTTCCTTACCTCACCCTTATGGAAGTTTGACAGCTATTAGTGGTTAATCAAAATAAGAGAATGACTTAGAGTTGGAATTTTCAAGTCTCCTTGCCTGGGGATGATTCCCTCTAACAGGAGGCTGTTTAGGGACTTGCATTTTCTTTTTCTCAGAAAGCAGAAAGGATTTTGGAGAGGCTCACCAGGAATGCTAGGCTTTCAGGCCCCCTTCCCCAAATGATTTCTGACTTTGCTGGTGAAAAACAAGTTGAGCCCCTTCTAGTTTTGAATGGCCATTCTCCTTTTCCCTTTTTGGGAAGCAAGTTTCTCTACTAAACTATTCCTCCCCCATGTTGGTAGGTACTTCCTTCTACTCTTGGATAAATTCCCAGAGGCTTCTTTCAGCTTATACCTGGACTGGACTTGGTCACCTCCAGTTGAGTTTCTGGTGTCCAGTCCAATATTTTCTTCCCTCCTTTGTTTGTTGGAAGATCTGATGAAGATAAGCCAATCCACCACCGCAGCCCTCAAATAGTATCCTACCAAAAGTTGTATCCTTCCCTGAGATCAGAAGACGTGCTGGGAATGAGCTGGGAAGTTGCTAAGATCTGAACCTTTCCTCTCTATTTAAGAATCCTCCTGGACTTCTTAGCTCAATACTGTCATGTCTTCATTACCTACTGCTGCATAACAAATTATTCCAAAACTTAGCATCTTAAAATAAACATTTATCATCTCACATAATTTTGAGAGTCAGTAATCTCAAAATTGACTTAGCTAGATAAAGCTGGCTCAGGGTCTTGAAGGAGATTGCTATCATGATCCTAGCTTTCTCTATTTAGACTTAAGTTAAAACTTCTCAAAGGCAAAGTCTCACGGATGTCCCAAATTGGTCCAAAAATATTCAGTTTTGTCTGTGCAACCTCATTGACCTATGGAGAGCACCTCATTCATAGGTAGGCCAAGGGGCTCCAAACCTACCTGCAAGGTAAAATCATTTTCCAATTTCCTAATCTAGTAAAACGCAGTACCTCCTGAGGTTCAGTGCCGAGGGCTGGAGCAGTAGCTCACACACTTCTTATTTTTCTTGGAAGCCCACTGCTGAATATTGTTTTCTGCCACCACTCTGGTGCTAAAGCTTTGAGGCTTTATCTACAACACTTTGACCTGTTCCTTCTCTTTATAATCTTTAACAAGGCTGACAAATCTGGAATTGTTAAACAGTTTTTTGAAGGACTTTACAGAAAGGCTGAGCAATTAAAAAGAAAGCTAATACAAGGAGTACCACACATTTAGAAGATCTAGCTAACAGGGTACTTTAGACTCTGCTCCCATCTTGGTCCATCCTTCCTGGCCACCTCACTGCAGCCACACGGAAAAGGCTATTGTTAATCCCAGCCAGTGGGACCCTCTTTCCTGGACATCTTGCCTCCACATGGTATGGACAGAATGGAGACAGGGACCCTTTTCCTGATCTACCTAGAGGCCACCCCTCCAGTATTCCTGCCTCTTCTCAGGAAAGCATCAGGAACGAGCCCCCCCATACTCGTAGCAGATCATTGTCTCCAAACCCAAAGAATTCTGGCTCTTCCTTGGCCAATGGAAGCCTTATAACCATTTCTGAACAAGTACAGTAACCCAATATTCAATCAAGAGATGCAGGAACTGGAAGTGGTTTTCGTACACTCTACCATGATCAGTTATTTTAATTACTGATGTAATTTCAGTTCAGTTCAATCCATGAGGACAGGCTAATTCCCAGTATAAATCTGGAAGTGGCTACAATAAATACTCTGACAGAAGACTTATTTTATATGGATTCTCCTACTAGGATAGGCACTAAATTTCATGTGACATCCTTTAAAATGCAAGGTCTTTCATCTGCACAACACCTGTAATTTGAATCAGTAGCTCATGTACTCTATGTAAATATTTTCTATATCTGGGATGGCAAGATGATTTCCTATCAAGAGTCTTGAGTATTGTACTGTGAGGAATGATGAGGTTGCATTCATGACGAGGAGCAAACAGTCCCTACGATTGGTCAGACATTTCTGCCATTGGTTCTGGATGGTCTTGTGTAGCCTGTGCCCACTCTAAGAACATTGCCGAGGTGATGGATTCTGCTATCACCCTGGTACTGTGACCCTCAGCTCATCTAGGCCAAATCTTTTTTTTTTTTTTTAAGATTTATTTATTTATTTCCCAGTCCCCTGCCCCGTTGTTTGTGTTCCCTGTCTGCTTGCTGTGTCCAGTCACTGTGTGCTCTCTGTGTCTGCTTGTCTTCTCTTTAGGAGGCACTGGGAACCAAACCTGAGACCGCCCACATGGGAAAGAGGCACTCAATTGCTTGAGCCTCAGCTCCTTGCTTTATTGTGTCTCTCATTGTCTTTCCTTTTTGTGTCTCCTTGTTGCATCATCTTGTTGTGTCACCTTGCCACGCCTGCCCATTGAGCCAGCTCACTGTCTTGCTTGTCTTCTCCAGGAGGCACCAGGAACAGAACCCGGGACCTCCCACGTGGTAGGTGGGAGCCCAATCGCTTGAGCCACATCTGCTTCCCTAGACCAAATCTTTGAGATACCCAGTCCCCAAGACCTTTGGGAAAGTTTATTCATTTCCTCTGCCAGGTCATCATGGGTAAACTCAAGTGGTTCTTTTGCTTGACTAGGTCAACCAAAAAGAACGGAAGAAAACAAAAATTTCTCGTTTATCCCTCCTTGATGGATTTGCATTTTAAATAGAAAAGTTTAAATAACATGGCTAAGGTGAAATTTTTTAAGAAGAATTTATGAAGTTGCTGCAAATATGTTAAGTTATATAAAAATCTACACGAAAATGAAGCAAATTGTGTTTGAAAAGAAGTTCAAGAGGACAATAGTTTCTCTTAAGAAAGGGAGAGAAATCCCTCCTGACATGACTTTATAAAACACCACACCAAATATTTCAGGCATTCATGAGAACTAATTGCGGAAGCCTGTGTAAAGAAAAGACATATTCTTTTCCAGCACCCACATAGCTGTAACTATCCTTCTAACAGTCTCAGAGTTCACATGATTGGTCCCAAGATTTTCAAATGCTTTAGCCAAGTCCCTGGAATAAAATATTTGCCATTTAAATGTTCTTTCCTTCTTTCAGTCATGTCTCTTTTAGTATCTCATTTGCTTCTTTGTCTAATAATTAATCTTACTAATTTGTGTGATCCAGTTTTTTGTTGTTGTTGTTTTCTCTTTCGGTATGAAATACAGAGTCAGGCCAAGGAAGGGTTTCCAGGATTTTGGATATGCTACATTAATCAATTTGGGTCTGATTTGTTGCCAAATTTAGGGAAGTCAGGGCCTCTGTAATGGCCAATAGAAGGACAGGAAGGAAAACGTCTTTCTATACGCTTGAAGATGAGAAGGAGGTACTGGCAATTAACAGTGCATCAAGTCTCCTTTCAGTTAGCCAGCTAACATTTAAAGTATTATAAATGATTCAGACAATTTTTGAATCTCGCCAATATTTGTTAAATATTTACTGTGTGCATTGCACAGGTAGTAGAGGCTATCAGGATTAAGAAGGCAGCAGGGAGTGGATGTAGCTTGAGTGGTTGAGCGCCTGTTTCCAGCATACGAGGTCCTGGGGTCAATCCCTGGTACCTCCTTAAAAAAAAAAAAAAAAAAAAGAAAAAGAAGGCAGGAATCCTGTTTGAAGAAACTTACAACCTCCCCCTCACAGAGAAGGTGGACATGCAAGCATAGTTTCCTCTTCTTTCGTGATAGCTGAGTAATATCGGAATATGCCTGAATTGACATGCTCCCGTCCCCAGAGAGCCATGGTTTTAGATCTCTTCATATAAGATAAGGAATTTTGGTCTTGTTTTCTTCTATAAAGCTAAAGGACTTGGGGGTTTATATCTGGGAGGTAAGGAATACTGCTTTCCATATACACAGCATTTCACAGCATGTGAACCAGTTCCGAGTTGGGTTATTATGTATATTTTTATACAAAAAGAAATTGAATCACACCCCTTTAAAGTGACACTGCTAGTGAAAATCCAAACCAGGACTAGAGCTCATATATTTATACTCCAAGTTTCTCTACATTCATTAACATTAGCATCCTCATGTACAGGAAAGCCCTACCATGCAGGGGTTTAGAAAGCAGTAACTCCGTTTCTTAATTTTTAGAAATTTGACTTAAAAAAGGAATTATATAAACTTACCCAGTCATTCTAAAGCTCCAATAAAGAGAAAATGAGAAAGAAATGTCAGAGAGAAGAGTAGGTTAGAAATAAGAATCAGGCCACGAAATGCTATGACAGGTTACGGTGTAGTTGTGCAATCACCTCTAAAGGTACCTAAAAGCAGGGCAAAGTCTCCTTCTGCTCAGGAGGATTTTTACACATAGTTCTGCCTGAAGGTCACCATGCAGATCCAGTAACTTCAAAAGCCCTATAATTATATGACTGGGGGGCGGGGGGGGGGGGAACGGACTGAAATAGGAACCTTTTTACCCAAAGTGGAAGAAAATATTGAGTGGTCAATATGATGGTCATTAGAGTACAGCACGAACTCTTCTTTGTTTAAGTTTTTAAAAATAGAGACATTTATCTCAAACTACATTTTTTTTTTTTTAAATTCCAGAGTTGGAGACTTGTGACAAATAACCCAGACTCTTCTACTTGCTAACAGCCACCTTTCACTCTGAGGAAAGTTACTTTAAACTTCGAAGACAAAAAGAAACATGTTCAGATATGAAATTTTCCCTAGCATTTCTCACCGTCAAACATGCATTCCTCTAGCATTTTATGGCAAACCTACTATACTCAGAGACTGTGTAAGATACCAGGGGGGATATAAAGAGGGATAAGGCACGACACTTGTACTTGAGCGAAGTGCAACGATTTTATTGGGATAAGGTTTGACTCACCAAATGGCAAGGAATCTGTGTGAAGCGTTTGTAGTTATAACTGAAACTCCCCAAAGCAGATTCTTTAAGCCTCAAGTCAGATTTGTTTCCAGACAGCCCTGAGGTTTTAAGGTGATTTGTGTAGCTGCTGCAAAGACTGTGGAGAAAACCCTTGGCAATCTTCTGTCTTGTACAAATACAATTTACAGATCAAACCAGAGAAGAAGCACAGAAGTATATCTCCAAGGGAAATAGCCATGAGATGCCCCAAGCCCTACACTGTTCTTGACACATGCAGGCACTTGAGAAATAGCTGTTGACTAAATCAAGGTGTTACGGCAGATATTACAGAGACACAACATGCGATCCCTCCTCTTGGAAGCTGAAGATCCAACTATGAAATACCCTCCCAGTGACAGTCAGGCCAATGCTTGCTTGACCTATTAGCCATCACAGTGAGAGGTAAAGAATGTTGAGTAAATAGTCTAGTATGGCTACAGCACTGGGCTCAGAGAGCTGTGTATTTAGCAGTAATTTTTAAAAGTTGAAAAGGAGTGGTTGTGGAGGAACTTGAATACCACGTGGGAGCTTGTAATCTATTCTGTATCCATGTGGTATCCCATGATTATATCTGTGCTCTGGAAAGACTTCTAGGAGCAGCAGGAGGATGTACAGGAGGCTGGGAAAGGCTGCAGGCGAGAAAAGATTTTTAGAAATGCTGCGATGACCTAGCAAGTGGTAATGAAACATTAAACCAAGGTGGCGAGGGAAAATGCTAAGACAGAAAAGACTATTTGGAATCAAAATTAAGAAAAAGCAAAACATAGAAAAATGATTTGCATGCCTATTATATGTTAGGCACATACAAAGTGCTTTAGAAACATGATCTCATTTAATTGGTGCAACATCTGGGCTGGGTAAATATGGGTACCTAATTCAGATGCAGAAACTCAGGAAGATTATGCAATTTCTAGAAAGTGGCAGAAGAGGGATTCAAGCTAAGACCATCCAATTCCATTGTCTAGGCTTTTTCACTGAATTCATACAAAGAGTAAGAGAGACTGAAAATCTGAATATGGAGGCTGGAAGTGCATTAGTCTGGAAGAGATTTTTAGGAACAGGGATGATTCATTTGGCTTCGAGATTTGACATGTTGCATTTCGGGAGGATGTAGAGGTGTTAGGCAGGAAACTGGGAAAACAGGCACTAAGTCAGGAGAGACATAAGGATTGGAAACATAGGATTTGGAGTTATTTGCAAAAAAAAAAAATGGAAAAAGTTGAATGGATGAGCTCTCTGAATGAGAGCACAGGCTGAAGAGTGATTAGAAGGTCAAGGCCAGACACTTTGCAGCTCCTCATTTAATGGGTGGAAGAGAAAGAAACGTCCGTGAAGGACAGTGAGGTCCAAGTGCCAGAGAGGGGAGTCTAAGATTCCAAGGAAGGCAGGTTTAGCGAGGAGTCAACAGTGTCAGATGCTACCGAGATCAACGAGGGCAAGAGCTGAACAGAGGCCGAAGGAGTCGTGTCCAGGCAGACCTCTGGAGACCTTTGGGAGAACAGCTTTGGTTTTAGGAGAGTGGAAGGAGCAGACCCAGATTAAAAAGTGAAAGTCTGATGCTAAAGGAGGAGAAACAGATGGGACATTAAAATGAGGATGGGGAAATAGGATGTATTCATAAGTCCAGGAGGAGTCAGGGCAGCGAGGATGATTGAAACTTCAGGAAAGGAAGAACGATGGAGAGTCAGGCCAACAGGAGGTTGGAAAGGATGAGATCAGGGATTGCTGAGGGGTCTTCCATGGAGAGGAAGTAAACCACTTCCTCTTTCTGGATCTGAGGAAACGAGAGGTGGAGAGCAGCAGAGCCCGGGAAAACCCTATTGCCTGATCTCTGCTCAGTAAAGTAGATGTGGAAATGATCTGCTGAAGTTGAAGGGCTCGGCGGCCATCTAAGGGTCCTGAGTGTGACCAACCCCAGGCCTCCCTGCCATGCTGTTGAACAGCTCGTTGCAGACGTGGTGCTTCCCTTCTCTTCCCTTGTTGCTTTGCCTTTTGTTGTTTTTGCTGGCATCACGCATGAGCTACAGCTCCTCCCAGTGTTCTCATTTTCTCCTGGTATTTATGAAATATTTTTAATAGTTCATGAAAAGTAGAGAAAATACCAAAAGAGGGTACCATTGTAGCAAAATAATGAATGAGATAAATGACAACTCTTGTTACCATAAAAACAAATCCTGAAATAAATGAGTTTTTCATGATTGTTAATTCCTGAAAAGACAATAGCTAAATCATTCAATTAAGCTTTTATTTTCCACGGCTATTGTATTTTCTAAGCATTAGCCTGGAAGAGCGACAGGCATCTTTTCACTTTTAAGGAGTGTTGCCCACACTTCATGGGCTCTCTTTCAAGATAAGAAGAAATATCTTGCTATAGTGTTAGTAACAATAACACGGCTGATGAGAACAATAGAAACATTCCCAGGTCTCCAGAACTGTAGGTCAGGGACTGAACTTTAAAGGAAAGACACTGAAATTTATGCAGAATGTGAAGAATTCCAGCCCACCTCCTGCCAAGAGCTCCTCCACCCCCCCATTTTTTTTAGGGATGTCATTGATTTAATGAGCAGTCTTGGGGATTTTCCTGGTTGTAGGAAAACAGCTGATACTGTGGCCTCTCTGGTTCAATTCTCACTGCTTCCTGCGGGACACAGAAAAGAAGCTGAACCCAGCAGCCGCCTTAGCTTGACGCTCAGGAGGAGCGGCGAGGGGGATGGCGAGGACATGCCTCCGTGTGTGGCGCATTGCATTCGTAATGGGGCTGAAAGAACTGATTAGAATAACACTTTCCTCTGTCACAGCACTTTTCGTCTAAGGAGTTCAGACATTTTTGGCCCACAGATAATTCCATGATGTGATGGGCATAGTAACAAGCACAACAAGATTAGAGAAATAGCCAAAAAGGCACTTGTTTATTCATTTAGCTAGAAAAAGCAGTTTAATCGCATCTTCTATTTTCTCTCTCCCAATGCTTTCCCCTAAGGGGACCACACAGTTTTGGGCTGTTTACTAGGTGAGAGGCTCTGCGCTAAACATTTACATAAGTTCGCTCGTTTCATACCCTCTGAAGGTCGTTCTTAGTGCCTCTGGTTTGTGAATGAAGACACCAGCCTTCTGGAAACTAAGTAACTTTCCCAAGATCATTCAGCTAGAAAGCAGCAGAGCTGAAAGATGAAAATCAATTGTCAATGTCCCTCAGGGCAAAACTGACCACATACCATCCCCTCCCACCACAGGTAGTCTTTCTTATCCTTTCCCTTTGTTACAAAAAAATCCTGCTTTTCAGTGAATTTAGGCTTTAAAAATACTGAAGAAGAGAGCTCCATAAATTGTGTATTAAAATTTAAGATTCTAAAGTACTTAAATATATATTATATAATAATAATAATGCTTTTTGGGAAAAATTTAAAAAGACACATACATGTGTAATTTAAGTACTGATCTCTGGCTTTAGCTTCAGTATTCAGCCAAAGTTTACTAGTTGGCTCCAGTGTCAGACTTAACCTTGGCTTTTGAAAGGCAGAATAGCTGAATAGCTGCATACCTACTTCCCTATCAACAATATTGGTAACACAAACGAGGCATGCCTTTAGGATTTAAAATTAACACCTCAACTATAAGTGATTCTAGTATTTATGCAAAATATTATAGAATAATATATTATGCATTATATAGTATATTATTATTGATATTGTTATACATAATAATATATGTAAACCTTCTAGCTAGTGATTATATTTATGTAATACATTATTATATTACAATATATTATGTATATTATGTATTATATATTATATTATTATGGGTATTTTTTATTGATATTATATTATACATAATATATGTAAACATTCTAGCTAGGACTTTGAGTAAAAATTCACTTGCATGCCTTGTTCAAATTTTGTCAGTTGAAGCATAAATGTATTTTTAATATTCTGAGAGTAAAATGCAGCAATAATTAATGATAATTGTATATTTGTTAATTTTATGTTTCAATTATTAAGAACTTTCAAATTAAATAGGGGAATAGATTGAGTTACTCTCAATCCAGGTCCATAATCCCTTCTCTGAACTCCTTTGGACCAGCACATATCTTTTGGAATTCAGTACAATTCAGATTTTAGATGGCAGCACATTGCATATGCTGTATTTCAGAGGCGTCTGGGAAACAAAAATAACAAAATGTATTCCTATGTAGTAAAATGTATGACTCTTCCCATTAAGCCTCACCTCACCAGAGCAGGACAGTTTTTGTGACTAAATGAGTTACCAAAACATTTTCATTACAATAAGAAATGTTTTATAAGCAAAATCATAAACTTAAAAGTAATAAAATAACACAGAAAAAGAGATAGATATTGCTAAAAATTATATCATAATGCTAATCTTAGCAGAATTCTTTTGTAACTGGAATTCATATCACTAAACAAAACAATCCTTTAGAATTATATTTAATTTTCAGTTGCTTAATTTCATTTAAGCCTTTTTAAAGGAAAAGCTCCCTATTTGGGATTTCTTTATACCTTGGGAGGATGAATTAAAATAATTCAATGTTGTTATTAAACAAGGATGAAAAGTTCCAAAATCATGTACAACGATTTTCACCATGAATATGAAGCATACAAAGGAAAGACGATACTGTAAGAAAAAGATGAGGTCCCCAGAACATATCTTCTAAACAATAAGCTTTATAAGAATGCTTTAAAAAGATACTTTCTTATGCTTTTGAGTTTATGGATTTAAAAAAATAGCAACAAAACCTTTAAAAATGTTTCTTATAGACTGCTAACCACGTAAAGACAAAGGATTTTTGAGTTTTACCCAAGCTGTGAATCCTAGGTATAAAGTTTCTTCCAGAAAACATGTTAATGAAAAACATATTCTAGTTTGCACAGAAAAAAAGGTAAGTGACGTTATTAAATGTGCCACTTGAAAGGGGGTATCTCACCCATAACATAAATAACACGCTGTAGAGCAAAGTAAGAGCTGACTGGGCTAAGAAATTATTTTCCTGAACTGTAATATGAAACTTTGACATTTTGACTACTTTTTAATAGTAAAATTGTAATCATCATAAAGTTTTTAAAAATGGCATTTCAGATTTATTTTTGTATCCCAGAACTTGACTCTATAATGGTGATAATACATTTTAGTCTCAACAAAGTATTGATTTTATTATTATTATTATTATTTTTTTTTTTTAAGATTTTATTTATTTATTTATTTATCCCCCCCTTGCTGCTTGTGCTCGCTGGGTCAGCTAACCACGTCATGCGGGTGGGCTTGCCTTCACCAGGAGGCCCCAGGAACCGAACCCGGGGCCTCCCATATGGTAAACGGGAGCCCCACTGATTGAGCCACAGCCACTTCCCTATTGATTTTAATACTTGGCCACTTGGCCAGAATGTATTATATACACAGATGATATAATATAATATACAAAATATTTATATATATGTAGGCAATTTACATCAATTTATTATTGTTATTATTTTATAAACAGAGAACTATATATACTGGTTAAACCATTCTTTTGTTATTAGGTTGATTAACTTTGCTGTCCAATTAAACTCAATTAAATAGTCCAATAGAAAATAATTTTCAGATCTGGACTATAGAAAATGTTAAGTTACAAGCTTTGACAGATTGTTACTGAAGAAAATCAACTACTGTTTATCCAGCTCTTATTATGGGTCCCACATTTGAACCCTTAGGGACTTTCAACCAGCCACTCGGGGAGGAAAGTGGTTTCAGTGCTATTCCACTCTCACAGAAGAGAAAATTGAGGCTCAGACAAATGTGGTCACCTCCAGATGTTATCGAACTATTTTTATTATAAAAATATTTAAATGTATACAAAAATAAAAACCAGGGAATACTCCTAATTAGTGTGGCCTTTGTATGACAATGGAACCAAAACAAATTTGCAAATTGAAACCGTATTAGACCAACACAAAATAACTCCATAAAATTAATGTACATTTGACCTTGTTTTGCTGAAACATCAATGTAAAATTAAATAGTAGAAAGATGTGTTTGGTGTGTTTTATTCTACTTGTCTGCGTGATTCCTTTGTGTACATGATGAATCCTTTGACTGATAGTTATTATCATTGCGATTAATTTTCCTTTTTTCATGTTTGCCTATTATTTATTCTTTTGTTCTGCCAAGAATTTTTTTTTTTTCAGGTACTGGGGATTGAACCCAGGACCTGGTATGCGGGAAGCCGGTGCTCAACCAGTGAGCCACACTGGCTTCCTTGAGTTGGTTTATTTTTTGGTTTGTTTTGCTTGTTGCTCATTTCTTGTTGTTGTTGTTTACAGGAGGCGCTGGAATCTAATGTGGGCCCTCCTATGTGGGAGGCGGGAGCTCAACCACAATAATTTTAACAGTGCTCTACAAGATACAACGATGAGAATAATTTTTAGAGTCAAAAGGATTTTAGCTATGCTAATGTTAGTGAACTGTCCTACGTTGAAATGTATGGAGACCCAGTAATGTGCTATAGATGCCTGCTCTATGATAATGACTTGTCAACTACAGTACAGTTTGTCTTAAATTCCACAAGTCTATACACCATACTTAATGTAATAACTCAATTCTCCTATTCAAATTACTGGGAAACCTTTGCTTGTGCAACACAGTCTGATGATGTCATTTGGCTAACTAATTAACCCTTATAAACAGAAATGCAACGAGGACTCCAAAGCCACATGACACACTTTGGATCTAAGGCAGTCATTCTGATGATGCAAAATATGCCATTTTTAAATTGTTTTAGAATATTAACAAAAAGAAAGCATGCACACACACACACACACACACACACAATTCTTCTTAAATCTCCACATTCCTTAGATGACTCCATGGACAAAAACAAAGGTTCCCTTAGAGATGAATAGATGGGTGAAAAAATAAACAAACAAACATAAAAAGCAATTGAATATGTTTGGGGAACTCAAAGGCTCTAAGAAATCCTTGTTAACTTTGACTAGCTCATTTCAAATTAGAAGGCATTTTGGCTAATGCCATCCTAAACAAACAATACAGAAGTTACTAGAATCAATACAATTAGAGTGTATCACATAATTTCAAACACCAATCATCTCAAAATATTGACTGATAAATTGTCTTCAGTTCAGACTTTTAAAAAATTCTTTTTTTCACAGCTCACGCTTCAAAGGTTTGTAGATATCAGAGTTGCCTGTTTTTACCATATTAAACACATCATAATAATATCTAGATTCAATTTAGCTTTTATTTTAAAGGGAGGAATTATATCTTTTGAGTATGATCACAGTGCTTAGCACAGTGTCGAGTGTGTTGTTAAACACTCACTGTTTGAAATTTGATGGATGATGCAATTTCTCTAAGTCCCAATTGTAATTCACAGGTGTGATTTTTGTTGCTAATAGCCAAGGCCACAGGGACCAAACCACTCGAGCACAGATGACAAAATCACTGTACTGTCAGGAACCTCTAGCCCTGCTCCCATAGAATAGAAACAAATATTTATGGTATATGCATGACTAAAATACATGGTAGGACACTTATTTATGAGTACAATAAACAGGATTGGAAAGTCCATGGGATATATTTTTAGCCTGTGTTTTCCCTTCCTATGAGACTGGATGGTTTGACACTTCATGTTTTTAAAAGGGTGTTTTCATTTCCTTTGAGATTTTTATGAGTTTTTTTCAGTTGGGAAAAACTGCTGCCACCTTTGGTACATAGGTCTGTAGAAGTTGCTTGTGGATTTTGGCCACGGGGACGCAGGCGTTGTTGTGTATCTCTATGCTAATTTTTCAAGGATATGTAACTTGCTTATAAAAATACGCCTGTGGCTGAGTTTTGGCACTTGGCATTTTGGTAAGAGAATACAGTTAGTAATAGCTGAATATCTGAAAGAGAAACACACAGGTAAGCTATTTTTAAAAACTGGGTGACAAAAGGCATTGGTTATTGCTGCCATTTGGATGTGTTTGGTTATAACTAAATACCAACTTTCAAATTTATTTTTTAAAAAACATCTGAGAAGCAAGGTTTCGGGTTAGACCTACATCAGATCACCTCATCAGGAAAAATAAATAACCCAAATCCTTCCCTTGGAAAAGACTGAACGAGTCTTTCTGAGCATCTAGCTGCTTTGTGTGTAAGCCATCTTCGCGGTCTCTGCAAATTAATGCACATTGACTGAGGTTCTTGGGCTCAAAATTTGAAGGATAGCAGTAATTTGGGGCTCTTGTTGTAGTTTCTCTTTTTCTTCATTAATTCAGTTAGTTTAATAAGTATGTATAGAGGGTGTTTAGCATCCCCAGCTTTGTCCTGAAATAATACAATGACAGCACATAAATCGTGGAGGGCATTATCTTTGTTCAACAGGTGATTGAAACTTAGAAGTGAAGATGAAACAAACACACGTGGACAGCGTTGTGATGTAAGTCCTTTGTTCAAAGGTATTGCCATTAATCTTTTATGGAAAAGAGCACAAGTAAATTAATCAACCCACACATTTAAAAACAGAATGAATGAATAATAAATACATGTGGAAGGTAGCTTGGCATACTGGAAACCTCATGGCTTTAAATTCAATCTTATCACTGTTACTTCTTGGCCTCAATGTCTTCATATGTAACTTAGGGATAATTGTAGTAATCTTGTAAGGTTGTGGTAAGAATTAGAGATGATAAATAAAAAGCACTTAGTGGGAACAGATGCGGGTCAAGCGGTTGAGCGCTTGCTTCCCACAGGGGAGGCCCCAGGTTTGGTTCCCGGTGCCTCCTTAAAAACAAAACAAAACAAAAAACAAACAACAAGCAAACAAACGAAAAAAAAGCCAACTCAGGGGAGCCGATGTTGAGTGCTGTATTCCTACAAACGAGGTACCGGGTTCAATCCCTGGCCCTGGTACCTCAAAAAAAAAAAAAAAAAAAAAAAAAAATACACTGAGCAAGTGTCTGACATACACAAAATGCTCAATAAACGGGGCCCTTTAGGGGCCTCGATTCCCATGGCTGGGTCTCTGTGGGAGTGCTAATGGGAACACTGAAGAAGGGAGGAGGCGAGTGGGCCAAGGCCGCCATGGAAGACCCCGTCCTTGAGGAGGTAAGAACTGAGTGATCACAGATTGTGGACAACTGAAGAGGGAAAGGACATTTGCCCCAGAGTCCCTAGATGCTAACACCACACGGGAAGATCATAAATTCAAAATCTCTGCATTTTCACCGTCAATGATACGCATATGGGTTTTGATACAGTTTATGTGGGATGTGAATAGCACGATGAAAATGTCTTTAGCCCAGTTATGGGAAAGAGCTGAGGAGGCCCGATGTAGCAGTAAAGAAGGAAAATAATCAGACTGCAGCAAAGCTGGTCTGTAGTTGGCCATATTTTCATAATTTGAGAAACGCACTGGTTTCTCTTCAAACCATGTATTAAGTCGAGCACTAGGCTTGGTGCTTGCACAGATCGGATCTCATCTCAGCCCGACAGGTACGTTGGGAAGTGTACCCTCATATGCGCATTAGAAGTCTGATGAAACTGAGGTTCAGAGAGCCTGGCAGAGCCACGATTAGGAGAACCTGGGTTTTGTATGCCTTTTGCCACCCATTTTAGATATCACACAGATATCGTATATACACGCTGCATACCACAATGCTTTTCTACTCTATTCTTAATTTCAAATGGGCCACTGAGGGAGGGGGGTGGAGGGTGGTGGTAATGGAGGTATGGAAGGGAGAAGGGAGCTCTTGTGGTGGAGACAGGCGCACCGAAACCCCATCTTCTCCAGGACGATTGTCCAGGAAGCAGCGACCCCCAGAAGCTACCCTTCCAGACAGCAGTAAACTCCCCGAACAAGCTTCCCCTGCAGACCTGAGGCCCTCTTCTTGCATTCATGGTAGCTCTTATCTCTTTAGTCAGTGTTCACAGTAACACTGTCTGCTCAGCCTTTACAGTCTGCTAGCAGCCCTTCCACTTCTAGGAGGGGTGCAGAGCTCGCAGGGGCCAGGCAGCCCTGGCACTGAAGATTTGGGATATTTTCTGGACTCCCATTTTGCTCTCCGAGTTATCACATTCACTCTCAGTGTGGTATAGGTAAAATTTTCAAGTGATTTCAGCACTTTTCTGGGTAGAGCCCCAGCCTCCAAAGTCTCCGAAGGTTAAGACCACAACTGAGCTTCTGCACCACACTGTTGACAAGTTTTAGACCATTTGCAAAAACAATGGAGAGCAGGTTTTGGAATTATTTAAGCATAATTGTTAAATCCTATTTTACTTTATTACAAAAGAAATATGTTTATTGCACAAACTTTGGAAAATGTAGGCATTTTGACATGATTAATTGTTACAAAGCAGGGGCATCTCTTAGCTGGCTTGGGCCACTCTCCTAGGAATGCGAATCCTTCCGACATCCTTGATGTGGCAAAGAGGTTTCTCTTCCTTTTTCTCCTTTCAACTGCAAGAAGGATTAGAAAGTTTTTCATGATATTAACATATTTTGTCTTAAGAAATCTGCATGCTTAGTACTTTAGGTACTGTCAATGTTGGGAATTTGTCCTATTAGGGTTAACAGATCAGTATTTTAGTTTCAGTTTAAAATATGCAAAAAAATGGGTAATGGATTTAGACTTGTGCTTTAATTTGAAACCCTATAGAGTTCATATGCACATTAGAGTAAAATAAATCTTAAGGTTCATTTTACTTATGCTTTTATTCTTAGATTTACAGTTTATTTGGTTCCAGGAAGACTTTGTTTCTTAAATCAGACAATTACAATGCTAAAAAGAAAAGAATATATTAAATTTGCAAATAGCGTTTAAGGTGGTCAAAGGAGTTCAATTAACTGCAAATGAGATCAAGCATTAATTGATGGCCCTTAAATATGATTGCTAATATTTACTGGAGTTAGAATAATATTTGTAAGCTGAATTTAACACCTTAATGAAGAACTTCTTTCTTAGAATTTGTAAGTTTGATTTAAAAGGTCAGGGGAGCAGATGTGGCTCAAGAGGCTGAGCACCTGCCTCCCACATGGGAGGTCCTGGGTTTAGTTCCTGGTGCCTCCTTAAAACAAAACAAAACAACAACAAGCAAAAACAGATGTGAAAACCAACTCAAGGGAGCTGATGTGGCTCAGTGGTTGAGCACCGGCTTCCCACATGCGAGGTCCCAGGTTCATTCCCCAGCCCCCAGTACCTCAAATAAAAATTTAAAAAAGTTTTAAATAGACTTTTCTACACACAAAAACCTCCGTCAAGGATACCAAAAAATCTCACTTTTCAGAGAGGATTGGTGAAAGTGCCTAATTTAGGCTTTATGGTAACTATTGAATTGTCTAAAACTGAAGTTTTCATTTCTCTATCCCTGACTAAGCTTCTACAGTTATCCCTACAATACATTTTAATCTTTCTTTCTAATCTCTGTCTTTTTTATTATTATTACTATTATTATTTTACTGAATTTTGAACAATCTAGGTCTAGGGTACATACTCTGACAATATTTATGAGCTGATTGTCATGGTAGAGTTATAGTGAAAAAACGTAAATTAAAGTCATGTAGATGAAAACAGGTGATTATATACTTTCCCTAGTGATGATATAAATGCAAACTTTAGAACTCAGAGATTCAAAAGAAATCTCCTGGTTGGAAAGCTTTCATATCATTAGGGGGGGAAAAAGAATGTAGATGGTTTTGTGGAAAAAAACCACAAAACTAATTAAAGATTTGTGAAATAGGCCCCACAGGAAAGGCTTAAGGATCTGGGATTTTTAAACTGGAGAAAATTGAGGTAAAGTGTCTAAGCAAAGTGCTTTGACTAAATTTGGTTTATAAATACTGGGTGGAGTCCATCCAGTAAACTCCCTGCTCACCCTGACCCCCAAAGCAAATAAAGCTGATTTTAAAAATTCTTCAGCTGACTGAAGTATAGAATTTGAGGGTCTCTGAATATTTTCTTTCTATTTGATATAGTGTAAAAATTTTTTTTGCTTAAATTGCAGCAAGAATATTATAAGCAGACATTAGAAAAATTTTAGATCTAAGATGGCATTACACAAATAATGGATTTTTTCCCTGGAAAAAGGAACTAAAACATATGCAGACAAAGTAGTTCCTATGAAGGTTTTAATGGGTATTCCTTGGCTAATGCTGCTTTGTCCAAATATCATATTTGCTTTACAATCGGATTCCCCTGAATATTTATAACTTTATTCAAAGAAATGACTTTTACTGTAGAAATTTCTGGAACTTTGTTAGGCAAGGGTGGGAAATGCAGATTTTGGGGAAATCTAGACATTCCAGGTATATTCATTCATTCAACGAAATATTATTAGGCACCTTCTGTGTTTCAGATACTTTTCTAGGAATCATGACTACAGAGAAAAACAAAATATGCACTGTCCCTTTCTAATGGGATTGCATTCTGGTGGGATTTGGAGGGGGGTAAACTAGAATTTCATATAGTGAATAACGCCATGAAGAAAAGAAAGCAGGGTGATGAGATAGAGCATGACTCAGCAGAGCTGGGGGAGAGGGAGTGGCCACTGTTTCTGGATTGGGCAGTCTTGGAATACTTCTCTGAGGAAGTGATATTTGAACTGAGAATCTGAGTAATATGGGACATGCCAGGTAAAGATTTAGGGACAGAGAATGTTCCAGGCAAATCATCAGATATGGCTGGACAACCTTTGCATGCATTAACCAAAGAATAATAATGTATCCCAATTAATTGCTGCGGGAACCCACTCAGCAGTGCCATGTGTGCTTATTCCGGGGATGCCGTGACGTGCGGTTATTCCTTGGAGAGCAGTGTTTTAATCTATTTCATCTGCTCCAGATGCCTTCCAGTACTGATATATTCCTGGATTGAGCATAGTTTTGCTCTATGCCTTAAAGTCCAGATATTTTCCGAAACTTAAGAGTTTACAAATAACAATACCTATTTCCTTACTCATAAAATGGGAGTTTAATAACTGCTTCATATAATTATGATGATGATCAACTGAAATGAAATAAGGAAAGCATCTAGAACAGCACCTGGGGACGTGGTGTAAAATCCATAAACGCTCATCTCTTTGTTTCTTTTTCCAGACACAGCCTTGAAGACATTTTTTAAAATCCATTGAACCAGAGTGTAAAGGTCTGTTGTGAAAGATCACCCAATGACAGCTGCAGTTATAAAAGAAAGAATTCGCAAGGGTATCCCAAGATTATCATAGACTCCTGTGAAAAGCTTTAATTGTAATCTCTCCCACTCTGTAATGTCTAAGGACCTATGGAAATGTTTTGCAACGTTGAAACAGTTCTTATGTATAGCCTAAATTGTATCAACAATACTATTAGCTATTTATATTAATTTTGCAGAATCTAGGCTTCTAGAGGAAAGAGAGCTTTTCTACGTGGTGTTTCATCATCCATGCAAAGTTTGCCATTTATCCAGTAGTCGTTAGATTGCATGTTAATGGACAGCCATGCGCTTCTTTAACAACTGTTTAATCAAGGGTTTGGCATGGACCAGGTAGTACACTGGTGAGTAAGAAACCATCTGTGTCTTCAAAAAGCTTAATGTATAGTGGGGTAAATTCTATAACAGGAGTAAGTCCAGTGTACTATGAAAGGAAAAGGTAGCATGATTTCCCCCCAAATCTGCCATGATTTATCAGGGATTTAATTTATTGGGGGCTGGACTCTACTGTTAAAATCCTACTCTACGAAGAGCAGATGAGTTCAAATATAGCTTTGAAACAAAACACCTCGTTGGTGCCGTGAAAGCTTCCCTTTTCCCTTCTCCAGGCAGAGGTGTGAGTGGGAGCCCCTGAGTCTAACCCAAGCACAGCAAACACAATAGAAACAGGCATTACAGCGATTTTGAGGTCAAGCCTGAATCACAATTTCCATGAGTGAGTTATATCTTACAGATTGTTTTGTAAAGGTGCAAGAGCATAAACGTCCTGGCTAAAGAATACCAACCCTATTTTCCTCCAGGGTAATCAGATCTCATAAGAGTATTTTGATTTTCCTCCTGCAGTGTTTACATTCAGTGTCTCCTGGGAGCAAAATTTCCAACTGGATTGATTCCTGTGTGTAGTGAGCGCCTGGGCCCTTTCACAGGAGTTATTTTTCTCTTGAGTTTCAAGGTGGATTAACCAGCCTTGCTCAACACTTAATTGAGTGCCTACTTCTCTGGGTTCCCAGGATGGGAAGTTTGATAATAACTACCTTGTAGCTCCCGCCTTTCTTTCTGGAGAGTGGGAATTCTCTTTCATCCATTTTCAATCACAGAGGTGTTCGTGATCTTTGTTCATGGAGGTTTACCATTTGATGCTCGCTGAGACAAAAGAAGAAGTCACAATAAAATTCAGCAATACTGTGAACCACCTAGAAATGGTCAGTACTTAGTGGAACGCAATCTTCTTCAAAAGTCCTTGGTTATTCACTCACAAGGAACTCCAGAAAACATCCCTGAAAAGACTGGTAGCTTCTGGTTTTGAAAACCTTAATTAACTCAGCAAGGTTGAATTAAGGGCACAATTGGAGAAAAATATTCATGATTTTTAAAATTTCCTGATCTTTAAAATTTAGAAATATAATTTCCATCTTAATAGGAAAGAATGACTATAGTATTTGCCTAAAATAAAGCAGCACCTATTTTTAATTAAATTTTATGGGGCAAGTAACAATTCATCTTTTATATTTCCCAGTGAAAAATGCCACTGTAACATCCAAATCCCCTTCTTGTCCCCTCCTAGCCCTGGAGCATCTTGAGCACACATGCTGATGTATGCTTGCTGGCAGGAATGCGTATTCAGCTGTGCATTTTCAAGCAAATGCAAGGTTTGGAAGAGAAGGACATATGCTCACAATTTTGTTAATAAAAATAAAACACATGCACGTAGGTCCATTCGTGGAGGCCCCTAGATCCTTAGGCTAAATAAATGCACCATATTGTATTTCTTGACATTTCTCTCTCAGATTAGGCTTTGAGTTCCTAGAGATGAGGGACCATATCTTTTTTTTTTTTTTTGAGGGAGCAGGACTGGGGATTGAACTCAGGACCTTGTATGTGGGAAGCCAGAGCTCAACCACTGAACTACATGGGCTTCCCAGAGTTGGTTTTTTCATTTGTTTTACTTGTTGCTTGTTTTTGTTTATTCAGGAGGCACCGGGAACAGAACTGGGACTTCCCAGGTGGAGGCACTCAACTGCTTGAGCCACATCTGCTCCCAGGGACCATATCTTAATCATCTTTATAGTGAAAGCATTCAGTGTGTATGGACTTGACAGATAATGGAAGCTCAATAAGTAATTCTTGAACTGGAATCTCAAGCAGGCCCTAAAGGCAATTTGACTATGGATAAGTAAGAATAGGAATGAAAATTAAAAATAAACTTATAACTCTGGTCCCATGTTTCTTAAGATTTATTGATGTGTCCTAGCACTATATAGAGGATCTCTTAGGTACTAATAGACAGAAGTTAATGCAAACCTCTAGGACAGTAATATATTTTCAGAGTAAACTAATTTGACAGAAGATTTTGGATGTTTGGGTTTTTTTTTTTTTTTTTCCTATTTTTCTTGGTCATTGTTATTTCTAGTACCTACAATTAAATGAACCAAACTGCCACATCCAACAATTTTCAGTGCTTATTGTCTATTTCAAGCCAAAACGTAGCAAGGTTTCCAGAGAGTGGATTCCTACGGTGTCTTTACTTCTTGCATCTAACCGGCTGTGTGTCCGTGTGTGTGCATTTCACATCATTATTTATCTATTTAAAGGGAAAAATTTTCTGAGAAAAACCATAAGAAGAGGGAATTTAGTCTGCTCTTACAAATTATGAACCAGTTTCGCTAAGTCATCTCTTACTTCACTTTCCAAACACTGGATTCACCAGCAAAATTTAAAAAGTTTAACTTTTAAAAGTTGACTTTCCCTAAAAACTTACAACACGAGGAGGAAGTACAATGAAGACATCTAGTTAATGCAAAGCCCTTCTGCTTTTTTTTTTTTTTTTTTTTTAATTTGGAAACGTTTATTAACACTGAAAAAAATTTAAAACCATATTTACAATGACATTTAATATTCAAAAGTCAAGAGAATAGTCTCCATAATAATTGTTTTTTTTTTTTTTTTTTGGGATCAGGGGACTCTCCGTCAGATATGCAGAGAAGAGCCCTGCCACCTCATAAGGTGTGGCTTTTATTTTGGCTTTAGAACAAAGAAAATATGTATGTACATATACAAAGTCAATAGATACTTGACAGTTTACATTTTACTAAAATGAGCAAGTCTTAAAAGTTGATGGCTCAGTTCCTCTTTTTCTTCCCGAAATTCACAGACATTGTAAATCTTACAAGCTCAGGATGTTTCCCCACCTAGCTCCTATTAGCATAATAATTGTTTTTAGTGGCTTCTAGGGAGCAAAATCTCTTTTCTTAGGATCGGGATGCTTATAAAAGTTGTAATCCCCATGGGTGATCCTTTACACAAGCCCTTCTGCTTTTACTGGGTTCCAGAAACCACGTTAATGCAGATTCTGAACGGATGGCTTTAAAACTTTGGGCTCCTTCTCTCCTCCGTGCCCTGAGGATAATCCTGGGAGCAAAGAGGAGAAACAGCTGCTTTTCCAGTAATGTTTCTTTCACCAATCGACGAAGTCCACGGCTGTTTGTTGAGTGTTTACTAAGTGCTGGACCCCGTGCTAGGAGATACAAAGATGAGTCAGACCAAGTTCATGGCCTTGGTGAGCACCAGAAGAGGAGGAATGAACCGCTCCAAAGCGCAGCTCCTGGAGAAGCCGGGGAGGCTTCACAGAGATGTCTTTGGAGGTGCATCTGCGAGGTGGAGCTAGTGTGGGGGGACGTGGAAGCATGGGAGAGGAAAGTAGGTAGGAGGGAGCCGCAGGGATGAAGCCATAAGGCAGTGAAGGGACCCCGTGTGCTTGAGATGTGGGGAGGAAGTCGTGAGGGACAGAAGGATGAGGAGGTGCTAGATTCTGAAGACACATGGGCATTGTTCTTTAGAGGCCTGCTTCTCAAACTGGGGTGTAGGTACTCATCCAGCGGCTTCTGAGGCTTTAGGATAAACCTAGCACAGCTTCCCGGAGCCCCAATATAAAAGGGAGATTTAGGGGATCAAAATATTATTTTTATAACAATAAACATGTGGGGGAGTGGGTGTGGCTCAAGCGGTTGGGCTCCCGCCTAACACATGGGAAGTCCAGGGTTTGGTTCCCGGTGCCTTGTAAAGAAGACGAGCAGACAACCAGCAGACAGACAAGGGAACCATCTTGGGGGGTGGGTGGGGGGGACAATTAAAAAATTAAAAAACAGGGAAGCGGCTGTGGCTCAATCAGTGGGGCTCCCGTTTACCATATGGGAGGCCCTGAGTTCGGTTCCCGGGGCCTCCTGGTGAAGGCAGGCCCGCCCGCACGGCGTGGTTAGCTGACCCAGCGAGCACAAGCAGCAAGAGGGGGATAAATGAATAAATAAATAAAATCTTAAAAAAAAAAAAAATTAAAAAACAAACAAACAAAAACCGTGTATATATTGTAAAGCCAAAAGCAAATCTTATGCCTGGCAATTGCTTAGGGCTTTGGTCTCAATCCTGGCAGAGCCCCTCTCCTCTCATCTCTGCAGCCACGTGATGTCCGTGGTCGGTCAGGTCTGGGGAGCACTGCTGGATACTGCAGCTGCTGCCCGGTGTCTCCCCTTCTGTGTGATGCCCGTTCCACCCTCCAGGCCTGGCATTGCACTAGGAGTGGAAGGATAACAAGGAGAGTCTTTGTTAAGACTGCTATGTGCCACATGCTTTATACACACTGCTCCCCTGCAAGGCATTATGCTGATTTTGTATATGAGAAAACGGAGATCAAAAGTCACATAGGGTGGGGTCGGAATTTGAAGTCAGGTCTAGCTAACCTCAAAGCCCATTTTCTAAGTTCTTTCCTTAATGCAACTCTGCTTGGAAAAAAAATTCAGGCTGAGGCAACCATTTCTGAGATCAGGTGAGGTCCTAAGTCCAGCACATCATACTTCTACGTGGCATCCTCTAAATCCACAGAGACAAGCAACACCTACGGGTCTCAGCCTGGCCACTGTGCACTTGCAGAATCTCCACCCTGCTGCTCACGCTTCTTTCAGAGCCACAGGACTCAAAATAAGCCCTGGGACTGGGGTTGTAAAATTCAGATGGCTCGTGCTGGGTGGAATACCAACTGTCCACCCTGGCGTCCCAAACATAAGGAGTGAAACCAAAGAGAAAGAGCTCGTGCCAGCAGCCTTACTGTGCAGCCCTTTATGCTTTCCAGATCATACCCATAGAAATGAGGAGGCCTTCACCGGCACATCTATGCACCTGATTTCCCAGCTGATCAATGTTTTTCTCAAACTTTGTATTCACTCTATTGTAGAAAGCTTATTATCTGTCAAGGCTAGTTCACTAGAAACTAGTAAATTGTTTTTACAAATCTTGCAAGTCGTCTTATGAAAGATACATTTTCAGAATCTCATTTGCTCTTATATTTCTGGATAAGAAAATTTAGAAGTTAGAGGGCAGACACACATGAAATATATGGTAGGAGTCCAGTTATATAATTTTAATCTGCCAGGAGAATCACTTATGAAGTTCATTAAATGAAGATTCTGGGCCCCACCCTGAGGGATTCTGATTTAATACTTCTGGAAGGCCCAAGAAGTTGCATCTTTAACAAGCAAATAGGAGATTCGGAAGCAGATCACGTTGTTGGGAAATACTGTCTGGTCTATGAGTCATTTATATATATATTTATATACACAATATGTATACATATGCCTATATACATATTATATATATATATATATATATACATATGTTTGTATATAGAATCACTTTGCTTGTTTTCCAATGTTTCCAATTTTGCCAGTGTATTATTTTTGTAATCAGAGCCAAAACATCTAGTTTTAACAAAAAGAAAAGACTTCTAGCTGCTGCCCTAGGCTGCCATAATCACGTAGCAAGATTCCCAAGATGCCCCACTGAATTTCAGTCACTAAAGCTATGCAAATGGCAGGTGCACTGGTCCTACGAACCAAAGATTGTGGTGAGACCATTGAAATCTAAGTAACTAGGCGTGAAAGGGTGATGCTGTATATGAACTTCATCAAGAACCTTCTCCTTGGGAGCAAAACCAGAAAGAGCAGGAAGGTCTGCTGCTGCCAAATGGGACATAAATTACACAAATCAGAATGGGCAGAGCTGGCTTTTCATGCCTTCCTAGCACCCAGCTTTCTCCAGGTGTAGCCCATGGTTCCCAGGTCAAGAACCCTGGACTAGCCTGTTGAGGTAGCTCTGGAACCACCTCTTCATCCAGATATTTGCTGTCCTCCCAGGATGAAAAGCCCATCCTGCAGGGAGTTGGGCCATTTTCAGGGACTCCTTGGAGTCTCCTTAGCTGTGTAGAGGTCGCCCAGGCTGAGGGGAAGAGGATGCCGTATTTGATGAGCACCTTGAGCCCCAGGTGACCTAGTATACTAGGCTTTTCACATACATAATCTTATTAGTTTTATCCAAGCCTCAGAATCGCTCTGCATTGTAGAGATGGCAACGCCCCTGCCCGCCAAGTCACATAGCTGGCAAGTGGCAAGTCTCAGTTTCAAATGGAAGTCTGTCCAGTGTCCAAGCCCAGAGTACTTCAAGTTCAAGGGGCTACATGAGAAACTTTAAGTAAGATTGCACAAGGTACAAAAGATAATCCCCGGATGTTACAACTTCTCTGGGGCTAATGTTGCCAGGAGGGGACAAATGAAATTAAGGAATTAAGATGTGTGCCGGGAGGTAAGTTTCAAGCTTTTGTTTATTTTAGGACACAATGAAGCGTATTTTAAAGGACAACTTGCATAACAGCTAGGATAGAAAATACAGTGGAGAGAAGGAAGAATTGTTTTTACAACTAGTATCTAGATAGAACAATGCAATCAACAACATCAGCAGCTTAATGAGAAGAGATGATAAATTTTTGATTATGAGCAACATTATTCGAGATCAGTAAAAGTGATATCTGCTCTGCAATGTAAAAATAATCTGTTCTATATGTAAAAAACATTACATAATTGTGATGATATGCCTTTATAGAGAAAGTAATGTACCAGGAAGGATTTGTTTCACATTGTCTCAGTTCACATAATAATTCCATAATGAAATTGTGTTAGATAAGCAACCGAGACATTAACCATGTATGTCACCAAAAGGCTTGCCTTGACCTAGTGGTCTGAGATTGCCGTCCCAGGCTCTCTATCACTGCATGTTTTGTTCCTTCAGAGCACTTGGTACTGGCTGAAATCATCTTAGTTTTTACACGTACTTGTTTCTTAGCTATGTCTTCCACTGGAATATAATCTCTGAGAGAGCCATCTTCATCACCATTTTATACCCAGTACCTGCATCTGTGTCTGGCACATTGTTACAAATTTGTCAATGAAATGAATCAGTAAGTCAGTCAAAGCACTTGCATAAGGGATTTTTTTTTTTTAACCCAGGACCTCATACATGGGAAGCAGGTGCTCAGCCACTTGAGCTACGTCTGCTTCCCTGCACCAGGAATTTTATAAGTATAGCTGGTTAACTTTATGATTGGGATCTAAGAGTAAAAGAATAATAGCTACCTCTGAAAAAATTACTTCATTATTTGAATTTTTAATTACTATCCTGTATTTTTTAAAACTGTCCTAAAAATGTTCTATTATGTGCCATACATTACATATAAAAGTCAATATTTATTGTGTGCTTACTCTGGGCCAGACATGTATTATTAAATCATTTAATTCCCACAATGATACCATGAGCTAGGGTCGGATTTTTATCTTCAACATTTTTATAGATGATGAAATGGAAGCACAGGGAGGTAAGGTAACTTACCAAGTTTCCCAGCAAGAGAGTAGTGGGATTTGGATTCAAACTTAAGCCATCTGATTTCAGAGTCCATAGTCTTAATCATTATATTCCACTGTCTCTGTATGTTTGTATACCAGTGTTATATGTGGAGATGTTATTTTTTGCACAAGCATGGCAGGGATCATTACATACTTAAAGAAAAAAAAAAGAATTTTTAAATTTCTATGATGATCCTGGCATTAGGTGCAAACACTGGTCTAAAACATAGACATGACCCTACAGATTAATAATTAGTCACAAGGGTGGGGGTAGTAAAAATAAAGAAACAAGACCACCTTGACCAGGTGGGCAGAATTAAATTGCCAGCGAGGAGAAGGGCATCGTGTGCCTGTGGATGGAATATCTCGAGGAGGACAATATCATGTAATCTAATAACGGGGAAGCATCAACCAAGCCCAAATGGAATATTCCATAAAACAACTGTCTGTAAAGCAAAAATGTCAATGTCATGAAAGACAAAGAAAGGGCTGAGGAACTGTTTCAGATTAAAGGAGAATAGAGAGAAATGGCTTCCCCCAGGGTATAGCATGAATTGGCCCCTAAAGCTTATCACAGTCTGTGGAAGAACAGTTTCCTGTACCAGAGGAGGAAAATGTTCACGCACACAGTATTGAATAAAATGACAAAACTGGAATATGGGCGATGGAGTCGGTAAGAATGTTGTAGCAATATGAAATTTCTCAATTTGATAAAGATTATCCTTGTTCTTAGGAAATACGTACTGAAGTGTGAAAGGAAGTAAAGGGGCATAATGTTTGCCAACTACTCTCAAAAGTCAAAAAAATATAGAGCTTTGCATTTTCCTGATTTTGAAGGCATTACTTTGGGTGAAATCAGCCAGACCCAAAGAATAAGCAAATTCATAGAGACGGAAAGTAAACTAGAGGTGACCAGGGGCCAGGGGCTGGGGAGGGGGGCGGGTGGGGGTGGAGGGAAGGCATGCAGGGCTATTGCTTAGCGGTGCAGAGCTTCTGTTTGGGGGAAATGCGTGTTGCTCATGGTAGCCCAGCCCTGTGAACGTGACTAATACCGCTGAGCTGTGCACGGGAAAGTGGTTAAAATGGGAGCATTTGTGGTGTACTGTATATGCCACTACAGTGAAAAGTTTTAAAAAAATAAAGTAAAACACTAAAGGTGAGTGAAAAAGCCATGGAGCTTATTACTTCAAGTAATTTATTTACATAAACCATGTTTCACAAAAAAAGATTGGGTTCAATATCCTATCCAAACTAGGACATGGGGATAGTTATTGTACAGGTTTGAGCTGTTGATTCTGTCATCATGGGTCAGTCAAGAAAAGTCACAATGACCGACATTAATTATAATCACTTATTAATAGCACTCTCATTTTTCACTGGTTGAAGAGCTAGTTTTCATGTTCGCATAGTATCTTGTACTCCTTAAGGATTCTCTGATACCCAAAGTGCTAAAATTCACCTCAAACAACTGAGTATCATGCTATGAAGTAGAGAGAATAGGCAGTACTGAGTGATCTGGGGAAAAGGCAAACAAACATGGGATGTTAGACCTGGGAGAGACCTATGGGGCTTTATTAGACCTCTCATTCAACAAATTAAGATCTGGAGGTAAAAAATATTAAGTAATTGGCCAAAGTTATGTACTAATATGAAAGAAGGAAAAAGTGTGCTTGGGAGGTGAGGAATAATTACTTAGCCAAGCAAGTAGAATACATACTTATTGTATGATTACTTCTAGACTTTGGCTTACTCCAGTGCAAGGCATGCATTGATTCCTAAAGTTTATCACAGTCTGTGGAAGCAACAGCTTTCTCTTTGCTTACTTGCTACTCTAATGTTTTAAAAGTCCCACTTTTCATAAAGTTCTCTTTTTAAAACAGTTACCTTGATAAGGTAGTAATTCTAGCTTTATGCCCAGAGGTTTCTCCTGGAATCTGAATCCTTTTTATGCTGAAGTCACATAGAATCTTTCCATGCTGAAAATATTCACTTCTTTTTATTTGATGGTAAACATTATTTATAAATAGAATTTAAAGACCTTCCTCCATACATAGTCATCAACGGTAAGAGAGCCTAGCCCCAAGTTATTAGGGTACATTTTTAATAGCCTTAAAATGATCCTAGCCACCTAAATGGGCAACCCAGCTGCTGTATGGCGAATCTGTTCAATTGCTATATATCTCAGCTCAGAACCCCAAACCCTAATGTAGCACCTGAGTCCACTAGAATTGACAGACCTAGAATCAGCTAATTACTCCTTCCAGAGCCTTGAAGCCTGGATAAGGCATCAACACTGCTTCTTACTAATGTTGATAGATACAGGAAAGTAAGGCGCTCCTCTAAGAATTTAGAAACCAAGGAAATGAGTTTATTTGCTAACTATAAAGGATGGATGATATTAGTGATCTATGCAAGTAACCCAAGAGAGTGCTGGCAGCAGTGAATAAAGGGGCTGGGGAGGGAGGATATACAAAACAAACCCCAATCAAGGTGTTTGGGGTATTTTTTGAGGAAGGCCAGAATGAACGTGATCATAATTTAAAAGATGAAATGTGAACAATTGCGTACATTCATCAAAGAAAGGCTTTATTTACAGCAGACAGGAGGAGCCTTGAAAAGGGGAGTTCAAAGATCAGGCCCATGGTACCTGTGTTAGAGAGAGTGGCGCTCTCCGTGAAGGCCAGGCTGGCACACGGCCTCACCAGGCCTGCAAGGGCTCGCCCTGCAGACTTTGCCACCTTCTGCTTCTGGCTGCTCAAAGGGAGAGGACATGCTGACCAAGTTATCCAGGGATTCTGTTCCACTTGTCTGGTATCTTTCTCACGTTAAATGAATACTCTGCCGCTCTGTTGAACCCAGCAACCTCCTGTGTGTTTAGTTAGAAATATCACACTCTGTTCTCATGGTGCCCGGCTGACTCTTCAAAGCCGAAGACCAGTTTCTGGAAAGCAATGACCATGCCCAGGTGCTGCTAGATTAAAGGAGCTGCTGCCCACAAATCCTCCCTAAATGACAGTTCTCCCTTGTGACCCTCAAACTATAATCATTGGGAAACGTACCATTCTGCTAATTAGCGGTAATTAATTTTATAGCCTTGGTGCCACACCCTACTGGTTTCAATGTCGTTTCCAGATACAGACCTGCAGCACCCAGAGCATGGCGTGGACAAGGCGCTAAGGAACATCTCCCAACGCCTCTGCTCTGCCTTCTCAGAGGTGGAAGCACAGGGCTAAAGCTACATGGAAACCAAGAGATCTGGAGCGTGGGGTGGGAAATGGCTTTTCCACGTTGCAGGCTAAAGGACCTTAGAAGGCTTCGAACACCACCAGGCAGCACCGAAAGAGCAAGGCAGGAAGACTGAAGGGAAATCGGAGCTCTCCACCCTTCCCCACCCAGGGGAAGGAAGCTCTGTCGTGGCTGCATGGAGCCCGTATCCAGGAGTGCTCTAGCAACCATTAATTCTCCCATCCTCACGACCCTCACAATCCCAGGTTGGCTCCTTAAAACACATTGTCCTGCACTAATTACAGGAAAGGGGATGTGGCCCAAGCCAGGCCGATCAGAATACTTTCCTGAGGTTTTTGCTAACTCAAAAATGGGGGAGGTGGTAAGAATTTTCTTCTGAGATAGCGAGAAGTTAGCCTAGAACCTGCCAGCGGTTGCCATGTCTCCACTGCATGAAGATGCTGAGCCCACAGGCAAGGAAGAATGAAGCTGGGACCCACAAAGAAAAAGGGCAGAAAGCTTGACCGCACTTAGATCCTTGATTGTAGATGTACCTGGTGCCAGCTTCACCCAAGCTCTTTCAACATTTGAACATACAATCCGATCAAAATCCCTTTTTGTTCATACTAGCTAAATTGAGTTTCTATCCTTTCAGCCAAAAAGCATTCTAGTTAGTCCAATTAGCATATAAAGTTGAAAGTGAAATTTCCCCAACACTTTCTCAAGAGACACTAATCAAGGCTTATGGGTATAAGTGACAGAAACCCAATTTGATCCAAATTAAACAAACAGATTTATTTGCTCATATAACCAAACCTTTGCAAGGGCACGTGTAGGCGTGTCCTTGAGACTTGGAACCAGGGGTAAACAGCCAGCTCTATCTCGTCTCCATTCTTCTCCGCATGTTAACTCCATTCTCTCAGACTGGCTTTTTTCCTCCCCCCACCTGCAATGAAATCAGCTACCAGCAGCTTAAGAATCGTCTTTATGACTATTCAGGAAAGACACCTTCTCGCTCCAGTACCAGCTAGAAAATCCTCAGAAAGTTTTTCTGTTTAGTCTGATTTGAGTCATAGGCTAATCTGTGAACTAATCATTGTGGCCAAGGAATCTAGGGTTGCCATGAGTAGCCAGTTCCTGCAGCCAGAGAGACGAAATTGAAAGGACGGTGGCAGCTCCTACTGTGTCACTGGACAAGAGCAGGAGGAAGAGCAGTTTATCAATCAGATGGAGAGTGTTGGCATTTCCAGAAGAAGAGAAAGGTATGAAGCAGAGAAGAATCAAACCTTCACAATTCCATCTGTTGACAGTAGCCTTCAGGCTCTTTTTCTATTGTGAACAAACTTAGAAACATAAGAAAATCCCAGCGTATTTTCTTTTTGCAGCATGCATCACAATATATAAACAAAGCAATGCTAGGATGTAGATTTTGCTGGGAAAATCAGACATAAAACTATATGTGGGGTTAATACGAAATGTCCCTGTTTCTAATAGGTGGCATTCTGCTTCTTTCAGAACCAAGAGAAAAGCAGAATTTCCCAGTGAAGGCTGGAAGTGCAGGCATTGCCCTGGGGTTTGGGGTTAAATTCCAGGCCTAGCTTTGGTAGAAGACATCACTCTGAAAAGATATTGCGAAGCTATGCTTCGGATAAAGTTCTGAGAGGACCCTTAAGATATGTGCCTTGCATGGTCCTGGGCATGTAGCTTATTCTCCACGAGTAAACGATTAATTGCCCCAGAATCTGAAATAGGTGTACACTTTTTTCATCAGGCCTCTGCTGTTCACTGTAGTGTTTTTTTTTTTTTTTTAAATATTTAAAAAGATTCGAGCATCTTTGCCTTCTGGTTATGTTTAAAAATTATCTGCAAGGCTTTATAATATAAGCCGTGGGAGCCAGCAGTGGGTGTCACGCCCTAGGATTTATGGCCTTGCATAGCCTCCTGCCACACTGAGTGAGGGTTGTGACTGGCAAATGACAACGGGGGTGATGGTTTGTGACTTCCGAGGCTCGGAAACCTTGCTTTGTCCCTTGGATGACTTTCTCTGGGGGAAGTCAGATGCAATGCTGTCGATACTGAAGCAGCCTACGGAGGGGCCGATGTGGGGAGAAACCGAGACCTGCCGGCAGTCCCCGCCAACTTGCCCGCCACATGAGCGAGCCAGCTCCAGCTGGCGATGCCAGCCCAGCAGACGGCTGAGAGCGCCGAGCCCTTCCCGAAGCCCTGGTCCAGGCCGCTGTGAGAGATAACACGTGTCTGTTGTTGTTGTAAGCCACTGAAATGTGGGATTATTTGTTATACAACAATAAATGACTAATACATCAGCTAACCAGAAAACTGAATTTGACAAACATATCCGAGTGAGCTTAACGGCCACATTCCCTTCTGAAGCGCTGTCGACTTTCAGATGACAAGTTATACCACATTACCAAAAATGGAATCTGCTCTCTGGCTCCTTCTTCCTGTTACGCCTGCTATTCTGAGAAGTGCCTATCTCTCTGGCACTCTATTTCCAATAATTAAACATCTGTCGTCAGCCAATGAGATCTTTGTCGAGAGAAAACTAGAAAACTCAGGCAAGAGCTGAAGTCACTGGCAAAAGAATACAAAGGCAGGCAGTATTTCTGCACCCCACTCAATGGGTTTTCCTTTAAGCACGAGAGAGGCCTAAACCTTAAAAAGCATATTAAACAAAAGTTCTGCTGTTCCTGTGTTTTAGGACTTTTGTTGTTTACTCTTCACTAAGTAACCTGTTGGGAAAATGCATGCTACTGGAATATTTTTAGTTAGGTAAACTCCCTGTTAATTGCTAAAGGAAGGGGTTTTTGAAACACTCATGCTAATATTTGCTTTCCTGAACACCAACTGTCCCTCAGCTGCATGTTCAAAGGATTCAAAGATAGAACTTTAAAAACTGAAATGAAGGAAGGAAGGGAAAGAGCTACTTTTAAAAAGAACTATTTTCAGAAAAAAAGTCAGTTGATGTAGCCATTCTAGCAAAGGTAACAATGAATTGTCCTAAGTTAATGACTAAAATTACAGAACTTAACGTGAATACACATAAAATATGGTCATTTTTTTCAGCCACAGGGTTTTAAAAAAAGTCCTACCAAGTTGAAAAATCATTGTCATTCAGAAAATAGATTAGCGGTTGCCCAGGGCTGGGGGTGGGAGGGATGGAGAGTGACTGCTCGTGGATATGAGAGGTTTATGGAGGGAGGTGAAAGTGATAAAAATATTCTAAAATTGGACTAAGGTGATGGTTGCACAGCTCTGTAAATATACTAAAAATCATTGACGTGTATACTTTAAACAGATGAGCTTTACGGTAAGTAAATTGTATATCGATAAAGCTGTTTAAAAAAAATCATTGTCATTGTTGACCCTGAAAATATTGAGCTAGAGGATTAGCAACGTGCAACGTCCCCACAAGAATAGCTCCAGTTCAAATGCTGTTTTCCTCCCTGCTTCTGAGCAGTTAACATGTGCACAGCTGAAGCTGAAACCGATTTTTAAAAGGCTCCAATGCTACCTTAAAAAGAAATTCTTCAACAACATACACAACTCTGAGGCTTTTCTAAGCCTGGGGGCATGCTGCGCCCTGTGCTCAGACAGTACATTTGAGGCTTGGAGCTGGCTGTCAGAACTGAAAAGGGAATACGTACAGTTGTTTGCTGTCACAATCAAGGCAAATCTACAGTGCAAAATTGAAAGACTTACAAGTGGAAAAGGCATGCTTTTCATCGACCTTACTTTAACCACAACAAAGATATCAGCTATTTTGCATTTTAACTCTTTCAAAGGATTGTTAAGATTTTTTTTTTTTTTTTTTTCCCCTATAGGTTTGTTGATGTATGCAATAGCTGCTCTAAAATCTGCAAGTTCATTTTTTGGAGGCTAGTTCAAATTTTTTTTTCTTTCTTCTGGCAATCTAGAAAAAAAAAATCTCCCATTAACTAGATTTTGTTGGCTGCCTGTAATATAAATGGTTTTTTGAGGGAAAGGGTTAGTTCTTAAGTAAAAGCCTGAAGCTGATTAAAGGTGCCCTAACTACAACTCTATACACTTGAAAATTAGTAAAAGAAACCTATTGCTATTAAACTAATCAGATTCAAAATGTTAAAGAAAGATAATAAAAATGTAATGTTTATAGTGAAAGAAGCCAGGATAAAAGACTATATTTCATGATTCCTTTTATGTGATGTTCAGGAAAAGGCAAAACTGAAGGGACAATAAAGAGACAGGTGCTTGCACGAGGGGGCGGGGCGGGGGGAGAGCCTCACTGCGAAGGGGCACTGGGAACTCTCTGGGTGATGGAAAGTCCTGCATCTTGATTGTGGCTGTCATTACAAGGTCAAAACTCAATGCACTTTACGTCAAAAGGGATGCCTTTTAATATACGTAAATTATACCTTAGAAATCTGTTGTAAGTAAATATATTGTAAATATTAGACTTAGCTCTTCATATCGAAGAGTGGGCTATTACAGCTGACTTATGATGCCGGAAACACACTCTGCTGTCAAAAATGGACCCTGTATTATGATGACTTACATGGTGATACCCAAATGTTTTTTATCATCATTGCAGGAGACTTGACGAGAAAAAGGGTTGTTAAACCATCCCACCACCCAGAGGAAATAATTTTTTTTTTTTTTTTTTTTTTTTTTTACCGGGAGGTCCCGGGGATCGAACCCCGGTCTCTCCATATGGTGGACGGACGCCGAACCTCTTGAGCCACATCCGTTTCCCGGAAATAACTTTTGGGGTGGTTTTTAAGTGCATGTTTTCAGGTCCCCCCCCCCCATACTACCCATGTGGATGACACTTATGTGTTTTTGCAAACAGTTTTTTCACACACACGTGAAACAGGTATATACTTATGAATATATGAGTGTTAGCATGACTCATTAAATATTTTTTCAGGATGGACTTTTTCACATAAATACCTGGATTTAATTACCTCGTTGGATTGTTATTAGGGTGAAATGGATAAAGTAAGGTGTGTGAAAGTGAATAAATGTCAGCTACTACTAGTCCTCCACATCAGGGAAATCCTATCATCATGTGCTGGTCTGGTGCTTCTGCAAGGTGTAAAGAAGCGTTAACGTCAAGGAGCTGACTTTAACCGGGTCTCTCTAAAAGGCTTCTGCACCGGGAGCAAGGCCGCTGCGAGGAAAGCAACATCGAGGGTGGCCTTTTTAAATTGCCCACACGTAAGATGCCGTATCGCAGCCCTGCTTTACAAGCAGGCAGGCCAAGCTCCGGCATCAGCCTTGCTCGGGTGTTGCCAACGCTGCCGCCCCCTCGGCCCCCCAGCCTGACCTGGCACAACCCCATCTGCTCCTCACTGCACTGTCGGCTCAACGAGGGAATTGGAGAGGACCTGATGCAAGGCAGGCAGGTCAGTCACTGGGGGAGCGGAGGAAGGCAACGCTGACACGGACCGGGTCAGCTGTGTAGTGAACCTACGTGGACCAGACTGGATGGAAATTTTAACTCTTTAGGCTAAAATTAGCTTCTAGGATGCTGTGATCAAATATTTTACAGGGTACTTATTTTCATCTCTCGGTTATTAATCACTTACTGTGCATCAGGGGTTCTTAACCAGGGGTCCATGGATTTCAGGGGGTCTGTGAGCTTGCAAAGAAAATTCAAAAAAACATTATTCTTTGGGGACGTGTTGGTGCGGGTGTGATGTATTTATTAGATAATACACAGTATAGTGTGGACTTAGTAAGGGGTCTGTGGTTTTCACCTGACTGGTAAAGGGGTCCATGGAACAGAAAAGGTTAAGGATCCTGTACATCCTTGTAGTTCCTTATTGCTATTACAACTACTTAATAGCTATGGTTTATTAGGCCTACTAACTCCTAGCCATTGTATGTACGTGGCAATGTTTCACATCTGATAAATAGAAGGGATTTGAACCTAGATCTTTTTCATTGGAAAGCCTATCTTTTCATGTTTATTTCTATTTCCCATTGACGTGTGAACTGTTTGAAGGAAGGGACAACGTGACATGTATCTATCCCTTTGCAATCTCTACTGTACCTACTTCAATGTAATGCACACAGCAGATACATGTTGGAAGAGAACAGAACTGGTCCATTAACACTCATCACAGAGTTATATACTATGGCGTATTTTATCCTATTTAAAATATTTTTAGAGATTTAAAGTTATAAGGAAGAGCTTCTCCCCTCATCAATAACAAACTTAATTTATAATTTATCCTTGGAACTGAGAGTCATTTTATTTTAAAAATGACAAATGTATTCCCACTTATCACGCAAGGCCTGGAGGCATAACTTTAAACCTAAGTGAATGTAACAAAACATTGGATCGTGGTTGTGAACGGGTTTTGTGGATGGCGCTCAGCATCCACTCCATCAGCCCTATAAAGCGCCTGCCTCTTCTGCAGAGGCTGGAAAGTCTCCCAGACTCCTTACAACCCGGGTCCCAGAATTTACGTAGGACTAGCCAGGCAGAGGCTCTTCCACGAGCGCAAGCTGCGCTTCTGCTGCATCCTGGCGAGCTCGGCTGTGGCGGTGTTTGGCTTTTCCGTGATAGCATTAGTAGAGCATCTCCATTATCTAATCACCAGCTTCGTGGACGTCAAGGGCAGGGAGCTGGGCATCCAGTTTCGCGGGTGTGGACTGAGCGAGTGTGCAGCTGTCCTAAGCCAGCATCAGGCAGGAGCTCCCGCATCACGCCAGCGGTGGCGTGGTTATGAAACCTGCAGCTTCCTGGCTGCAGGAGACGCAATAGCTTCCTTGGAGGCACCTTCTGTGGTGTGGCTTTATGAGTTGTCCTGGAAGCTCAGCCTTCGGCCTGTTTCTTCAGCCATTTTGGTGATTCTCAAGCCATTTAATACTCCATAAAAAACCCTTTCCTGCTTAAACTAGCTTGAGTAGATTTTTATTCTCCACAACTGAACCCTGACCAATGCAGAAATGAAACGGATGCCGGTCATCTATATTCAAAAATTAAATGGATGACAGCACAGTACTGTCAACCGAAATAACGATCACCATGACTCACGAGTCTAGCTAACAGGAACGGACCCACTTTGTAAGTTTAGAGGGGCACTCTTTGTCTACTTGGAATCTAATGAACTTCAAAGAGAATGCTGAATATTGCATGCAAATTTAATATTGTCTGGAATAAGAAAGCATTTATCAGGACCTGTAAATTTATGATATTTTCCTTTGGCTAGCTTTAAAGTACTATTTAGACATCATTGAATAGAAGTGGAAGGTAAGAAAATAAGTGATTGAGTCATGTGAAAATAATATTTGTAATAGAAACTTTTGTGAGATATGCTAACCATTTGAAAATCCACTGATTTTTTTTTTAAGATTTTTATTTACTTTATCCATTTTAACCCTCCCCCCCATTTGCTGTTTTTGTGTCCATTCACTGGACAATTCTCTGTGTCTGTTTCCTGCCCTCTCTTCTCATCCTACTCCTCCTGTCTTCACCAGCATTCGATCCTGGGGACCTCCAATGTGGAAGAGAAGCATTCTGCCACCTGTGCCACCTCATTTCCTGGTTTTTCAGCGTGTCTTGTCTTCGCTCTCCCATATCTCTCTCCTGTTACGTCATCATCTTGCTGTGCAGCTTGGCGGGGCCTGGGGCCACGCACGCCTTCTACGTTTTTTCTTTATTTTACCGGGAGGTCCCAGGGATCGAACTCAGGTCCCACCATATGGCAGACAGACGCTCAACCATCTGAGCCACATCCGCCCCATTTAGACATGAGAAGTCTTAATCAAAGCCTGTGGTGCTTGAAGCCCCCTAAAAGAGGGGGACCCCAAGAACAAATGAGGAAAGTGTCTGCCAGTACTGGATTCAAGGGGAGCACTCCATGAAAAGTTTTGCTTCAGGATCTAAAATTACCTGCAGGATGTAAGTGTACATTTTTACTTTGAAACCATAGAATTAAACGGTAGTGGGTACCTTATGGTTGGGTACTAGACAGAACCATTAAATGGCACTAGACAATCCTATGCCAAGGATTTGAACTTTTAGGGGAAAAAAAGCCTTAAAATGTAACATATGACGGTGATAATCTATTTTGAAGGCTACTTTCCTGGAATGGTAGTTAGAGCCATCGTAGCCACTTTCAAAAGCCGTTTAACTTAAAGTAGGTAGAAGGAAGTCCAACAGTACCTCCTAGGTGCTCCTGTTTACATCACCATGAATGTGTCAGCAGCGTCCGACTGCTATTTTAAAAACGCAGACAGGATCATGGGGTACATTAACTGAAACATGACTCGCAGAAACCATGAAGTAATTTTCCCAGTATATGTAGGGCTGGTTGGGCCCATGTTAGAAACTCTTATCCAGTTTTGACGCTTCATATTTTTTAAAGAATGTGGAGAAAATAGAAAGGGTTACAGAACATACCACAAAGAATGATTAAAGGGCAAGAAAATAGGGCATAAAAATGGTAAGAGTACTGGTTTTATTTAGCCATAAGAAGGTTAAGTGGTTTTAATCTGTAACAAAGTGCTCGCAGCTATAAAGATAAAATCGACAAATTACATTTAGAAGTCTTATCCACCCAAACAGTAACAGCACCGAGCTAAATAAATAGGAACATAAGGTTTGCAACAACATTCATTTAAGTAAGGACTGGTTCTACCTTTGATTCCAAAATAGCCAGCCAGATCTGCTGGGAAAATCTCCAGGAAGCACGGGACTCTGGCTTACTGGTAGAACTCTTCCGTTGTCTGTGTTTTGCCAATTTAATATTCAAATATTTAATTACAGGAAGAAATAATCCTACATTTGTCTATAATGGGAAAACCATGAATGGGGAGGCCAGCATAGTGTACCACTTGCCGACATCTTCAGAGGTAGAATGAGTCACTCACATCGGCATCCTGCTAGCTGCATTAGCAAGTTATAGCAGCTTTTATGAATGATTATACAGGGCATACTTAGTAGGACTGACTGATTTGAATTGCCAGTAGGAACACTTAGTCTTTAAAGCTAGGCTGCAGGCCAACAGGGAAAACAAAACAAGCAGAGAGACTGGATCTTGGGTGCACGTCCACTTCCTGGCACGCATCTGCCTTGCCACAGCCTCAGTGTTTTAAAGAATAATCTCAGCCATCAGGCTAGGACCAAAGATGGCAAAATGGGAGAAGGCTGTTAGCAAACGTGGCTCACTACTTCTTTTGAAAACCTCCTATAACATTTTGATGATAAAATGAGGGCTTTCAGTTGTGCACACCCGGCCCCCCAAGGGGGGAAAGAGACCGCCTGATTGCCAGAACAAGCCTTAGCGCCTGGTCCACCCTGGTGATCACATAGACCAAGGGGCAGAGCCCTTTTCTGTAGAATCATGATTCAGATTTCCTGAGGGAAGGTGTTGGGGGAGTTGGGGTGGGGTCTTAGTGAGGGAGGGTATAGAAAAATGGTGTTGCTAGAGAGATCCCGATGTTTTCTAGAATTAGATATAACCCTGCCTCCTAAAGAAGCTTACAAGTCCAAGTAAAATTACTATAAAAAAGATGTTTGAGGAAATGGCTTCTAAATCCAAAGGAAGGTAGAACACACAATTATCCAATGATCTTGAAATGCTTCCAGGAGTCTGTTTGGATAAGAGGCCCAATGAGGGTTTTACATGCGACATTTTGCTGCCCCATAGACCCTCCTTGGGACAACTGCTTCCCCGCCCTACTCCATGGGATTCTGATAGGACTGTCAAGCATAAGGCTTTGCCTTTCCCACGTGGACCTGCCCCACGGGTGGGAACACACAGGGCTGGCCCCAGATGGATGGGCCTTGGCGATTAGCGTGGCTTTGGGGAAACAGAGGCCTCTCCTTCTAAGGCCACCAGCTCCCAAGGACATATAAGCCTGGCACAGTGGAAGGCCACCTTTCCTGCCATCAAGAGAGAACCTGCAAGAGAATGAGGCCGATGCCCAGCAGAGCCAAGAGATGGAGACTGAAAAATAATCCTGTTGACAACGTGTGAGCCATATCCAGCAACAGTAAAAGCCAAACCAACATTTGGAGTTTTCCTATTAAATGAGCCAACAAGTATTTTGTTGTTGTTGTTGTTGAAGTTACTTAGATTTTTGTCACTTGCCACCCAAATATCCTAACACGTTCCTGTTTTGCAGACTGAGAAACAAAAGCATAACGATTGTTCAAATCTACAGCGAACAGGATGTAAGAACACCAGTGGCAGGCAAAGCTTTCCACAACCTGTCTCTTTACTCCCACCAACGTCATCTTGATGTTCTAGTATTCTATTAACACCACACACCCACTCTCACGTGTACACACAACCACTCATGCACACACATCCTGCTGTCCCACCCCTCCGATCTTTGTTATGCTGTTTCCTCCTGGCTGACTTTACCTCTCCTTCAAAACTCAGCTCAAGAATGTCTGCTCTAGAAACCTCCTGAGAAAATGCAGGCTGGACCTTCTCTGGGCTGGCATAGCATCTTGTGCATACGTCTAAGACTGCATTTACCCTATTTTATCAACACACCTGTGTATGAGTCTTTCTTACCCAACAGAGGGCCTGAAGAGCCCTGGCCATGCCTTCCTCACTCGTCTCTGTCTGTACTTCCTACCAAGAGACACTGGTTGACATGAGCTGAGCTATATTTCCATGTGCCCTGGCAGCTGCAATTAGGAACCAGTGAGCCATCCTTAATTCCTTTCTCCTTTACCCCTACAACCAATTGGTCAGTAAGTCCTAACTTTTACTTCAGAAATGCCTCTGATAGCTTGATCCCACTCTCTCATCCCACAGCCACTGCTCCACTCTTCTAGGTCAGTGTTTTAAAGCATTTTTTTGCCCATGATCCATGGTAAGAAATACATTTTGCATTGTGATCTAGGAAATACATTCTACAATTCAAATTTTTAATGTCACTTCTATATAAGATACAAATAATTTGCAAAATGCAACCAAAAAGCATTTACTCAAGATTTAAATCTAATAACTATTCATTTTTTTCTTTAAATTTCCAGGTAATAAGCCCTACATTGTATTTAAAGGCTTCAATACTGTCATGCTTTGTATCCAAAATGATGGTGGCTACGTTGAAAGCCAATGTTCCTGCAATTAAACATGCTAGGTTTTGAGTAAATGCACTCTTGTACATTTTGAAGATTACATAAATCCAGTGTAGAAGTAAATTTATTAAACATCCAAACTGTCCAGAAAGGTTATGCACAATATATAAATAAATCAAACAGAGCTCTGTGAACCAGCACTGACCCTTGAATCACAAGAGGCTTTGGCAATTTCTTTTCCACTCAAGCCTGTGTTTTCTAAATGCAGGCTGGGCCCCACTAACGCCACTCCACGGTACACTAAGGGGTGCTGGCCCACAATTTGGAAGCCACTGTCGTGGGCCCTAATAACCACTCGCCTGGGCTACCACCACTACTTCTCAACGTGCTTCCCGTCTCCAGTCTGGCCTCTTTGCAGCTATCCTTCTAAAGAGGGCAGCTCTAGCCATGCCACTTCCCTGCCAGGAAAAGGCAAATCCTGGGAGCCTATCTATAGAATGAAATCTGTATTTCTTAGCATGGCATATGAGGTGCTCCAGAACCAGCCCCAGTTTACCATCTCACCCTTATCTCCACCCACTGAATCACCCTCTCCAGTACACCCACACGTCCCTTAGCTCTCCCTGGGTTTATCGACACTTTCTAATCTCCACACTTTTATCGTGGCTATTCCCTTCACTTGACATGTCTTTCCCTTCCTATGGGTCTGTTTACCCTACTCTAGTCCACGGATCAATGTACTTTTTAAAAAACATTTCCTCCACTGTCGTCCCTTCCCTCTGAGGGACTCACAGATTGAGTGCCCCCTCAGCTGGGTTCCCATTTGACAACTTTGGTATTTATCAAAGATGCTTTATGTACATTTTAATATGTACCTGTGCCACCTTTCTAATTGGAGTCTCTTAGGGGCAGAATCTTGGTGCCGTTAGACCAGATGATGACTATAAAGCCCTTGGCACAGAATTTGGCAGGATCAATAAAAATAAGTCCCTTTCCTTCATCTTGTGTCCTATCACCTAACCTGGTGACACTCAGTGAACGTGTACTGACTTCTAATCCATAACACAATGCCCTATTTTTATATTTATGTTGGTAGTAATAATACCTCACACTTGGAGAGAACTTTATATTTACAGCTTACAAGTTTTTCCACAAACATACCACACTGATTATTCTGACAACAGCCTCATAGGGAGGGCAGACAGAACCACAGTTTACTAGGAAAGAAGCCAAGGAAGGACCCAGGAAAGCTATGCAATTGGCCAAGGCCACGTGGCCAAACTCAAATCTGGCCCTGCCTCCACTTCCGGCGGCCTCTTGCTTTCTTTTGGGCAGGACCCTCCCAGGCCACCCCACCTCGTAGCCGTCCATCTGCCCGCAGAGGACTGTCCTGGCGCCCATCAGCTCCTTTACACTCTCCTCCTGGCCTGGACCCACCCTGAGCCTCAGCCCCACTCTGCAAAGACAATTCCAGCAGAGTTCCTTTTCTGAAGATAGCTTCCCCCAAAAGGATTTGGGGAGGCGTGTTTGTCCGTAAAAACCAACAAGTAAACAGACCAACAGAGAAGCAGTACGTGCGTGGCAGCTTGCTTCAGAACACGAGTGTCCATGAAAAATCAGGCCCAGGTTCCACTAAAAACCCTCGCTGTGGTGTGGCAGGGCTCTAAGAACCACTCTCAATGTGTCTCATTTTCACTCATTTGGGAAGGTGAAGGGTGACAAGGATGAGAGGCACAAAGCACCAAACGGAAGTTCACAAGCCCCATTTCAGCAAGGGGAGGGAAAGACAATTCAGATTCACCCAATATCCAATGTGTCCTGGGCACTCAACGTACGTGTTTTATCTAAACCTCACGTCCCCAATCTAAAGTACAAGCACTATCATGTACCTATGTACTGCGCCAGGGACTGCGGACACGATGGCGGCCAGGACAAACGGGATCCCTTTCCTTGGGGACTGTCAGTCTAGCGCGGCAGTTCTCAGCCTTTCTTCCACCCACACAGCACTGTCGCATCAGCACCAGGGCTTTTCCCGGCTGAGGACACCCCCACGGCAGCCTGGTGGTGGTGGAGGCGGGATGGGGTACTGACATGCAGGTTCACAGAGCACCGCGAGTGACTGACGTATCGCCCGTCCACTGAATTAGGGACACAGATACAGAGAAGTTAAAAGACACGTGGTGTACAGGGGCCGTGATGGGGACACAGTTCTGAGAACGAGCTGGAGGAGCATCCACAGTGGCGTTGGGTGGAGGTCCAAGAAAGCTTTCTGGAGGATGTAAGATACAACGAGAACTGAAAGAGTAGGAGGAGCCATTCGTGGGAAGAGGAGGCATGGAAAAGGGACGAGATGGTATGAGGACATTTAGTAAGAGCCTATGCTAGAGCCCAGAGAAGCAACAGAAGGACGTGGCAGCCTACGAGGAACGGAAAGACTTAGGAATAGCTAGCGGGTAACACGCAGGCAAGGGGAGCAGTTGGAAACCTGCCCTAGGTCGGGGACAGATCTTGAGGGGCTGTGCAGCCATGCCCTGCTGTACTCTGAGGGGATGACTGAGCACACACAGGCCTGCACGGTGGGGAGGCGTGAGGGGCTGGCAGGCAGGAGGCTGTTTAACTGGGCACACTGGCTGAGGCAAAGAGGAACGGCATAGACAGAGGTGGAACAGACCTTTTATCAGAGGCAGTTGGGGGATAATTTAAATTTGTGGTGCCCAAATGGAGGATGTTTCTGATACAGTCAGATACCCAGGTCTGGAGCTCAGGAAACAGCCAGGTAAGAGAGAGGTTGCCAGTGGAAACAGAGGTCGGGCAAAATCACCCAAGGAGAGGGTGTCAAGTGAGACGAGACAAGGCCTAGGAAGGAACTTTGAGCAACATCAGGATTCAAAGGCTAGAGGAGACAGGAGTGAAGAGAGGAGACTATTTGAGCACTCTACTGACAGATGGGTGGTGGACAACTGCCATTTTCCAGAGGAGGAACTGGTTGCAAGGACTGCCTGAGGGCATCCGGCCAGGCGGGCAGAGCTGGGCCTCAATGTCCACCAGGAGCCTGGCCGCACTCGTTTCTATTACCCACAGTTATGGCTGCACAGACAGGTTCGGCCTCTTCTCCCTAAACTTTTCTTGATTTGAATCTCCCTTCTCAGACACTAATCACAGACCATTTTCCAAAACCACAGGCACTTTTCCTTCTCTGGTTCTCTCTGGTCTAGATGTTAACAATCTGCAGGATAAGGCAACCAGAGAGAAGACACAATTCATTTAACCTCGAATTACGCTATCAGTTAATTCTGAACATACACTCACCTCTAATTTACATAGTAATCACCCAGTTCTTTAGGTTCCTATGTGTAGTGATAGGGAGAGCGGGCTATGGCCTTACCCAGTGGCCTGAGCTAGGAGTGAAGGGCTCTACAAAGTTTAATCATTAAACAACTTTATCAAGATACTGCTGCACAGGCAATGGGAAAGTGACCTTACGTTACTTGGGCTTTCCTCATCAGTTTCTCTTCTGTGAGGGGACTAAAGGACATGCCCCTGACATGATTAATCAGGTTTACTGCAGTGGACAGGACAGCAGGGAGGAATAATCTACAGCTCCTGCTCCGCCCTTTCTACCTGAAGCGCCAAGGCCTTCCTGGTGTGACGTGAGGAGCCTGGCCTGTGCCCTGACCAAAGCCACGCGACCCCCGCCATCCCCCAGGCTGTGCACAGCAGACGCAGGGGGGCCGCCTGGGTTCTCCCCTCCCTGGCTGGCTGGCCGGTTTCCTTGTCTGTAAAATGGGGATCTTAAGACCTACCTCACCCAGATTGTGAGAATTAAAAGAGCACCCCGCACGCTGCCGAGTGCACAGCAGTCAATGACCGTTAGCTATTAGCACCGTTTTATTTCCGCCGTGTCAAGCTTTGCAGGACCCTAGGAGAACTGGTTACCAAAGTCCCCTCTGGGAGCGGGGGAGCAGCAGCGGAGTGAGGCTACTGTGCTCAACGTGACCAAGAGGTAAAACCAGCAAGTCACCATGTCCTGCCTCACACCCCTCTAGGGATTTCTAAGCGGCAGTGACAGGGCTTTCCCGAAGCTTCTGGTGGCGCTCCTCCACTCCTGTCACGGTGCTGCGAGGGCCTCCATCCCACACTTGCGGGGCTTTCTCCCCGGTCACCCCGTTTTCTGGGTTAGCCCAGGACCGCAGCCGAGCGCGTGCCGCGCCCCCACCCCACGCTGGGACCCAGGAAAGGCACCCCCGCGCGAGGCTGGCCCTGAAAGGCCGAGCTGCGGGTGCTGAGGCGCTCGCGGAGGGCGAGGGGCTGCGGCTCGCAGGGGCCGCGTGGGCCCCTCTGCGGGAAGCCCCGCGACGCCGCCCCGCAGGGCCAGGCGGGGAAGGGGGGCGCTGGCTTCGCCGAGGGAGCTGCGGGCCCCGCAGCCGGGCTCCCTGTCACGGCCGCCCGCGCTGCGCCGCAGCTCCGTCCTGGGGGGCCCCTGCCGCGCACACCCTGCACCGGCCACCGTCCCGCCCCCGGGCCCGCGGCTTTCCGGGCGGTGGCCTCCCCTCCCCTCCCCCGGAGGCCGCCCCGCAGCCCCGGGAACCGCACGGCCCCGCCGCCGCCGCCGTGGGCCTGGGGGGCGTCCCCAGCCGCAGGGCCCCGGCAGCCCTGCTGTGCCTCCGCCCACAGCACTGTGGAAGCAGCAGCGCTCCAGGCCCCTGTCGAGGCCTGGCGGGAAGCGGGCAGAGCCGCCCGGGGACGTGCTCGCCCGCGGCCCCCGCGCCCGCCGCCCCACGCGCCGCGACGCCGCAGAGCCGCCGCCGCCCAGCGCGGCCGCGGGCGCCTCCCCAGGGCTCTTTAAATACGAGCTATAAATACTCCGCGCGCCCGGCGCGCGTGTCACGGC
>JAKSZT010054548.1:2558259-2641611 GCA_026826555.1 Tolypeutes matacus
GATGTTTTCGGTAGACCCCCCTGGAGGAGGCTCCAGAGCACAGGGAAAGCCTCGCTTTGGGGTGCCACAAATAGGGTGAACTTCAATGTCTTCGCTCTGTTTGAGAATGTCCCCCCCCCCAGCAGAGCGCGCGGCGTATTCGGAGACTCCAGGCCTCCCGGTAGCGATGTGTGTTGGTCCTGCACACAGCCTGTCCTCAGTAAATGCTAGTGGGATGAGGCAGTTTAAAGATACTTGACAATAGACGAGGCATGTGCAAAAATCTTATTAAATTATAGTTCATGACTGTTCTACTTTGACATCCCGCCGTCCGTTTCAATAAAACTCAAAGCCCAAACGGCGAGAAAGCTTTGACTGCCGTTTACAGTTGAACACCAGCGAATAAGCGGCCCTAAAACTTTTCAAAGTACTTTGGATTTTAACAGAGGAGCTCCCCCTGCTGTTTATGGGCAACGCGCCTGAAAAGTCTAAAACCCGTGGAGTAAGCCCGTTGCAAAGCTGGAAGAGGGCACTTTTTCACAGAGAAACCTTCTAAGTTATTTTGTGATTCTAACCATTTTACTGCCAAGCGAGTGTGATCATGCAGTCGAATGACTGGCAGAAGAATACTACCTTAAATATCTTGCTTATTTCCATATTGTACAAGCCAGTTTGTACTTTAAAACCAGATATGTTTTATAGTTATTATTCTCTGTATTAACAGATACCAAATGTAAGAAAAAACTTTTGATCATAGAAATACTTTTACCAATAATTTTAGTAGTATGGGGTATGAATCATCAAAGTTGAGTGATTTGAACACAGTGTACTTGCAATTGTCTTATCTTTTCCCTTCCCAGCTGGTTTCCCTCTGTCTTTATCAGTGTTTCTAATTCCCTTTGCCATGAATACATGCAATTTATCATCTCTACCTTCTTGGTAATCATCTCCCTAATATAAAGGCTGTCACTTTATCGCAATATCCATATATTTATTACATGTATACAGTGTTTTTCTTTTTTCACGAGTTTTTGTTATGTTCCTTCTACTAATTAATTTCTTTGTTATCCTTATTAATATGCCCAGATGAAGAAAGATTTTGAAAAGGTCCTAAGTAACTGAAAGAGTTGAAAACGCCATATCTTGGCTGCCACTTCCACTGGCTCTCATTTTTTCGGAGCTGCATTCAGAGAGGCTGACTGCTGGTACAGCTTTGAGTCACCGGGAGGTAAGAGGATAACTGGTAAACCACAAACGAGGAGATAAAGGAGGCTTAAGTCTCCCACTGCAAATGCTGATACCGGCATTTCAGCTGCTTTCTTCACAATAAGCACTTTAACCACCCTTTACAGAAACATACTGATATGATCACAAATTATTCTGCGGTTCTCAATTCTTTCTCAGTTACAGAGGCACAAATGGAAGAAGGGTCTGTTATTATGCTGGAAACAGAATTTATAAAAGCTTGGTACATTCCAGGGTTGGAAAAAAGGTCTGTCCTTGTGTAAGGCTCTGCTAAAGAGCCCAGCACTCTTACAGAAGAGCCGAGAGTTCCTACTGCTCTGTGATCATGTCCCAGTCAGTGGAGCAGGGACCGCATCTGCACACGGAGCAGGTATCTTCACCCTCTTGCTGACACTTAAGCCCTGGACCTGGGACTTGAAGCAGAGCCTGTCATACCCCAGAACTGCCCTATGAACCATGTAACCTGTCGGTTATTTGGTGGTATTTTCATATTTGTTGTGTTTTGGAGCTGAAGTTGTCACTGAAACTGGATATTTCTCCTATAAGGCTTTAGAGAAATGTCTCTAGCACAGGGGAAACTTCAATTTCCTGTAAAAGATGATCTCAGAATCGCTAAATTGTGATAGCAATTAATGTTGCTTTATAGTGATGAGTGCAATTAATGTATGTGGTTTGAGTCCACAAGTGTAAGAATACCTGTGACTCTTTACAAAGGAAAGACAATCAGACAGATTGAAAAGAAGAAAACAAAAGTAAAAGAGCCTACCAAAAAAAAAGCAAAAACAAAACCCACAATTTTGAGTAGCATGTCTGTAGCAGTCAGCAGCCTGGCAGGAAAGGGATGGCGCTAAAATGGGAGTTTTTTTTTTTAAAGATATGCTTAGCAAGAGGATTATTTACAGAGGTGTTGGGTGGATTAACGGGATGAAAGCATCCCACAAAGACTGTTGAGGCGCCCGGGGGTTCGTAACAGTGGGCAGCTGTTCCCTTCACAGATCTAATTGGGCAGGAGAGGAAAGGTGTCATCAGAGCTGGTGAGAGGGCAGACTTGCAAGAGGCTCCAACGAGAGCTTTCGTATTTGAAGGTCCCAAGGCTGCCGGGAGGGGCAAGCGGCAGCTTAGGTGGAATAAACACTCCAACCAGAAGCCAGAGAGCAAGGGATTGGGGGTAGGTAGTATGGGGGAGTTTCAGTAGAGAGCAGTGGGGTCCCAGGCCCCCCTAAGTCTCAGCACGTAGCTGCCTGCGTGACTAGACATAAGTTAGGTTATCAACCCTCCCCAGAGGGAAGAGAATGTATAGCTATCATCTTCCCAAAGCAGTGAACGTCCTTGGTAAATGTCCTTCACACGAGCATAGTGAAAACATCTCCACACCCCATGTGTGCGCTTCACGTGACCCTGCAGGAGCTCTGTTCCCACACCCCACGGAATGTCCTTGTTCTGAGACCCCTTATATATCACCCCTCGTTTTCTGGTCTCTTTGCGGAACGCTATCTTCATTCATTCTTTGACTGGCCACCATCAAAGAGTCTCTCCTGTTTTAAGTCCCAGTAAAGCTATGTCTGAGTCTCTGCCTGGCGCGTTCTTTGGTCTCACGGCTGCACCAACTCGTGCCCTTCAGGAGTTGGGTTGTAACAAGAGGCACCGTCCCAGCGTCCAGAGCAGGGTCGAGAATGGGTCAGGGGAAAATTGAGAAAAACAGCCAAACATCCATCAAGGCCAGATCTGAGGGTAGTAATTTAGAGCCAAATAAGTCTCCATTGTTTAGGAGGAAGAAAACTACATCCAATAAAGCTCAATAACCTAGGAAACTACTGTGATATATAGTACATTGTTTTTTATTTGAACTGCAATGAAATGCACTTTGGTATATAAATCGCCAATTTGTATGTTGGTTGGTATCTCGTTCCCACCGTTTCTTTCCATCAAAAAAAATAAATAAATAAAGTTAAGAATCTGTTCCTCTGATATATATTTTTAAGTTTTTATTTAGAAATAACAGAAAAGTTGCAAAAATAATACAGAGATTCCCTGTATACGCTTTCCCTGGCTTTCCCTAATGCTAATAACATAACCATAGTACAATTATCAAAACCAGGAAACAACCATTGCTATAACTCTTCTAATTAAAGTTATTCAAATTTAACTTTTCCTCTTAAAGTTCTTTTTTGGTTCCAGGATTCCACACTGAACTTAAGTGTGTCTCCTTAGCTTTCTCCAATCTATAACTTCCTCTCTTTCCTTGTCCTTCATGACCTTGACAGTTGTGATAGACACTGGTTAGTTATTTTGTAGAAAGCCTCTCAAACTGGGATTTGTCTGCTTTTTTCCCCCTTGTGATAAGATTGAGGCTCTCCATTTTTAGCAAGAAGAGCCCACAGTTTTTGAGTATATCATTTCAAGGAGCCCATGATATTGATGTTTTATTACTGGTGACCTTAACCTTGGTCACTTGGTTAAGATATACATCATGGATTTCTCCACTATGAAGTTACTCTTTTCCCTTTGTAAGGGATTCCCATTGGGAGGGGATTGTTCTCTGATTCTTGATTTTTTTTTTTTTTTTCAGAAGTTACTGGGGATGGAACCCAGGACCTCATACATGGGAAGTCCGTGCTCACCACTGAGCTACATCCACTCCCCAATGAGAGTTGGTTTTTTCATTTGTTTTGTTTGTTTGTTTGTTTTTAGAGGTACTGGGGATTGAACCCAGGACCTTGTATACAGGAAGCAGGTGCTCAACCACTTGAGTTATCTCCGCTTCCCTCTTCATTGTTTTATGAAGCCTTAAAACATAGCTAGGGAAGGGAGGAAACTATTCCATTGCCTATTCATTATATTACTCTGTGAGATGGACTAATGTAACGTTATCATGCCTTTTTTAAGGACGAGGGAAATAAGTATTTTTTTTTAGTTTAAATTATTTGATGATAGTTACAGAGTTAAACCAGTGTTCTTTCTCTGAAGAACTGTTGGAGTTTTCAGGCACTTGAGAAGGACTTACAAATATAATCATTTGATTTGTGACAATAGAATCCAAGATTAAAATGTGTTCAATACTAGAACATTGATTGTTTAATTAACTTTCAAGTGCCTGCAATGTGCTAGAATTTATGCAGTCTTTAAAAATAAGTGTTAGTTCATTCTGAAGTATTAATTTAAAACCATGGCATATTTCCAAAACCCATTTAAATAACTAAGTGGTTAATTAAAACTTCAACCAGATTATTTGAGTGTCCTTTTACAGGTGAGCTGTGATTCTGGAAAAAATGATGGAGGAACAGTCTTTTAAAATGTTGTGTCATGATTTTTGGTGCCAATCCAAAGATCATTTACTACAGATAAACAGTGATGAAATGAATAGCCATAATGGTGATGGCAGTTTTGGAGCTATTCAGGATAAGACTTTGTCTATTAAATCATTGTGAATACCTTCTGAAGAGATGTACAGGAGGAAAATGGGACATTATCTAAATTATATTTTTATTAGCATATATAATTGTATAACATTGCCCAGAATGACTGAGCTTCAAAGGACCAAGCAGACACAAACACTAGCTATGTGTGCATTTAAATAATGTCCTCCAATGAAAAGATATCTTAAATAAATTAACCTAAGTCTTTGGATTGTGAGTTCATGTAATAAAAACAGGAATAAAACTAAAGGTTTAATAAGTAACGTTCTTTTTAAAGAGATTTTAATCTTGCTACCCTCCCCACATCTGATTCCAGCTCCCCAGAGGCAAACATTTTCACTTTTTAGCTCTTCTATTATTTACTTCAGTATATCAAAATAACCTGCTTATATTGCTGTTTCTTGATTTGAAAAACTGTTTAATACTATCAACATCCTACTAGTGAAGGTGAGAATTTAGCTCACTTACAGCCATATACTGTCTCTTCATTTTTCCTCTGCTATTGTGTGTGTGTGTGTGTGTGTATTTGAATTTATTGAGACTTGCTTTCTGACCTATTATGTGGTCTTTCCTGGGGACTGATCCATGTGCACTAGAGAAGAATGTGTATCCTGTTTTGTTTTGTTTTTTAAAGGAGGTACCAAGGGACTGAACCCAGAACCTTGTAATGGGAAGCAGGCGCTCAACCACTGAGCTACATCCGCTCCCCAATGAGAGTTGGTTTTTTCGTCAGATTGTTTGTTTGTTTGCTTTTAGGAGGTACCAGGGATTGAACCCAGGACCTCATACATGGGAAGCAGGTGCTCAGCCACTTGAGCTACATCTGCTTTCCCTGCTGCTATCATATTAATATGATTTTACCATAATTTTTGGTTAGATGATATTCATTGTTTATAATATTAGGACTATGTAAAGATTACTCACAGTTGAGTCATGTAGAGGATAATTATTCCATTTCCTTTTCTGAGCAACTTTTTGTTTTCCCTGCAATTCATAATGGTCTTTTTTGTTGTTTGTTTAGTTTCCTCTCATTAGGTAATCCTAAAACTCTGACGGAAGTGTCAAGGGCATAAGGGGACATGACCCTTTCCTCTCTCCTCCCCTCCCCTGTCTTCTCTACCCTTCCCCTCCTTTCTTTTCCTTTTCTCTTCTTTCTTCCTTTTCTGAGATTACCTACTCAAGGTACTCTCTTCCTCCAGGCTGGGCTTTCCTGACCTCATGCACAACTCTCATCCTGCAATCTCCCTTCACTTCCATACCCAGGATTCGCGCTGCCTTGCCTACTTTTTCCTTGGTTTGCTTTTATTTGGTGGAGCACTTCCTCCAGTATTTAAACTGAAAAAGTACAGGAGAGTCTTTTGAGACCTTTCAAATGTGAAAACTTTTTCTTTGTTCTACCATTGCATTACTTGAAAATTTGGTTAGGTATAGAATTCTAGGTTGAAAATCATTTTTTTAAATCACTATTTTGTAGGTTACCCATTGTTTTCTAGCCTTAGAGCTGCTGTTGAGAAGACCAGTGACACCTAATACTTGATCCTTTATATGTGACCTGTATTGTTTTATACACTGAAAGCTTTTAGGATATTCTCTTTATTCTAGTATTAAGGGTTTCTCCATCTATTGTACAGTTACTTTCTGAGCCCTTTCAATGTAGAAACTTAAGTCCTTTAGTTCTAGAAAATTTTCTTCAATTATTCTTTTGATATCTTTTTTAGTTTTCTCTTTCTGGAACTACCATTAGTCATATGCCTTTCAATATCCATAGGCCATTTTTCTTGTGCTGGTCATTTTCCCCAAAAAGGAATTCTTTAATCCCCTCTGGGAGTTCACATCCAATCTGCCAGCAGTTTTGAAATTCCAATGGAGGAAAATGGCTGTGGTTTTCACCATTCAATATGTAGACACTACATCAACTGCATGTAGTATTCTCAAGTTCAGGGACTGTCTCTCTTACTCACCTTCACCAGAGAATAAGCTTCTAGTCTTCTACAGTTATGATAGAAAGATAAACACTTGGTTGTCTAGGTGCGGGGGTGGGGTGGGGTAGGGGGTGGGGTGGGATATGAGGGGTCATATGTCTTCTAGAAACTTTCAGCCAGTTCTCCTAGTTTTGGCCCCATCTTCACCTCCACTTTCAGGACTACCAAGTACCTTCAGTTCCAGAATTCTTCTAGAGTTCTAGGATTGACATTGCCTTGCTTGTTGATATTCCCCACTGCCCAAGTTAGATTTCCATTTTCTTGGATCTGATCAATTAGTTTCCATGCCCCTACCTCCATTCCAATATTTTCATTAAAGTGTCTTACTTTTGTAAGCCTGTACTGTAATTTCAGTTTGGCTTAGGGAGAGACTATAAGTAAATCCTATAGTCAACCTATCTTTAATTATTACAAGGCTATATGTAATATTTTAAATGTGGATAATGAAAGACTATAAAAAGGCTTTTTGATTGTATGAAGCTAAGTAAATAATTTGGAAAAGAATCTTTACCTCATGTAATCTGAGTTTGCATATGAATATGCATTTTTTTAGGTGAAAGACTGCATAAGCTTTCCCATATGGACTTATGGCTTAACATATGTTAAGTTAAAATCATTCATACTCCCACAATTTTAAAAGAATAATTATTATATAAAGTAAAAAGTGTAAGGACAGCTTCCAGTTCCAGGAAGATGAAGTAGACATAGTTTTTCCTATTCCTCCCACTAAGTACAACCAAAAACCCTGGACATTATATATATATAAAACAAATATCAGAAGACTCTGAAAGATGGAGAGAAGACAGGCTGGCTAGGGACTTTGGAACCTGAGGAATGGCAGGTGGTGAGTTCTCTGGTTTTCTTTTGGCCTCATATATCCCAGATGTAGAGCGGAAAAAGCTGGCAACCCAGAAATACTAAAGGGTGCCGTTAAAAACAGACACCCAACAAAGACCTTCTCTGTCCACCTAAAGGACCTAGGTCGGGGCAGCCTAGCAAGGCAGAAAACTCTTACACAATAATTACTCTACTCTAACCCCAACAGCATGAAAAAAGTATAGCCCCACCCTCATCCAGGGCAACCAAGGCTGAGGGGGATGACTACACTTACAGCCCCACGAGGCTGTAACTTCTATCTCCACCACATGGTAATGCATCTACTCTCCTGCTCGCGTGGAGAACGTATGCGGAGCCCAGACACTGGGCAGTAAGGGTAACCCCTAGCACGCTCCCGTTGGCGTTAGAGGAGGCATGGTAGAGTCAGGACGTTCACCATCATTTAATGGTACTACAGCCATCCACCACAGTGCCTGAGGAGACCACCTGGGGAGCCAGAACTCCCACCTGCCCAGCACTTACAAGGAGACCACTACTCTGGGGTTTCAATGGAGGCTGAATGGGTAACGTGGACTTCTGATTTCATCTGTCAGTAATGAGCCAGTGCCTCCTTTTCCCCTGCCAAAATTGGTGTCCGAGAAAACCAGTTAAAACAGAAGGTTTAAATGATTTCCAGAGTCTCATAACAGAATATGAAATGGTCTGGAATTGATAAAAAAAATCACTTGCGTACCAAGAACTAGGGTGATTTCAAACCAAATGAAAAAAAAAAAGACAGTCTATAGATGCCAATACTGAGATGACAGAGATGTTAGAATTGTCTGACAAAGATTATAAAGCTGCCATGATAAAAAATGCTACAATGAGCAATTATGAACATGCTTGTAACAAGTGAAGTAATAGAAAGCCTTGGCAAAGAAGTAGAAAATCTCAGCAAAGAAACAGAAGATACAAAAAGGAATTGAAACGGCAATTTTAGAACTGAAAAATACAATGTGGTGTTTTGAAGCTGAATGTGCTCCAGAAAAGCGTGTTCTTAAATCTAGACCATTCCTGTGGGTGTTAGCCCATTGTAAGTAGGGCCTTTTGATGAGGCTACTTCAGTTAAGAAAGCATAGCCCACCTCAATCAGGATGGGCCTGAATCCTCTTACTGGAGTCCTTTATAAATGGGATGGATTCAGATATGAGAAAGAAAGCCGCAGAGGAAGCACTAGAAGCTGAAATCGACAGAACCCAGAAAAGGAGGGAGAGATCAAGAGGTGCTGCCATGTGCCTTGCCATGTGACAGAGGAGCCAAGGACTGCTGGCAGTTGGTCTTTGGGGAGAAAGCATCACCTTGATTAGGGCTTTCTTTTAGTCTCAAAACTGCAAGCTAATAACTTCCCATTATTTAAGCCAAACCATTTCTGTATTTGCTTAAGCAGTCTAGGAAACTAGAACAATAACTGAAATATAATGCCAAGAGCATGGGCTCAACAGCAGAATAGACGGGACAGAGGAAAGAGTCAGTGAACTGGAAAATAGAACAACAGGCATTATTCCGTTTGAACAAAAGAGAGAAAATGAACAGAGTCTTAGGAACTTGTAGGACCATAACAAAATATCTAACATTTGTGTAATTAGAGTCTCAGAAGGAAAGAAAGAAGTCTCCTTCTTGTCAATTTGAATGACAACAGATTTCTCACCAGAAATCACGTAAGTCCTAAGGAAGTGTCACAATATTGTCAAATACTGAAAGCAAAGAACTTTAATCTAAAACCCTATAACCAGAAAAATATATCCATCAGGAATAAGAGAAAATCAAGACATTCTTAGATGAAGGAAAACTAAGAGCACTTTCACTGGCTAACAGAAATTCTCTAAGCAAAAAGCAAATGATAAAAGAAGGAGCCTTGGAATATCAAGAAGAAAGAACACAATAAGCAAAAATTTGGGTAAGTGCAATAGGATTTCCTTCTTCTATGAGTTTTTAAAATTATGTTTGATGGTTGAAGCAAAAACTATAACATTGATGTGGTTCTAAATGTAAGTATTTAAGACAATTTTAATAAAAAATAGGGGAGGATAAATTGATATAAAGGGATGTAAGAGTTCCATATTTCATTTGAGCTGGTAAAAATGACAATAGCAGTATACTATGATAAGATTATATATTACATTTTAAAAATAATTTAATACTCAGAGCAACCACTCAAAGAGCTATATAAAGAGATATACTCAAAAACACAATCTACAAATAAAAATAGAATTCCAAAAAATCTTTCAGGAAACCACAGGAAGGTAGGACAAATGAAACAAGAAAAACAGAAAACAGAACAAACAGAAAACAAAAGATAAAATCGCAGACTTGATCCCTACAATATCAATAATTACATTAAATGTAAATCTCCTAAATATACCAATTAAAAGACAGCGTGAAATAAAAACATTATCTGACCAAATGCTGCCTATAAGAAATCCACTCAAATATAATGATACATGCAGGTTAAAAGCAAAGGATGAAAAAAGACATATCATGAAAATATTAATAAAAGGAAAGTAGGACTAGCTATATTAATATCAGATAAGGTAGACTTATGGACAAAGAAAATTATCAGAGACAGAGAGGGACATTAAATGATATAAGGGTCAACCCACCAAGAAAACATAGCAACCCTATATTTGTATGTACCAAAACAGAGCTGCAAAATACCAACCGAATTTAGAGGAAAAATAGACAAATCCACATCTATGGTTGGTGACTACAACTCCTCTCTCTCAAGAATTGATAGAACAACTAGACAGAAAATTAGCAAGGATATACAAGGATTCAACACCATCAACCAAAAGAATTTAATGACATTTAAGGAACACTCCAACCACCAAGAGAATGAACATTCTTTTCAAGGACCCAAGGAACATACACCAAGATAGACCATATCCTGCGCCATAAAATCACCCTCAACAAATTTAGAAGAAATAAAATCATACAGTATGTGTTCTCTAACCACAAATGAATCAAACTAGAAATCAATAACAATAGAAAAATCACCAAACACTTGGAAACTAAACTACACTCTTCTCAATAATCTGTGAGTCAAAAAAGAAGTCTGAAAGGAAATTTAAAAAAGACATCAAACTGAATGGAAATGAAAGTAGAGAATATAAAAATTTGTGGGACTCAACTGAAGCTGAGCCAAGAGGGAAATTTAGAGCACTGAGTACATATAGCTGAAAAAAGTAAATGTCTCACACCAAGAATCTGACCTCCAACTACAAAAACCCAGAAAAAGAAGAGAAAAATAAACCCAAAACAAGCAGAAAGAAGGAAATAATAAGGATAAGAGCAGAAATAAATGATATTGAAAACAACAGGGAAAATCAATGAAACAAAGATCTAGTTATTTGAAAAGGTCAATAAAATTGACAAACCTCTAGCAAGACTGACAAAGAAAAAAAAGAGAGAAGACAAACATCACCAATATCAGGAAAGGAACAGGGGATATCACTACAGACCATGAAGACATCAAAAGGATTAAAAACTACTACAAACAACTCTACACACATAAATTTGACAACTTAGAAGAAATGGGCCAACTCCTCAAAAAGCACAAGTTATCACAACTAGCCTAAAATGAAATCATTTGGATAGCCATAAAACTTTTTTTAAAAATTGAATTTATAATATAAAAACTCCCCCAAAATAAATGTCCAGTCTCAAATGGTTTCACTGGAGAAGTCTATCACGTATTTAAAGAAGAATTAACACAATCTTTTCTAGAAAATAGAAGAGAAGGAAATGCTGCCCAATTCATTTTATGAAGCTAGTATTGCCTGTCACCAAAATCAGACAAAGATAACACACACACACACACAAAAACTACACACCAATATCCCTCATAAATATAGACACAAAATCCTTGACAAAATATTAGCCAATGGAATTAAGCAATATAGAAAAATATTTACACACCATGACCAAGTGAGTTTATTCGAGGGATACAGGCTGGTTCAATATTCAAAAATCAATTAAAGTATGGTATCATATTAAGAGGTTAAAAAATCATATGGAAAAGAGGATGTGGCTCAAGCAGTTGGGCACCTGCCTACCACATGGGAGATCCCAGGTTCGGTTCCTGGTGCCTCCTAAAGAAGATGAGCAAGACAGCAAGCTGATGCGATGGGCTGGTGTGGTGAGCTGACACAACAAGATGACGTAGTGAGATGATGCAGCAAGATGATGCAGCGAGATGACGCAGTGAGGAGACACAATGAGTAAACACAAGAGAGACACAACAAGTAGGGAGCAGAAGCAGGTCAAGTGATTGGATGCCTCCCAGGTTCAGTTCCTCCTAAAAACAAAATGAGCAGAAAGAGAGAACACACAACAAACAGCTACACAGTGAACAGACACGGAGAGCAGATAGTGAGCGCAAACAGTGGGGGTGGGGGGGAATAAATAAAATAAATCTAAAAAAATCATACAATTATATTAATCAATGCAGAAAAAGCATTTGCAAAATCTAACACCCATTACTTATAACAACTCTCAGAAAAATAGGTATAGAGGAGGAACTTCCTTAACTTGATAAAGGGCATCTTTGTAAAACCTACAGCCAACATCATACTTAATGGTGAAAAACTGAACGTTTTCCCCTTAAGATGGGGAACATGGCAAGGATGTCCATTCTCACCAGTCTCATTCAGCCTAGTGCTGTAAGTGCTAACCAGTGCAATAAGGCAAGTAAAGGAAACAAAAAGCATGCAGACCAGAAAGCAAGAAATAAAACAGCCTCTATTTTCAGATGACATGTTGTCTACGTATAAAATTCAAAGGAATCTACAAAAAAACCTCCTAACTAGCAAGTGAGTTCAGCAAGATCACAGGCTACAAGATAATCAGGGAAAAAGCAATTGTATTTTTATACACAAACAATGGACTTGTGGACATAGAATTTAAACATACAATGCCATTTTCAATTGCTCCAAAAAAGATATAAACCTAACAAAACATGAATAGGACTTTTATGCTGAAAACTACAAATGGCTGACAAAAGAAATCAAAGATCTAAATAAATGGAAAGAGAAATTATGATCCTGTATTGAAAAACTCAGTATAGTAAAAATATCAATACTCTCCCAATTGATATACAAATTTAGCATAAGTCCTATGAAAATTCTCACAAGTTTTATTGCAAATATGGAGAAGATTATTCTAAAATTTATGTGGAAAGGCAAAGGAATTAGAATAGCTAAAACAATTTTGAAACAGAATAGAAAAATGGGAGGAATCAGCCTACCTAATTTCAGCACTTACGCAGTACAGTAATCAAGACTGTGTGGTATTGTGGAGAGATAGCCACACAGACCAAGGGAACAAATAGAGAAAACAGAAATAGACACACACCACCAACTGCTTTCTGTCAAAGATATAAAAGCAATTCAATGGAGGAAAAATAGCATTTTCAACAAATGGTGCTGGAGCAATTAGACATCCATAAGCCAAAACAAAACAGTAAAGACTTTCAACTGCATCTCACAGCTTACACAAAATTAATTCAGAATGGATCATGGAGTTAAATGTAAAATGTAAAACTATAAAACTTTTAGAAAAAAAATAGGAGGAAATCTTTGGCACCTACGGCTGGACAAAGAGTTCTAAGGCATGACACAAAAAACACAATCCATAAAAGGGAAATTGATAAACTGGACTTCATCAAAATCAATATCTTCTGCTCTGCTAAAGATCCCACTAAGAGAATGAAAAGACAAGTTGCAGAGTGTGAGAAAATATTTGCAAAACAAATATTTGAAAAAGGGCTAGTATCTAGAAACATAGCAAAGAACTCTCAAAACTCAGTAGTAGAAAACAAACTAATTTTAAAAATGGGCGAAAGACATGAAAAGACATTTTACCAAAGAGGATATGCAGATAGGCACATGAAAAGATGTTCAACCTCATTTGCCATTAGGGATATCACTACATACCAATCATTTGGGAATGACAAATGGTACAGTCACTCTGGAAAACAGTACAGCAATTTCTTTTAATAAACGAAACATGCAAATACTATGCGACCCAGCCATTGCACTCCTGGGCATATTCATACCAGAGAAATGAAGGCTTGTGTTCACACAAAAACCTGTACACAAATGTTTACAGCAGTTTTATAAAACCAGGAAACAACCCAGATGGTTAAGCAAACAGTGGCATATCTATACTCTGAGCTACTACTCAGCAATAAAAATGAGTGCATGGTTGGTACATGGACCAACCTGGATGAATCTCTGGAGAATTATGCTGAGTGAAAAAAAGCCAATGACAAAATTCTATAAATGCAGAAAAGACTAATGATTGCCAGGGGTTAAGGAGGGGTGTGATGGTGCAGCCATGGGCCATGGGCATGGCCATAAAAAGCGCCACGAAGGACCCTGGTGGGGCTGGAGATGTTCTCTGTCTTGACTGTATCAATGCCAAAACCCTTGTGTCATATTGTACGATAGTTTTGTAAGATGTTACCATAGGGGAAAGCTGGCAAAGGTTACTGTAACAGTTGGCCATTTTGATGTAATTATGAATTCCAAAAATGTAATTAAATCATGCTTGTAAACCGATCTGTTAATCTGGGCATGATTAGGTTAGGATTAGGGCGTTGAGCCCCGCCCCTTGGTGGGTGGGGAATCGAATATAAAAGGCAAGGCCAAGGACAATTGAAGCAGTCTTTTGAGAAGCAGCTTTGATGTTGGAAAGAAGGCCCCAGGGGAAGAGAAGCAAGCCGTTCGCCTGATCGTCTACAGCTGACCTTGTGGAGGAAACAGGAGCTAAGCCCTGAGAGAAACGCAGCCCTGGGAAGAGAGGAACCCCAGAAGCCTGAACCCTGGCAAACGCCAGCAGCTGTCTTGCTCTAGCACGTGGCAATGGACTGTGGTGAGAGAAGAAACTTAATGCTTTATGGCCTGGTAACTGTGGACTTCTACCTCAAATAAATACCCTTTATAAAGACCAACCCATTTCTGGTATTACACATTAGCACCCCTTTGGCTGACTAATACAGTTACATATGATTTCTATATTCATTCTTTCTTTTTTTTTTTTTAATTTATTTCTGCCTTCCCCTCCTGTTTGCGCTCGCTGTGTCTGTTCATTGTGTGCTCTCTGTGTCTCCTTGTCGTCTTTTTTGGAGGCACCAGGAACCAAACCTGGGACCTCCCAAGTGGTAGGTGGGTGCCCAATAGCTTGAGCCACATCTGCTCCCTGCTTTGTTGTGTTTCTCGTTTTGTCTCCTCATTGTGTCAGCTCATTGTCTTGCTCATCTTCTTTTTTGGAGGCACTGGGAACTGAACCCAGGAACTCCCATGAGGTAGGCAGGTGCCCCAACGGGTTGAGCCACATCTGCTTCCCTCTATATTATTCCAAAAGTGAAAGTACTTCCCTCACTCCCCCATTCCCACCCTCTCCCCCATTTAAGTATTGGTAAATACAGTGAGATTTGTTCCAAATGGTGTGTGAGGACAAAATCTTGATATAGATATATAGATATTAGTCTGAAACTCTTTTTCCATTTAATAATATATCCTGGAAATCTCTTCCCACTCCTCCCCTTCCCCCTTCCCCTCCCTCTACCCTCTCCCTCCATCTGCCCCTCCTTTTCCCTCTCCCTCTTCTTCTCCAACTGCAGAGTGGTCTATTCTAGGGATGAATAATTCCATTGCTCTGTTTATTATCTTTATATTGTTTCAAATTTTTGCAATTACAAACTGACATAATGAACATTTTTATACACATCATTTTACACGCTCATCCTGTTATTTCTGTGGGATGTATACAATTTATGAATCGTAGTGGATGCATGTGATACACGTCAGACACGTCCAGATGATCCTTGCTGGCATTATTTTAATGTGTGAGACCAGGAGAAGTGCTAGCTTTTGGAGGATTGGGGCTGGTGTTGAAGGTCCACAGGAAGCACTTTTCCTATATGTGGTGTGGGGTGGCGTAGACATTTTAAGACGAATTATGTGTAAGTGGATTATAATTGCTTCCCTGCTGCCGTCGGCGTCTTTGAAAACAGCCATGCCCTGGATTCGGTACCAGAGTCAGAACACAGGACAACCTCAGAGCTAGTGCTGGGCCAGCGTCAGCCCTCGTTCCGGGCACTTGGGTCTCCACGCCTCGCCTGACCTTCCTAGGCCTTTCCCCTGGCCTTTCTCCTCTCTATCCTCACTCACCTGTCAAACCTCATTCTCTGAAAATAAGTCTAGTAGATATTATTTAGGCAACACTAAGGATTTAACCGGCTATGCCTTTCTTCCACAAATTTTGCTTTCTAGGCCCGGAGTTTCAGGCACTGAAGAGCAGGTAAGGGGAGTGTTTTGAACAACCAAGGACCAGTCCTGGTGCGTTTAAAAGATGGCAGTTGACCCTTGTCCTCCGTGGGCCTGGCTTAGCAGGAGTTTCCCACCTCCCCCATGACTCCTTCTCCTCCTGCTCTGATCCCGTTAGGCTGTGCATGCACATTAGGCACGAGGGCGAGGGTCTGGCCTGCAGGGACTGTGAACTACTCTCAGCCCAGCAGGAGGGTCGAGAAAGGGGAAGGAGGAAGACAACGGTTCCACATGAAGAAGGCAAGGGGACGCGGGACTGAGCAGCTCACTGCTTCTCAGGTAAAGTTCTCTATTCCTTGATGCCTTTGGAAATGTATTTGACAAGACATGTGGCTCGTGTACGGTGAACACTGTCAGGACAAGCTATGAGAAGATGTTGAATTCCCAACAGCTTCAAAGAAGGGCCCACATCTTTCCTTTCTTCCCTCCCAGCCCAGCCCCTGTCTCACCGTCTCTCAACTGCTTCTCTTTGTCCTAAGCTTTCTTTGTTCACTGCTAACAACATAAACTAATAATTTAGTAAGGATTAGGATGAACTTTGGAGTAAAGCTAAAACGTAGCTGTTTCTTTTCTCTTTCTCTTAAGCTTTCCTCCTCACCATCATTTTCCTTTAAGTGTGGATGTTTGATATTTTAAAAAAGTAGTCAAACATCTATATTTTACAGCCAAAATTGAGTTCTGAAAACATGATTCTCATTTTTCATTTTTAAAGAATGGACACACCTGAAAGTTCTAGGGCTCTAACCACTCACTGTTCTATTAAATATTATTAAGAAAAATACATGAGAAGAGAAATAGTCGGTGGCCCCTTTTGAACAGGAGGAAGGCTGTGGTTGGTTTTTCCTCTTTCCCCTGCGCACACCTCAGGAAAATACAGAAAACTTTTGAGAAGAAAGTACTGCTTAAGCTCAGAATAGCCCCAAACAAGGAAAACCTTTGTGTTTAGCAGGGAGTGGGCGCGGAGAAGAAGAGAACGTTGAGAAAGACAGAACATCGAGTTCTTCTAGAAGAAAATCTGTGTCAGTGCTTGTAGTGTCTCTAAAAGCTGTTTACCAAAGGAAAGGACTGTAGATCATGTACCCATAACAGGGCTTGTTTGAATCTCTAAGTCTGACTTTGGCTTCTAAGGTGAACAACGTGTGTAAATAAAACTGAAATACCTCAGGTTCTGTATGCAATGGTTTTTCCTCCTCTTTTGCTCATGGTTGGCACTCCATTTTGGGTCAAGCTTGTAGGGAAAGCACCCAGTGTGTAGAGAGTAAAGGCTTCCCGAATGAAGCAGTTTAATTGAGATGTGTTCACATACCATACAATATATCCAAAGGGTACAATCAGTGGCTTTTCGTATAAACACAGTGTTGTGCATTTATCACCACAGAAACTTTTAGAATAATTTCATTACTTCAAAAAGAAAAACTCCACATGCCTTCGCTGTCACCTCTCCATCCCTCTATCCTTCCCCAGCCCTATATAAACCACTAATCTAATTCCATATTTATAAACGGATTTATATTTACATTTTATATAAATGGAATCATATAATTTGTAGTACTTTGTGTCTGGTTGCTTTTAGTTAGCATGATTTTTTTGCCTGATCTTGTAACATTAACATACATAACATTTGTTCAGTTTCAAAGAAAAACAGTCTTATATATGCAATTTTACCCATGTTCATATTTCACGTGAGGTTTTACTACTATACAGTCTCATGTTCCATTTTTTAGCTTTCCTTCTAGTAATATACATGACCTGAGACTTTACCTTTCAATCACTGCCATACCCATATATTAGCACTGCTAGTTACAATGATATGCTTCCACCATTTCTATTCATTTCTAAAGATTAACACACAACTTTTTACCAGTTCTGCACAAGGTCACCCTCAGCTTTCCATTCTCTACCCTCCTTCTATTTTATGGTGACCCATATACTAGTTAGTAACTCGACGAGTTTACACAATATATTTGGTTCATAGTAGCACAGTCATAGAGTATTTGCCCTTTTGTGTCTGGCTTGCTTCACTCAACATAATGTCCTCCAGGTTCATCCACGTTGTCATATGCTTTCTGAATTCATTTCTTCTTACAGATGCATAATCTTCCATCGTGTGTATACACCATGATTTGTTTATCAATTCATCAGTTGACGGACGCCTGGGTTGTTTCCATCTTTTGGCAATTGTGAATAATGTGGCTATGAACATCAGTGTGCAGATGTCTGTTCGTGTTACTGCTCTCAGATCTTCTGGGTATATACCCAGTAGTGGTATTGCCAGGTCACGTGGCAAATCTATGTTCAACTTCTTTAGGAACTGCCAGACAGTCCTCCACAGTGGCTGTACCATTCTGCATTCCCACCAACAGTGAAGAAGTGTTCCTATCCTCTCCAACACTTGTAGTTCTGCCATTCTAATAGCTGTGAAATGATATTTCACTGTAGCTTTGATTTGCATTTCCTTAATCGCTAGTGATGTTGAACATTTTTTCATGTTTTTTTCCCCGCCATTTGTATTTCTTCTTTGGAGACATGTCTATTCAAGTCTTTTGCCCATTTTTTAATGGGGTTGTTTGTCTTTTTGTTGTTGAATTGTAGCATCTCCTTATATATCATGGATACTAAACCCTTATCGGATATGTGATTTCCAAATATTTTCTCCCGTTGAGTTGGCTGCCTTTTCACCCTTTTGACAAAAGGTGCAGAAGTGTGGAATTTTGAGGAGGTCCCATTTATCTATTTTTCCATTTGTTGCTTGTGCTTTGGGTGTAAGTTCTAAGAAACCACCACCTACCACAAGATCTTTAAGATGTTTCCCTACATTTTCTTCTAGTAGTTTTATGGTCCTGACTTATATTTAGGTCTTTGATCCATTTTGAGTTGGTTCTTGTATAGGGAGTGAGATAGGGGTCCTCTTTCATTCCTTTGGTTATAGATATCCAGTTCTCCCAACACCATTTGTTGAAGAGACTGTTTTGTCCTGTTAACATGGACTTTGTAGGTTTGTCAAAAACCTGTTGGCCATAGAGGTGACGGTTTATTTCTGAACTCAATTCTATTTCACTGATCAATGTGCCAATCTTTATGCCAATACCATACTGTTTTGAGCACTGTAGCTTTGCAGTATGTTTCAAGGTAAGGCAGTGAAAGTTCTCCCACATTGCTCTTTATTTTAAAGAATGCTTTTGGCTATTTGGGTGCATTTTTCCTTCCAAATAAGTAGGCTGTTGGAATTTTGATTGGTTTTGAATTGAATCTATAGATCAATTTGGGTAGGATTGACATCTTTCAACATATATATATTTTTAACAAATCAATTTTATTGATTCATATCAATAAACACAAATCCATCCAAAGTGTACAATTAATGGCATTCAGTGTAATCACATATTTGTGCATTCATCACTTCAGACATCATAAGAGCATTTTCATTATTCCAATAATAATAATAATAAACAAAAAACAAACAAAACTCATCCTCTCTCAATCTCTCTATGCTTCCTGCCATACATAGCTGCTATTCATTTTCCTTCTCTCTAGTATATTTGTATTTATACTTTGTAAAAACAGTCTTATACATGCAATATCACCCATATTTGATATCTTCACAATATTTAGTCTTCCAATCCATGAACACATAATGTCTTTCCATTTGTTTAGGTCTTCTTTGATATCTTTTAAAATTGTAGTTTTCTGAATATAGGTTCTGTGCTTCTTTGGTTAAGTTGATTCCTAGATATTTGAGTCTTTTTGTTGCTATTGTAAATGGAAAATTTTTCCTGATTTCATCTACAGATTATTCAATACTAGTGTACAGAAACATTACTGAGTGTTGATCTTGTATCCTGCCACTTTGCTGAACTCATTTATTAGCTCAGGTAGCTTTGTTGTAGACAATTCAGAATTTTCTAAACATAGGATAATGTCATCTGCAAATAGTGTTAGTTTTACTTCCTCTTTTCCTATTTTGATGCCTTTTATTTTTTTTTCTCATCTAATTGCTCCAGCTAGAACTTCTGGCACAATACTGAATATCAGTGGTAACAGTAGGCATCCTTGTTTTGTTCCTGATCTTAGAGGGAAAGCTTTCAACCTTTCCATATTGAATATGGTGTTGACTGTGAGTTTTCCATATATGTCCTCTATCATATTGAGGAATTTTCCTTCTGTTCTTAGCTTTCAAAATGTTTTTATCAAGAAAGGATGCTGGGTTTTTGTTGAATACCTTTTCTGCATCACTCAAGATGATCATGTGTGTTTTTTTTTTATTTTAAAGATTTATTTATTTACTTTATCCATTTTAAAGCCCCTCTTCCCCATTTGCTGTTTTGTGTCCATTCACTGGGCAATTCTCTGTGTCTGTTTCCTGCCATCTCTTCTCATCCTCCTCCTCCAGTCTTCACCAGGATTCGATCCTGGAGACCTCCAATGTAGGAGAGAGGTGTTCTGCCACCTGCGCCACCTCGGTTCCTGGTTTTCAGAGCTTTTGGAACATCTCGCTTGTCTCTCCCCTGAGTCTCTCTCCTGTTACGTCATCATCTTGCTGCATGGCTCCCGGGGCCTGGCGGCTCACCGGCACACAGAGCCTGGCAGCCCATGTGCCTTCTATATATATTTTTTTATTTTACTTGGAGGTCCCGGGGATCAAACCCAGGTCCCTCCATATGGCAGATGGACGCCCAACCATCTGAGTCACATCCACCCCCAGATCATGTGTTTTTTTACTTCAATTTGTTAATGTGGTGTATTATGTAAATTGGTTTTCTTATGTTGAACCGGCCTTGGATACCAGGAATAAAACCCCTTGGTCGCGGCGTATAATTCTTTTGCTATAATGTTGGATTCCATTTGCAAGCATTTTGTTGAGAATTTTTGCATCTATGTTCATTAGAGAGATTAGTCTGTAATTTTCTTTTCTTGTAGTATATTTATCTGGCTTTAGTATTAGGGTGATGTTGGCTTCATAAAATGTGTTCAGTAATTTTCCTTCCTCTTCAATTTTTGTAAGAGTTTAAACAGAATTGGTGCTAATTCTACTCGAACTGCTTGTAGAATTCATCTGTGAAGCCATCTGGTCCTAGACTTCTTTGTTTGGATATTTTTGATGACTGATTCAATCTCTTTAAATTGTATTTAAGTTCTTGTATTTCTTGTAGAGTTAATATAGGTTGTTTGTGTGTTTCTAGGAATTTTTCCAGTTTATCTAGGTTACCTGGTTTGTTTCTAAGACGTTTCTTATAATATCCTCTTATAATCTTTTTTATTTCCGTGGAGTCAGTCGTAATGTGTCCCCTTTCATTCCTGCTTCTATTTATTTTCATCTTCTCTCTTTCTAGAATTGTTTATCAATTTTATTGATCTTCTCAAAGAATCACCTTTTGGTTTTGCTGATTTTCTTTATTTTTTCCCTCAATTGCATTTATTTCTGCTCTAATCTTTATTCTGTCTTTCTTTCTGCTTCCTTTGGAAATACTTTGCTGTTGTTTTTCTAGTTTCTACAGCTGTTCAGGTAGATTTTTGATTTTAGCTCTTTCTCTTTTTTAATACAGGAGTTTAAGACTATAAACTTGCCTCTCTGTACTACCTTTGCTGTATCTCGTAAGTATTGAAAAGCTGTGTTCTTGTTTTCATTCATCTCAATATATTTACTAATTTCATTTACAATTTCTTCTTTGACCCACTGATTGTTTAGGATTGTGTTGTTTAGCTTCCACATATTTGTGAATTTCCCCCTTTCTTGTCCATTATTGATTTCCAGTTTCATTCCATTGTGATCTGAGAAGGTGCTTTGTATAATTTCAGTCTTTTTATATTTATTGAGAGCTGCCTTGTGACCTAATATGTGGTCTATCCTGGAGAAAGATCCATAAGCACTTGAGAAGGATGCATAACCCACTGATTTGGGATGCAATATTCTCTATATGTCTGTTAGGTCTAATTCATTTATCATATTGTTCAAGTTCTCTGTTTCCTTGTTGATCTTCTGTCTAGTTGTTCTATTTAATGATATGAGTGGTATGTTGAAGTCTCCAACTATTATTGTAGAGATGTCTGTTTCTCCCTTCAGTTTTGCCAGAGTTTGCCTCATGTATTTTGGGGCACCCTTGTTAGGTGCATAGATATTTCTGACTGTTATTTCTTCCTGGTGGATTGACCCTTTTATTAATTATATAATGGCCTTCTGTATCTCTTGTAATTTTTTTACATTTAAAGTCTGTTTTATATTAGTATAGCTACCCCTGCTCTTTCTTGGTTACAGTTTGTGTGCAGTATCTTTTTCTAATCTTTTACTTTCAGGCAGTTTATATTCCTGGGTCTATGGTGAGTCTCTTGTAGTCTGCATATGGATGACTTATTATTATTATTTTTAATGCATTCTGTCAGGCTATATCTTTGATTGGGAAGTTTAATCCATCCACCTTCAATGATATTACTGTAAATGCATTATTTACTTCCACCATTTTATTGTTTGGTTTTCATATGTCATATCTTATTTTTGTCTTTCTTTTTACTGTTTTGGTTATCCTTTCTGCTATTCTTGCCTTCTATACTCTCCACCAAGCCTCTTTCTCCTGTCTTTTACTTTGGGGCTGTAAGGCTACCTTTAATACTTCCTGCAAATTCAGGTTACTTTTTACAAATTCTCTTTGTTTCTGTTTATTTGTGACTATTTTAAACTCACCTTTGTATTTGAAGGACACTTTTGCCAGATAAAGAATTCTTGGCTGGTAATTTTTCTCTTTCAGTATCCTAATTGTATCATACCACTGTCTTCTCACCTCCATGGTTTCTGGTGAGAAATCTGCACTAAGTCTTACTGGATGTCCCTGTGTGTGATGGTTTGCTTCTCCCTTGTTGCTCTCAGAAATTTCTCTTTATCTCTGACTTTTGACATTCTGAGTAGTATGTGTCTTGGAGTAGGTCTATTCAGATTTATTCTGATTGGGGTATGCTGTGCTTCTTGGACATGTAAATTCATTTCTTTCATGAGAGTTGGGAAATTTTCAGCCATTATTTCTTCAACTACTCTTCTGTCCCTTTTCCCTTTTCTCCTTCTGGGACTCCCCTGACACATATGGTATTGCACTTTACATTATCATTCAACTCCCTGATCCCCTGCTCAACGTTTTCCATTCTTTTCTTTTTCTCTTTTGTTTTCTTTCTTCGATTTCAGCTCTTCTGTCTTCTGTATCACTTATTCTTTCTTCTATCATTTTGAGTCTGCTCTTGTATGCCTCTAATATGATTTTTTTTAGTGTGGTATTTATTTTTTTTATTGTGGGTCTAATATGTTTTTGATCTCACCTATCAAGTCTTTCATTCATGAGCTCTGTTATTTTTCTATTCAGGTTTTCAGATTTTTCTTTATGCTTGCTCTTTGTCTTCTTGATGCCCTTTATCTCTTTAGCCATATTATCTTTCAACTCATTAATTTGAATTTGGAAATTTGTCTGAATCTTGTTGATTAGTTGTCTCAAATCCTGTGTCTCGTCTGGGGCTTTGATATATTCCTTTGCTTGAGCAATTTCTTCCATTTTGTTAGTATGACTTGTAATTTTTTGCTGATATCTAGGCATATGATTAGGATGGTGAGATTACTTAGATGCTCAATTTTTCTCCCTTATAGGGATTTAGTGGTGGGAGGCTGTGGAGCTGCTGTTTTTTCATTCTTGGTTCAACCTGTTCTGGGTCTTTAGTATTGTCCTTGTAAGTTGCTCAAATCTGGGACCTGGACCCAGTAATGGGTTGCAGACCTGCTTCCAAGGGCCTTAAAGAGGGAGATTGTAAAGGCCAGAAAAAGGCTCTCTTATTTACTTTTAATTTCCTCACATGCACTTCCTTATTTGGCCAGCAGATGGTGCTCTTTGAAAGCCATCTCAGTTCAAAGCCTGGTGGGAGTGTGTTTTTGCCACACAGACTAGATCAATGTGATAGAGAATCCTGCCTGGAGGCTAAGAGCCTCATTATTCAAACACTCTCAGAGGTCGTTCTCCAACCTTTGCTGGCAGCATCCTTCCTTTTCCTGGGTAGGAAATAATTCTACTCACCTCTACTTCCTCCACAGCTAGTTGTGGTCAGTAGGTGATTGAGAGGGTCAGGTCTCTTTAGTCCTGTGCCAGCCCTCAGGGCAAACAATGGTGCGGCCCCACCTGGCCTGGAAGGGCTTGTGGGACACAGCAGACCAAATCTGTGGGTCAAAAGCTGAATCAGCCTTAGGCTGTGTCCCTCTCTCTCCCATTTCCTGGGGAGGTGGATCCCTGGGGTCCCCTCTGTACCTGCCAGCCCTGGTCAGAGAATTTTAAATTGTCTACTCGTTATGGTATGGAGGGGTGTGCTGCCAGCTGCCACTTCCATTCACAGTCTTTACATCAAGGTTTTATTCCTGTGTCCCTCTCTCTTCTGGTTGGTGTCCAGCCTCCCCTGGTGTCTTAAACCCTAGAACTGTTTCTGCCTGTCCCCTTGCTCTTTTTCTGGGAGAGGAAAGACCCTGTGTCTTTCTAATCTGCCATATTCCTGGAAGTCTTGACTTAGGCTTTTATATCCCCCAAATCATCAAGTTGCAATACCTGAATGGTAATCAGCCTTCATTTGGGGAAGCAAAATAATTTTTGATATTTTGATATATATATATATTTTGAAAGACATTGCTGCCATGGAACATTGAACTCTATTCATCGCAAGAGACCCATATTTCTAACTGCCTAATATAATTTTTCTATAAGTCATTATTTCAGACTAAACTTGTATAAAACCAAATCCATCAGCCCTCTTTCTCTGGCCTCTCACCAAATGCATTCATTTATTGGGGGAAATAATTGAGTGCCTTCTTTGTGCCAGGCGCTGGGCTAAGTGCTAGGGCTACAGAGGTAAATAAGACAGATGTAGTCCCAGCCCTTATGGAGCTTACATTTTAACAGAGAGATCAGATATTTACAGGTGGTAGAAGTGAGTATAGCTGGGGTCAGAAAAATTTCATTGAGGAAGCAGTGTCTTAGATGAGCTCTCAAAATTATTAGGCACCTACGGGAGGCAGGGGTATGTCTAGCGGAGTCAACAGCCTGGGGAAAGGACCTGAGTTGTGATGAAGCACGATGTGTTGGGGTGGCTGTGCAGAGAATGATGGGAGAGCCTCGTGAGATAGGCCTTAGAGCACAAAGGCCTTTGAGACATCGGAGGGATTTTAAATTTACTTGAAGAGTAATGAAAAGCCATGGAAACTTTTGAAGTAGGAGATGAGATACCATCACGTTTACCTTAAAAAAATAAAGTAATATTCTGGCTGCTATGAGGAGGATGGAAGTGGCCTCTGGTAGAATTTTTGCTTTTCCAGCACACATTACCTTTGCCCCTCCTTCTGTTTGTGGAGAACCCCTTCCATGTGATTTGGGGGGTGATTCTCCCTCGGCCCCTCTCACAGGGATGGCCCGTGTGGTAGATTGGATTAGACACTGCCATGAAGACAGCGTCTCGATCTTACTCCGTGTTCCTGGGGATGTGGACCCACTGTACAGCGGAATTTAGGAACTGCACTTTTCTTTTCCACTTTATTTCCTTCAGTTTGAATTTTTTAACAGTGAACATACAATTAAAAAAATTATTAAAGTGCAAGCACATGCTTGAGGCTTAAGTTAGATGAGGTGATAGTAAGAGAACTGTCACTTTAAGAGAGGTCAGATGTCTGGGCCTAAAAGAGATACATTTCAGTGATGGAGGAAACTTGCAGATAGCATCAGAGAACCACTGCTGGGAATGCTTGGGGAAATATCTAGTATGAGATTAATGCTAGAACACCAAAAACAAATGTCTAGATTTTCAAAAATAGAAAAAGGTAATTTGAGGACCTCCAGATTGGTGAAAATGATACTGGTCCCATGCACAAATAATATAGTGGATTTCTAAACTCCTTCATTAGCTGCTTGCTTCATATGGGCTATAGGCATGCCCAAAGAGCCTTGCGTAGTTTTGGCACACTAAATAAAACAAGTTTCCAGAAAATAAGGAGCATTGATCTCCCTTTTCTCTGCATTGGCAAATCATATCTGAATTACTGTTCTCAGTCCTGAGGATATGTTTTAATTGGGACATTGGTCAATTGGAATTGAGTTCAGAATGTTGACTCAGTAAATGGGGATTCAGAAATGATGCCCTGAAACTTTAGATATTTAGCCTGGAAAAAGGAAAAATTAGAAAAATTAAGACTATGACTTTTTAATTGTTTAATTTTAAGTGATAGATGCACATGTAATAAAACTTGCCTGTAGTTAAAAAGTCAGTACAAAATGAAAAGTTCGTGTCTGTTCCACTCTAAACTCCTAGCCTGCCTTCCCAGAGCTACCACTTTTAAGAGTTTTAAATATATGCTTTCAGAATTATTCTAGCCACTGTCACATGTTTTCAAATTTATTCTGAACATAATCTTTATTCTTTTTATAAGCACACACCTATGCACGCACACATAATTCTTTGCTCACACAAAGAAAAAGCATTTGCATTCTGCTTCTTAATTTTGCTCTTAAAAATATTTCATGAATATGACTCCAGCTCATTCTTTTAAAAATGCTTGTTTAGTATTCCATTTGCATCAGTTGGAATGACATAGACTATACCGCAGACAAATCAGCCCTCAAATTCAGTGGCGTAACTGACAAAGACTTGTTTCTCTCTCTTTAATTTGGGTGGGGGCCTGGTGACTCAGGGCAGCTGCCCTGTGGTGACAGGGGATTTTGTGACTCCATCACCTCAAAGCATGACCTGATGGTGGCTGCCAAAGGGAGAGTGAGAGAGCTGGAGGAGGTCTATCAGCTTTTAGCTATCTTGTCCCAAACTAACACAGGTCACTTTCTCTCACAGGCCATGGGCCCAACCTCGTCACTTGGTCCCAATCTAACTGCAAAGAAGGCTGGTAAATCTGGGAGAAGAGAGCATTCACTGTACCGAAGACAAACACCATTTTATAAATCAACCGCAATTTATTTACCACCTCTTAACTGATGGATATTTAGGTTGTTTTCAGACTTTTCTCATTACAAATAATGCTGCAATACACATCGCCTTGTACGTGTCACAGGTATCTGAAAACCTACTACACTTTCTCCATATAAATCTAGAGGGTGCAGCTAGCACCTGCAGGTGACTATATCAGGAAAGCAGAAGTTGACTCAATGTAGAGGCAAAAATGGTAACAAAACCAGTGGCTAAAAAAGGAATTAAAAACTGATTCCTAATGGAGTGAACTATTTTGTGAAGTTCCCATCACTGAGAATATTTCCAGCAGAGGTTGAGTTCATCCCTTGCCTGAAACATGTTCGTTTTATTGGGTGGGAGGGTGGGCCAAAGATGCTGTGATCATTAGAACGTCATAGGATTGTCATATCTCATTATACTCTTGCAAAACATGGGCTCTTGACAACAAGAACGACTCACTGTCAGGGACCACAGTGCATTAATTATTTAGTGAATTAATGGAAAAGGTGGTATAATTCTGTCTTCTTAGTAGTAACTCAAGTAATACAAACTTTTCTGTTCCAAATAGCTATTGTCCTCTAATCAGAGGGACTTTTGGGAAATCTCTCTGACACAAACAATATGAAAAAGATAAGATTTTTCTCTTTTTTATTCAGGCCCAAGTATTTATTATCGTAATTAATAAAGGCCTTGAAAATAATTTAGGGTTATCGTGTCGTTTTAGACGCTGTACTAGACCCATCCTGGGGTAACTTTCTCTGCACGTAGCCTTCTCCGCTGCCCTTGGGCATTAGATGTTGGTGCCAGCAGATGTACCACTGAAATAGGCACGGTCTACCACCTCAAGGGGAATCAGTCCACGGGCTGGCTGAGCAGACCCCATTTCCTTCCTTAAGAACTTGCACTAAGAGGCAGAGAAGTGCAGTTAGGTGGTGCAGAATACAAGACATGAAAGGTCGTGTAGCTTTGAGAGCAGACTTGGCCCAGGACAAGCAGACATCCTATTTGTGCAGGCGCCGTGCCGGTCAGTGAGACTAGGAACTTGGCAGAGGAAGCCGTGGAGCAGAAGCCTCAGCATGACGGGCAGCGGGAACCCAGACGGGCCCACAGAGGATGTGCGGCATGTCTGCATTGTCCCGCTCCAAGCCTCATGGGGAGGCTGAAATCAGATTTTCTCCGTGGATGTCCACGTTATTCAATGCAGTTGAGACTTCCATTTGAATAGGGTTTTATAAAGAGAAGCTTTTCATGTTAAATAATCTTAGATTTGCAGAAAAGTTGCAAAGATGATACGGCATTCCCATATACCCCCCTGCAATTTCCCCCATCTCCATGGAACATGCTTCAAACTAAGAAACTGACAATGGTACGTTCCTGTTAATGAAACTCCAGACTTGGTTTGGATTTCGCTCAGACTTTCCTTGCTTCTCATGACCCTGATGGTCTTGAGGAGACGTGGCCATATCTTCTGTAGAATTTCCCCCAGTCTGGGTTTGTCTGATGTTTTTCTCATGACTCAACTGAGGTTATGGATCTGGGGGGAAGAATATCACAGAGGTAGAGTAACTTTGTCATCATATAGTATCGGCAGGTACATGATACCCACGTCACATCTGTGCTGTTACCTTTCATGACTTGGATGAGATAGTGTTTGCCAGATTCTCCATTACAAGGTTTTTATTTTCCCCTTTTCCTTCCCTAGACTTAAGAACTTGCACCAAAAGGCAGAGAAGAGGTTAAGTTCTGCCTCCTGGGGGAGAGAGTATTATTTGGAATGCCTCTGTAAGGAAGATTTGTTTCTCTTTGGTATGTATTTTTATGTTAAATTTAAGATATATATATATTTAATCCAAAGCCTTCACTCATATCCCATGGAATTTAGTATCTCTTCTGGCTCATCCTTAGTGAACCAGCCTTCCCAGTATGATGTCTCTGTTCCCCTCAGTTCAATAGATATTTACTGAGGACCTACTATGTGCCAGGGACGATGTGTGATGGTAAAATGCAGTCCCTGGGCCCAAGGAATTCACAATCCAGTGGGACAAGCAAGAGCGCATAGTTAGGGGATGTGGGTTGAGTCCAGCTTTCCCACTTTCTCTGGCCTTAGACAGTTTGCTTAAAAATTCTTTGAGCTTCAAATCTATTGATTTGTCAAAAGAATAGATGATAGCAATAATAAGGACGAAACCTGGCTCAGATGAGTGATGTAATGAATAAATAAATTAAGATTTATAAGGAAGAAGGTAGTTTAAAAATTGCTGTACAAATGCTAGTTATTTTTCTCAATCACAATTCACCGCAATTTATTTTCATCTCAATAACAACTTACAGTTATTGTCCTGAGACAGGCAAGGATCTAAGTCATTATCACTAATTTTTATAGCTCTGGATACCAAGGTCCAAAATAGTGAAGAACCTGGGCAGAGCCACTCTGCCAGTTACGTGAAATGCTCCAGTAGGCCCACAGGTCTTTGCATTCTGTTATTTCCACAACACTGCACAGCAAGACTCGTGTACATTCCCGTTGCGAAGAGCGGCCTGCTATTTTAAAAAATTATTCTGAGGCACATCTGAAAAGCCATAATGCAAAATAAAAAATAAAACCTCTGTTCTGCACTTATCTTGGCAGTTTAGAGGGAACATATTTTTCTGGATATGTTTGGAAATGGGTGATAGTTTTTGATTCTTATCCTTATGAGAGATTGTCTTTGCGATTTGGGAAAGCATAATGTCATTTTATTTTTCAAATCCTAAGGGCATTAGACGTTTTATGTCTTATCTCCCAGTCTTTCCTTCCATTACAGCTATTATTTTTTGACATATACTATTCACAATTCGTTTTGTTTGGAAGAGATTTCATTTAATGGCAATAAATATGTAGGGCTATTGGAAGAAAAAAAAAAATCTGAACTATGAGTCTGCCCTGTATAAACTGCATGACTGAGACAAGATGGGGATCTGTTGAAATTCATGATGGGAACAGCTGGAATGCCAGAAATGGTAGTGGAGAAAGTGGAATTAACTGTCAGGTTGCCTGATGAGACTTCGTCTAAGGTGATGACAGTAAGAGTTCTTTGAACACATTACTTAGTATTTGGATTACATTTAATTAATGCAAAACTGGGAAATGTTTCGCATTCACAGAATATCACCATATCAGTTTCTTTCTAGGAGAACTAATGTGAATATTAATGTCCTTGTCAACTCACTTCATAGTTATCTAAGGATGCATTTCTTTCTATTTAAATATGTGGTATTCCCACAGAAGAGTAATAGGTTAACACTTCATCAAAGTCATTCAGAGCAAAGATTCTCATGCAAATATAGTTGTCACAAGACATCTAAATACCTTTCAAAATTACACGCATTAGTTACTGCAGGGAACCTAGGGTTGTTAGAAACTATGGGGGAAGAAAGCTCAGGGTCCCTAGAAGGGGAAAGCAGAATAATTTGCAGCAACCAAAAATATTGAGCCAGAGACGAGAGCCAGTAATTGGGCTGGTTTGAATTATGAGGAGTGACCCATGCAAGTTGTCTTCTTTCTTTTCCTTCAGCCACAGTTCCTTTGGGAAGCTCTTTGCTGAGCCAGGGTTAGAGGAATTCATTCCTGTAACTTTAACTGTTGTTTTGACTGGCTAACCCCAGCAGCTGAGGCTGTAGTTTGAGGAATTCCCAAGCAAAGGGATTTCATTCAGTCGATGAGTTCAGATAAGATCTTTTGTTATGTAACCCACAGTTCTTGAAGGTAATTGGGTTTAAAAGCAGCAATATTTGGACGAATTATTTAATCCTGAATAAAAGTGGATTTTACTTTCTTTTAAGGTACCTAGTGGAAGGTGGGACCCAGATATGCCTCTCTAAGACGTAACAGATGGCTATTTTCATGTATTGTTTGGCATATGTTCAGGAAACTGCAAGGGAAAATTGGCATGGAAATGCTTGTGCCTTAAGGTATATGCTGTGACACTTTGTGAAGATTCAAATCCTCACCAAACATAACATTCAGTTACCAACTGGAAGTGTAAAAGTTCAAAGATCCGTGAAAATCTGAGCTGCTTAAGATTCACTCATTTCCCCCCATTCTTCCGTGTCTACCTAATATACCACTAGAGGGCACTGTTGGCAGCGATATCAAAAGAAAGCAAAACAAAGCATTTTTTCTTTAAATTAAAGTTGTGGGTTTACAGAACAATCATGCATAAGATGCGGCATTCCCGATGCCACCCTATTATTAACACCTCGCATTGATGTGGAATATTTGTTACCATCGATGAAAGCACATTTTATAATTGCGCTGTTAACTATAACCGTGGTCTAACAAGTGTAGTTCCATGGATTTTTTTTTTTTTTTTAATTATTGTTGTCATGTTTACAATCTAATATTTCCCCTTTTAATCAAATTCAAATATATATATTTCAATGCTCTTAATTACATTCACACTGTTTTGCTACCATCATCATTATCCATTACCAGAACATTTCCATCATTCCAAATAGGAACCCTGCACATTTTAAGCCTTAACTTCCCATTTCCTAGCCCCACCCTGTCTTCTGGTCACCTATATTCTAGATTCAGACTTTATGAATGTGAGTTTGCTTATTCTAATTGTTTCAAATTGGTGAGATCATAGATCTTATTTGTCTTGTGTTTGGCTTATTTCAATCAACATGTTGTCTCCAAGATTCATCCATGTTGTTACATATATCAGGACTTCATTCCTTTTTTAAAAAATTTTCAGGAAGTACTGGGGATCAAACCCGGGACCCTGTATGTGGGAAGCAGGCACTCAACCACTTGAGCTATACCTGCTCCCCAGGACTTCATTACTTTTTATGGCTGAATAATATCCAATGTATATACCACATTTTTTAAACCGCTCTTCCACTGATGGACACTTGGATTGCTTTCATCTCTTGGCAATTGTGAATTATGCCACTATGAACATAGGTGTGCAAATATCTGTTTGAGTTCCTGCTTTCAATTCTTTGAGGGTATATCCATAGTAGTGGAATAGTAAGGTCTTATGGTAGATCTATACTTAGCTTTCTGAAGACCCACCAAACCGCCTTCCACCACTGCTGCATCATTTTACGTTGCCACTAGCAATGAATGAGTGTTGCTGTTTCCCTGTGTCCTCTTCAATATTTGTTATTGTTTTTTTTTTAAGAGCAGGCATTCTAATGGGTGTGAAATCATATTACATTGTGGTTTTGATTTGCATTTCCCTAGTAGCTAATGACGTTGAGCATCTTTACTGTGCTTTCTGGCCATTTGCATATCTTCTTTGGAGAGATGTCTACTCAAGTCTTTTGACCAATTTTTATTTGGGTTGTTTGTCTTTTTGTTATTGAATTGAAAGATTTATTCATATATCCTAGATACTAGATGCTTAGCAGATATATGATTTCAAATATTTTCTCCCATTGTGTAGGTTATTTTATTTTTATGATAAAGTCCTTTGATGCACAAAAGCTTTCAATTTTGATGAGGTCTCATTTATGCTTTTTTTTTTCTCTTTTGTGGCTTGTGCTTTGGGTAGAAAGTCTAAGAAACCTTTGCCTAACAAAGATTCTGAAGATGCTTCCCTATGATTTTGTCTAGGAGTTTGATGATTTTGGCTCTTATATTTAGATCTTTGATCCATTTTTTGTATAAGTTGTGAGATAGGGGGGCCTCTTTTTAAAAAATTTTTTGCAAATGGAGATCCAGTTTTCCCAGCACCATTTATTGAAGAGATTGAAAAGATTATTCTTTCCCACTTGAATGGTCCTTGCCCCTTTGTTGAAAATCAGCTGTCCATACACATAAGGATTGATTTCTGAGCTCTCAATTTGATTCCATTTGTCTATGTCTCTCCCTGTGTTTGTGCCATGCTGTTTTGATTACTGTGGCTTTGTAATAAGTTTTAAGATCAGGAAGTGTGTTACTGCCAAGTTCGTTCTTCATTTTCAAGATGGTTTTAGATATTTGGGGCCCTTTAAACTGTCATATAAATTTGATGATTGGCTTTTCTGTTTCTGCAAAGAAGGTTGTTGGAATTTTTATCAGGATTGAGTTGAATCTTATAAGTTACATAGAGTAGGACTGACATCCTTACAATATTTAGTTTTCAAATCTATGAACATGGAATATCTTTCCATTTATTTCAGTCTTCTTTGATTTCTTTTAGCAATGATTTGTAATGATAGTTTAGGGAATGAAAAGATGAATCTGGGACCTGCAGGAAACCATGGCTGTGAAACACGTGGCCATGGAAACCCACCTGGAAATCCTCTGAGGGAAAGACCACCCTCCTCCCCCAGAAAGCTGCTGGAAGAACCTGCGAGAACCCTCCAATTAGAGTGGGATTTCGTCCGGGATCAAAGAAAAGCCGCAGATATTCTCAAGGGGACTTACCATTGTCTACCCGTCCACCCCTCCACCCCGGGAATTGATGGGTGGGGCAATCAATTAAAACAGCAAACAACTGGGACCCCTCCCCTGGACATTAGCAAGAGGGAGGAATAATTAATGATTTAAAAAGTAAGCGCAGAGGTAAAATTGGCCCTTTTCTCTTCTTCTCTGCTTGGACCAGCCCGCAAATATACCCAGGACCTGTAATCTGTTATTTCCTCCCATTTCTATTCTCTTCTCTCATTTCCTTAATAAACTACTGGCCTAACTAAACTGGTATGTTCCTAAATTCATTTATGTAACATAGCCAAAAACCTAGAGGAAATCTGGCAACAAGTCCTTTACATTCTTGGTTAGGTTTATTCCTAGCTATTTGAGTTTTTTTAGTCGCTAATGTGAATGGAAAATTTGACTTGATTTATTCTGATTCTTCATTGCTTATGTATAGAAACACTAATTTTGGAGTGTTGATCTTGTGCTCTGCAAATTTGCTGAATGCATTTATTAGCTCTGGGAGCTTTCTTGTGGATTTTTCAGGATTTTCTGTATATAGTATCATATCATCTGCAAATAGGGAAAGTTTTACTTCTTTCTTTCCAATTCACATGCCTTTTATTTCTTTTTCTTGTCTAATGGTTCTGGCTAACACTTCCAGTATAATGCTGAATAACAGTGGTGACAGTAGGCATTCTTGTCTTGTTCCTAATCTTAGAGGGAAAGCTTTCAGTCTTTTACAATTAAGTTGGATGTTAGCTGTGGGCTTTTCATATGGGCCCTTTATCATGTTGGGGAAGATTCCTTTTATTCCTACTGTTCTGACTGTTTTTATCAAGAAGGGGTTTTGGATTTTGTCAAATGCGTATTCTGCATCAATTGAAATGATCATGTTTTTTTTTCTCCTCTTCATTCTGTTAATAAACTGTGTAAAGTTAATTTATTTTCTTATGTTGAATCAACTTTCATAACTGGGATATCTCTCACTTAATCATGGTGTATAGTTCTTTTAATATGCTGTTGAATTTGGTTTGCTAGTATTTTCTTGAGGATTTCGTATATTCATGAGATATTGCTTTGCAGTTTTCATTTCTTGTGTATCATTATCTGGCTTTGGTATTAGGGTGATGTCGGCCTCGTTGAATGAAGGAGTGTTCCTTCCTCTTTAATTTTTTAGAAGATTTTGAGCAGAATTGGAGTTAATTCTTCCAGGAATGTTTGGTAGAATTCCCCTATGAAGCCATCCGGTCTTGGGCTTTTCATTTTTTGGGAAGTTTTTGATTACCAATTCAGTCTCTTTCCTAGTAATTGGTTTGTTGAGAAATTCTATTTCTTCTTGAGTCAATGTAGGTAATTTGCATGTTTCTAAGAATTTGTCCATTTCATCTAGGTTGCCTGAGTTATTGGCATAGTTGCTCATAGTGTCCTCTTATAGTCCTTTTTATTTCAGCAGGGTCAGCAGTAATGTCCCCCTTTTCATTTCAGAATTTAGTTATTTGTATTCTCTCTCTTTTTTTTCTTCATCAGTCTAGCTAAGGCTTTGCCAATTTTATTTACCAAAGAATGATCTTTTGGTTTTGTTGATTCTCTCTATTGTTTTTTCTTTTCTATTTCGTTATCTCTACTCTTTATTTCCTCTCTTCTGCTCATTTTGAAGCAGGCTAGTAAGATAGGGAATCAATAGACAGGTCTGCAACCTGGCAAGAAGTCCACGTGGATATGGATACCTCCAGATGGCTGCTGGAAGACCCTCACAAGATCCTGCCATCCAGAATGAGGTTTCCTCTGGAAGGAGGAGAAGCCCCGGATATTCTCCAGGGGCCTTATCATTGGGCCCTCCTGGGGGATTGATGGGTGAGGTAATCAATCAAAACAACAATCAGCTGGGACTCCTCCCATGCCATTAGCAAAGGGGTGGAATAGTTATGGTTCAAAAAACAGGTGCAAAGACCTAATAGCTCTCTCCCTTCTGCGCCCTGCTCTCGCCGTGTCCCCCCGCCCCCACATGGATCAACACGCAAGTAAAACCTGGGCATTTATAATCCATAATGGGAAATTGTAGTCTATAAACCAGCCTCTTTATCACTCTTCAGCCCCTTCCTCTCTACCAGGGACCTAGGATCTGTTATTTTCTCCCATTTCTCCTCCCTCCCTCCCTTAATAAATTACTGGCCTAACTAACCCCAAGATGCCCTTGAAATTCATTTCTGCAGCATAGTCAAGAACCTAGACAAAATCCAGTAACAATTTTGGGTTTAGTTTGCTCTTCTTTTTCTTGTTCTTCAGTTTTGAGGTTAGATCATTTTCTTCTTGACTAACGTAAGCATTTAGAGTTGTAAATTTCCCTATCAGCACTGCTTTTGTTGTACCCTGTAAGTTTTGGCATGTTGTATTTTTTCATTCACCTCAAGATATTTCTTAATTTCATTTTTGATTTCCATGAATCTATTGGTTGATTAAGTGTATGTTGTTTAATTTCCATCTGTTTGTGAATTTTCTGTTTTTCCCATTACTGATTTCTAACTTCATTCTGTTGTAGAGAATAAACATTGTATGATTTCTATTAATGTAGAACTGTCAATTTCTTCCTTCATGTCTTTGAGTATTTGCTTAATATATCTTGGTGTTCTGCTGTTAGGTGCATATTTTAAAAAGCTGGTGCTTTTCTTTAGAGATCAGTCCAAGGTAAAACTGAAGTGCATAGTGTTTCCCATCTTTTCTGAGTCTATGGCTTGTCCTGAGCTGTGCTTCCTTGTGGGTTTAGAAATTTTCCTGTTTATAGGAATTCAAATTTCCTCTCTCATCCCCAGGAAATAGACTTGCCCCTTCCAGGTGCTCTATTACGTGTCTAATCCTTTGCCCCAGGCCACTTTCACTTAATTGTTTAATTGTCTGCAAGTTGCTTCTGCCTGCAGGCAAGTTCTGGGAGGGCAAGCCAGACACAAATTTCCTGGCAGCCAGCCTGATAAACTGGCAGCTACTTACAGGCACCCCAGTACACACAAAGGGGTTACTCTGCTCCCCTCCCCTAAACTGGTGCCACACCTTACTGGGGAGGATGTGGCTATAGAGCTTCTCCTACCCTTTTTTTTTTTTTTCCCAAGGAGGTCCTGGGGATTGAAACTGGGACCTCTTACGTGCGGCAGGCACTCAGTCACTGAGCTCTACCTGCTCCCCTCCTACCACTTTTATTTATTTATTTATTTTAAAGGTACCAGGGCCAGAGATTGAACCCAGATCCTCATATGTGGGAAGCCTGCGCTCAACCACTGAGCCACACTGGCTCCCCTGAGTTGGGTATTTTGTTTATTTGGTTTCTTTTTGTTTGCTTGTTTTTAGGAGGCAATGGGACCGAATCAGATCTCCCATGTGGGAAGCAGGTGCTCAACCGCTCGAGCCACATCCGTTTCCCCACCTCCTACCATCCTTAAAGCTGGCCCTTGCTTTTCTTGATTTGTCCCTTGCTGGTTACTGAAAAGTTTAACTGTTTTCTGGAGTTTTGAGGAAAATGGCTCTGCTGTTTTTTATTTTTATCGGAGAATTTATAGGTTTATAGAAAAATCATGAAGGAACTATAGAGTGCCCATTACCCTACCCCTCTAGCTCTGCCAGTTTTTGCTTGTTGTTCAAAGACTCTGTTGGCATCCTGAAGCATCTTATGCTGCCATTTTGTCAACTGGAATTTCACTATAATAGTTATTTTAACATTTCTTTCCAAACTCTGGGTCCTCTTTAGGTCAGTGTCTCATATTTTCTTGATTTTAAGTCTTGTATTCCTGCTTCATTGTTTCTTTTAATTTTTTTTCTTTTATGCTGGGCATTATGTATAAAGACCTGTGGATGCTGACATAGATAGAGTTCCCTCTAGGTAGGTCACACTTCTTCTTCCACTGAGAAGCCAGGTTCAGAGATTAATCACATTAGTTCCGTCAGGATTTGGAGTGATGGAACCTGTTCACAGTTTTCAGTTGCCGAATTCCCATCTAGTTGAAAGTGTATTGAGGGTGAGCTCTGTCCCAGAGCTCTTTCTCCATCATGACATTGGGACCCAGTCACTCTGAGAGTATGGGGAGCGGTGTCTCAGCCTTGACCTGGTTTCCCTGCTTCACATGACGCTCATGGAGAGAAATCTACTGGTGGGGGGGACCGCCTGCGCTTTCAGGGAGTCCTTTAGATTCCAGTACATCACTGGTGTTCACGTGGCTACTGAAGATTTTTTTGGATCCTCTTTTCTCCCAGAAGTAGAATCCCTCTTCCCATGATAATCCCAATTGTCTGTCCATCCCAAGTTCAGCAAATGACAACAGGGAGGAAATGGCTCTTCCCTGTGGAATTTAATTTCTTTACTCTTCTTTGCATAAAAAATATTTTGATTTTTCTTTGTTTTGTCTTTAGTGAAGCCATTTATTTTTCTAGTAGTTACAGTGAGAGCTATGGTCTGCCACAGCCATTTACATCATAACCCAAAAGAGAACTCACCTAAATTACTTCTAATCCTCATGAAAACCATGTCAAATAGATATCGACATCTTTATTTTACAGATAAGATGATGCTTGGAGAGGACAACTTGCCTACCACTGTCTGCTTGTGAGCAACAGAATCAGAATTTCACTGCAGGGTGAGCTCTCCATGCCTCGCTTGAAACACAGCACTGCGAGGTGCTCCAGGAAAACAAGTGTTCTGTGGTCACACCACCGTGAGCTAAGTTGTAGCCATATCCCCCCTGAAGACCCATCAGCCCGTTAAAAGTCCTACAGTAAATGGCTTGTTTAATTACATTTAATACAATGCTTTCTGAACTTATTTCACCTCTGGACTTTCCTCCACCTCAGCAAATAGTATTTATTAACACTCCACAGAACTGGAGTTATGTGAAGTACATTTTGCAAAAAAACAATACTACGTTATTCTGCCTCCCAGATTCTGCTGGGTGTGTCATCCTAAAAGATCATTTCAGCATTATTTTATGATAACTCGCCAAAACATTTGATAAAAGCCTAGAGTGGCAGATTTTATTAATTTTATTATTCCCTAGAGAAGCAGCACACATTTATCTGAATATTTACAGTGAATCTACCTAAGCCATGCCTTATTTTTAGGAAAATGGTAAATGGAAGAGAGAATAAACAATGTTTACATAATAAAATAAGTATTTTTTGTTTAAAATGTATTCTTGTACCTAAATTATGAAGTATTTAGTTGCTCTAACCGTATCAGTAATGAATCATTTTGCACATGACTTTAAAGTATTTTATATCAAAAGCACAAAGAATTTCAACAACTGAGAAACTTATAGCTGCCCAGACAGAGGTTATTTTCTCTATAGGACAGAGAATATGTTGGACACCACTATCTTGCATTATTTTATTCAGTGGCTTAAAAAAGATTGCTTTCTTGCTCACACGTCATAGCCACCAGAAGTGTGCTAGAGGTTCTGCCCCCCAGTGTCCCACCCCCAGGCCCAGGAGGACACAGCAGCCACCGTAAGAAAAGTTGCTGTTTGCCATGGCAGAAGGAAAACGGAGCATGGCAAACCACACACCAAGCTCGAAAGCCTCTTCCTGAGAGTAATACCCAGGCACTGACATTTGCTAAAGCAAATCCTGCAGCTGCACCTCATATGGGGAGGGGGACATACAGCCTCCACCTGCCGGGGCTGAGACCAGAGGTATCTGAAGAACATAACTAATTGTCACCACAGTTCAGCAACCAGCAGTCTTTGCCACTGGAATATGGGGGGGGAACCACTGTATTAATGTTTTAAACTGGATTTGACTATAAATCCTAAAGTAAAATCTATAAAATTTATGTATTTTGCAGAGAATGTGTTAGAGTGTGCTCACCTGGTTAAGACAGATGACACAACATTTCCCATGAACTAGCAATCAAATTGGACTCCCCTGGATCTTGTGGAATTCCAGAGTGAATGAGCATCCTTGCTCTTTGAGACAGAGAGAGGCCTTTGTGCAGCTCGGCAGCACTGGGCAAACGCCCACCGCTGCGGATGGGGAAGTTTAGCAAGTGCCAGGCGGGTGCAGCGCCCCAGGACATGATGGAAACGCCCCCGACTGGACTAGCAGACGTTTACGGAGCAACACGCGGCCACGCGACCAGAAGCCACACTGCATTTCTCTTCCCAGTCTCCCATAAGTAGAGAAATGCTCATCAGTGGTTCTTGCCACGGGGAATACAAAGACACAGCTCTTACCTCAGAAAACCGGAACTCCTCACATACCCACAATCGGAGTTTAAGCAGCTATCAGCTCTTGGCCGATCTTGTTTCATCAATTCTCCTCCCACCTTCCACACCTCCTCCTCCCCACCAACTTCTTCACTCTCAGCTGGATTACCTTAATCCAAATCCTGGACACCTCCCTTGAGAGTGATTCTCTAAGGACTTTCCTCCCCCTGCACACACATTGCTTTTTTTTTTTTTTTTTTTAATAACCTTTTTGTTTTAAAATTAGTTTTAAATTGACAGAAAAATTGTGGCAGTACAAAGAGTTCCAAAATACACCAATGCCCGGTTGCCCTTATTTTCAGCATCTTGCATAGCGTGGTACGCTTGCCACAATCAGCGACCCAATATCAATACGCTGTCAGTACCTCGAGGCCACACTAGACTCCCACGTCCTGTGCTCTTACCTCGCGTGCTTTTTTTCCAGAATCCCCCCCGGAATACCACATTGCAGTTAGCTGCCAGGTGCCCCTGGTCTCCTCTTCCTGGGACGGTTTCGCAGACTTTGCCTGGTCTTGACGGCCTGGGCTGTTTAGAGGACACTGGTCAGGATTTTGGAGTCTAACCCTTAATTTGGGTTTGTCTTACGGTTTTCTCATGATTAGGCTATACTTAGGGATTTTGAGGAGAATTACTATAAAGGCGATGTCCATTCCCAACACATCATATTATGGGCACTGTGTTAGGGTTCCCCCAGAGAAACAGAACTGACAGGTAAATACGGAGAGATTTGCTATAGGAATCGGCTCACCTGACTGGGGTTTGGCTAGTCCAAGTTCCATGGGGCAGGCAATGAGTTGGCAACGCAGAGGGAAGAATTCCCCAGGAGAAGCTGGCTGGCTGAGGTAGAAATGGAGACTCTCCTTTCTGGCTGCCGAACTCCTCAGGCCTCCCTTTAAGGCCTGCAGCTGATTAGATGAGCTCTGGTTGCTGCAGGCCTCCTCCTCTGTTGACTAGGTGTCATCAGCCACAGATGACAGTGACTAACGATTTAAACCCAGGCAACGTCCTTCACAGCAAAGAGCAGGCCAGTGCTGGCTGGACCAAGTGCTGCGACCCTGTAAAGCAGCCAGTTGACGCATGACCTTAATCAGCACAGGTACCTGCTATCAACAGGCCCGCTCACTGATGTTAACTGTGATCACCTGGCTGAGGTCGTGTTAGTTTCTTTACTGTAAAGTTATTCTTTACAATAAAATGTATATTTTAAGAGAAAAATACAGCATGAGTTTATCCTGGCATTTCCAGTTTAAATTTAGAAATGTGTGCTTTTGACTCGGCTTCTTTTATAATTGTATCTCATGTTGAAAATCTTGATTCCAGGTGAGTGTAGTCCGCGTCCTACTCTGGGATGGAGGGACTGCTTGGGAGATGCAGCAAGCGAAACTGCTGAAGAGAAAGACGCTGCCGAGCCCAGGACGCGCTCTATTCACTTATGTGTTCACGACTCCCCTTCGGCGAGTGCTTCCTGGGTGCAGGCTCTGGCCCCGGCATGGCAATACAGAGATGAATAAGAGATGACGTTTGCGGGGTGGGGTGGGGGAGGGCTTTCCATGAAATGGGAGAGGGGGATGGGGCTGGAAATGGTCACCCATGCAAGGAAATCGGTAAGATAAAATGTTGTGCCTTTATGGCAAATGTCCTTAGAGTGGGGAAGTGAGTAATAACCCGGTTAAAGATAGCAAACACTTGATTATTACTTTTTAATCAGCAAGCGATACTAGCAAATGAAGCGTCTATAAAAAAATCTTCGCAAGCTGGCAGGATCAGGATGTCATCATAAAGGAAGGGCTATTGATATTTAAAAGCTCTTTCCTACTGCTCCTTGAACCCTCGAAGAGTGAAAACAGTTAGGATCTGTAGTTTGAGGAAAAGGGGAAACTTTGTTTGCCTGTACAGTTGAGTAACGTGGCAGGTTCTGTGTGGAGCCAGGCACAGGCTGGGGTGTTCAGTTTTCAACTGCCAAGAGGAGCTAATGTTTAGTTACTCATCCTTCTCAAGAACAAGCTGATGCGCGGGTCTGGACTGACTGTGCTAAGGTGAGAAGGATGGCTTGTAAGAGTGACATTTACTCTTGTGGAATTAAATTTGTCTTCTTAGTCTGAGGACCGAATCTGCGAGCTAAGCAGTACTGACTGTACACTTCAGTTTCCCAGGAAGGGCGAGTGATTTTCCTGAAGTCACACAGCTAGTGAGTGGCAAAGCTGGAGACAGACTTCAGGTCTTGGAATTATCCGTAGTGTTCTTTCCACCAGACTCTGATGTCGCCCTGCTTTTTCTGTGCTCTTAAGTATTGGGTCAATAGACAAAATAATCTCATTTTACTTGGCAATCTGAAAAGATATTGGATCTGCCTATTTAAGAGGGAGGGAAGCTGACTTAATTAGCAGCCAGCTTTGCTTCACAGAGAGAAGAGGTGATATACACCCCTGAGAAGAAGAAACTTGCCATTCTCACCGGGATCCCTGATCCATTCAACAAGATGAATGGCCAGTGGAGCTCTTGAATTTTTAAAAATCTTGGCTAAGAAACAATCTTGGCTGATGAAAAAAACTGCGAGTCTGACCTTTACAAAATAAGGGTGTTGCAGATGCCTTAGCATTCTGCATTATCTCCTTCCCTTTCTATGCCAGCCCCTGTGCTCCCTGGTGGGAAGCCTGGGTCCATTTCCCAGACTCCCTTGCCCGCAGAGATTTGAATTTAATTTAAATAATTCTAATGAGATGCATTCATGCCAGGTTTAAAAGTGCTTTAGGCACCAGTGGCAGGTGTATGAGCCTAAGCAGAGAAATTCTTGCACCGCCTACTACGCTTCCCTATCAGTTACCTTAACTTTCTGCACTGCAGAGCAGCTGTGACTTTCAGCAGTGGCTTCGCACTGTTTCCTGGAGGTCGGGCAGAAGCAGGAACTTGCTGATTCAGCTAAGAAACTGAATGCTAGCGGTTCCCCTAATCCCTGGCCCCCTCTTTTTTCCCTCCCAGTTCTTCAAATGGTTTTGAAATCACCTAATTCTACGTACTAATCCATTTCTGCTTGAAGCACATGGGGTGGTTTCTCCTTTTCTTACCAAACCGATTAAAAATAGTTTTAATCAGAGAGGGCCTATGTCAGAGGGACAAATAGTTTATAGCTGGGATGGTAAAGAAATGGGAAGATGGAAGGTAGAAAGAAGAATCGTGTTTTTAAGTTAAAAATAAAATCATAAAGAAAAGTCATAATTGTCAATATTCTGTCCTTGTGCTTTGCCTTTTTTTAACCTTAAAGATAAAGTGAAGGCTTTTGTCATCCTTACCTGTCCTGCCTCATGTCATTCTCCATTCCCTTTTCCCTCCCCAGAGCAACCACCACATTAAGTTTATTTATAATCTCCCAATTTACATATTATATATGTAAATATGTAAAAATAACTTGTAATATTTTCTGTGTTTTAAAAATAGAATCAGACGCACATATTCTTCATCTTGCATTCCCTCCCTCAACATTAGATTTTTGAGGCTGATCCATGTTGAAATAGATCCAGTTCAACTACTTCGACTATTCCATAGTGTTTCCTGATGTATTCCCCTATGGATGGACATTTAGGTTGTTTCCAATTTTTGTGTTCTCATTAAAACAATGATATGATGAGTGTCTGTTGTTTTCAATGCTGTTTGACACTTGAGTTTTAGGGATGCTAAGATAACATATGTATTTTTGTTTTTAAATCTCTTCTCACCCCTTGATTTGTTTTGGAAAAACACCCACTTAAAAATGACAAGGTTGATAAGCTCTAAATACTGAGAAAAGTCTGATTGTAAATAATCAAACAACGGGGGTCATTTAGATGCACAGACGCTTCTCAAATTCTCGATCCTTGATGACTTTATGGAGTCACGGAGACAGAAAGGAATCATCAGTGTGTTAATAATCATCTGTGGAACTTGGGCTTTTAAATTGTGACATCAGATTATGTGCTTTATAGAACTTTCTTGGCCCATATGGAAAAGTAGCAGTTATGAAACTGAGTCCTTGCCTCATTTGCACTTTGTTATCTACACGCTCTTCTTAAGCTCAGTGTCAATCCACTGCTCCCTGACAAATTCCCTGGCAACACGAAGTCAATGTGGGAGCAAGGGGTCCAGCAACCATGGCATTTATCTTCCGTAACTGTCTGGTGAAGTCCTTAACAAGCATATTTAGTCACTCACTTGAAGCCATTTGTCATGCAGATAGATATGCTTTTGCACAGATGCAATTCTAAGAGGTTTAAAAATGAGTCATTGTAGTTGGTTAGTCTCTGGTGTTGATGAGTCACAGGAACCAAAACATTCTGCAAGTGCTTGGCAGATGACCAAATGTTCTGGCTTGAGCTACTGAGATATGACATTTTGGAAAACAGGAGGAAAATTCGCTTATCTTACTCTCTCCCCATGGGAGTTGTTTGCTCCTTAGACTGGAACACCCACTCCGTTGCCATCCTTGGCCTGGCAAATCCTATTACTCATGCTTCAAGCCCCACCTCAAATCTGAAGCTTGCTCTGAGGCCCAGCTCCTGACTTCCACGCCGAGCTCCCTGTTTGCTGCTAGGGCAATGCGGTAGTGCAATCTCTTCAGCCACTGCTCTGGGGGCAGAGACCTGCTCCTGGTCATCTTTAGGTTCTCAGCACATGACACATAGTAGGGCTCCACTCGCTTTTGCTTCTTTGTCGAATGGATGTGTTTCTGTTTATGTAGGCAATGAGATGCCAGCAAATATATCAACAGCAATGGGCAAAACCGAGTGCTGTTTAGGCACCAGGCACGTCCCAAGTGCTTTGGTTTTATCAAATCATTTAATGCTCACACCACCCCCATGATGTAAGTACTATGACCCTTTTACAGACAAGGAGACTGAGGCACAGAGAGGTTAAGCGACTCACTCTAAGCACACACTAGGGTGGTAGAGTTAGGAGTTGCATTCGGGCAGTCTGTCCGCAGAGCGCGTGCTTCAACACTGTGTTCCAGTGCCTCTGTTTTATCTTACAAAGACACTCAACAGACAATTTTGATGGGGAAAAATATATAATTTTGCATAGAAAAATGAAAGTTGCAGTCACTGAAGGAGAATGTCTCAGGATTGACTTAAGGGCTATACTTGAAAGAGTTAGCTATCAATTTGTCTGGAGGGAAGGCTACGATTATAGTTAAGAAAACCAAGTTGTGGAATCGTGATGTAATGTGATTCCCTGTGAACAAGAATAAAGTCATAAAAGAGTCAGCCCTCTTAGCCTTTCTCCAGGCTCACAAAACATGCACAGGGAGGCCAGGATCTTGGTTTCCTGGGCTGCTCAAGGAAATGAGCTGGGGTCGAACAAGGGGAATTTAGCCACTCACATCAGAGGCTGAGAAAAAGTCCAAGTGAAGGTGGTCCTTGGGCCTTAGCTTGTCACATGGCAAGGCACATGGCAGCGTCCCCGGCCTGTCTTCCAGGTTCTGCAACGTTCAGCTTCTGGCTGCCTGTGGCTTTTTTTTTTTTTTTCCTGTCTGAATTTCATTTTTATAAGGGACTCCAGTCATATGATCAAGACCCATCCTGATTGGGGCGGGCACACCTTAGCTGTCACCTCATCAAATGTCCTCCCACAGTGGGCTCACGGCCACAGGAACGGATGGGCCAGGGAGACAGAGAGCGGCAAACTCCCACAGCCAGGCTCTCGGCACTGGTTCTACCGCAGGAGACCAAGGTGACGAGGGGAGCGTCTAACCGTCTTTTTCAGTGGCGAGATGTCCCACTTTTAATATGTGAAGAGGAATTTAATAAAGCAGATGTTGTTAAAGGTTAATAAAGCGAAGCTCTACGAGAAATTCCAAGGAAGGCGACTAGCCAAGTCACATGGGGAGCAAGCAAAGTCTTGCCTTAATTCAGAATTATATGAATGGTCTTTGCTTAAATCCCTTCGATGGCACCGTGGCCCGAGGCTGGTGGACCAAGCCTGGCGTGTGTGCCATTCTCACATGCGTCTCCCCAGACTCACTGCCCCGCTTGCCCCTCCAGCCTTGGCTCCCTGGACACTACCCCCCCGCGTTCTTAGCCTGTCTTGGCCCAGGGCCTCCTCACGCACACTGGTCTGACCACGTGTCTCGCAAAGGCTTTGGCCACGGCTACCACTGCTAGTCCTGTGTGACGCAGCACTACGTCCTCTTGTGAAGTGATGGGCTCTGTAACGCCCCACCTTGTGCTTGTTTTCTCTCCTGCCCTGTCTCACTGCCCCTTCTGGCCTCTCTCTGAGAGCTATCCTCGGAGCAAGAAGGGTAGGATGTCAACTTCACATCAGGCTCTGGGGAACCAGGGCAAAACCATGGTGGAATATGCAGGTTTTAGAACTCCTGATACCTGGTGTTATAAATAGTCCTTTAGACTGGCAATCGGGAAGCGCCGTTTGAAGTTCTAGCACTTGATGAGCCTTGGACTTTGGAAAGGACTTAAATTTTTTTTTTCCATCTGAATACAGAGAAATGCAGGCTAAACATAGTTATTCAGGAGAAATAGCTTTACTGTAAATCACAGAAAAAGTTAATTTGGGATTTTGGTGGAGCAGAATTATATGAATGACATTTGCTTAAATATCTTGACTTTCATTTTATGGTGTATCTTCACTAACAGATTATGTGTTTTAAATTAACACACTATTATGTCTTTATCCAACAAATTTTGGGTATTTTTACTTAGGCAAAAATGTATAGTTAAAATAAAGTAACCCCCTCAAAAGTAATATATGTTTATTTGGAAATGTGGTAGATTCAGGAATGTATAAAAATTAAGACTCACTTATAATCCTAAAATGCAAATATAACCATCTTAACATTTTGGTATATGTCCTTTCATGTTTTCTATGGACAGAATATAGATATGTTGCAAATATATATAGCTTTATGCATATATTTTACATTTATATATATATATACACACTATGGTAATATACATACCACACACATGTAGAATTTTTCTCACAGGTACTACATTTTATTAATATATGGAACATATTTTCTATATGATTGGAGTTATATTGTTTAACTTAATATGAGATTTCCCCTAAGTTATCAAGTGTTCTAACCCTACATTTTTATGGGGTCATTCAGTATTCCATTGAATGGACAGGTTAGAATTTTTATTGAACCAATAAATATTTTGTGGGGCATTTGGTATGTTTTGGATCAGGTTTCTTATGCATTTCCCTTTTTCTTTCCAAAATATAGAATTTGGTGGGATGGCAAAGACTTCGAGGGATGGTCTCGTTCACTCCTCTATGAACTAGCCTCTAATCACTCCTGTAAGCAGGGCTGAAGCTAAGTAAAATTGTACAAAAGAGGCATTCCACTTCCCTGTCCTGCTTTTCTTGCCCAGGTGCCCAATAGCCTCATCATCCTGCTCTCTCTGCCTCTTTTCCAAACTGGTTGTCGAAACCTCATTTGTTTGGTTTGAATAACAACAACAACTAAAGCACAAAGGGGTTACCATGTACCAGGTTTTAGTCGTTCAACTCACTTAATTCTTGAAAACCCTTCTGAAGCAGGTGCCCTTACTGCCTCCACACTGCAGATGAAACGGAAGCCCAGAGACGAGCTTGGCTGAATTGCCCAAAACCACAGAGTTAGTAAGTGGTGGAGCTAGGATTTGAATCTAGTCAGTTAGGTTCTAGAATCTATACTTTAACCACTATGCAATAACCAGATAACTTCCTAGAATAAAGATGTCAGAGAGGTTCAGTCTGAGTTCTAATTTCAGTCACTGGAAGTGGCTGCCTGGAGCAGTGTGTTGAGAAAGATTCTGAGGCTGTATCTGGGCTTATCGGGGGAAAAGAGCCATGGCATATGAACAATGTCCCCCTTTTATGAAAGGGAAGACTGACTGCATATTTGCCATCTTTGCCTTACAGGATTCGTCATCCTAGAATTATTTCATTTCAAAGGGGTAAAGCTCTTGAGAGGAAAAAAATTCTGTAGGTGGAATAGGGTTTATTGTTTATTTCTTTCTCTCTTTATTTCTTGCAGGCAGGAGATCTTAGGGCTTTTTCAGGCCTTTAAGACCATCCTTTCGATCCACCACCTTCCAGTAAGGTGGCATGCTACCTGTCTGTGAAAATGACTGCATGCACGTCCAGGACCTTTATTTTCATATGCATTTCTTTTTTGCTTATCTATCCTGTTTTTCCTCGGTAGAAGGATCTCTCCCTCGTCACTTCCTTCCTTCCTTCATCCTCACTCCTGAAGGGGTAGGAGGAGCCTTTTACCCAGATTGCAAATCCAAGGAATGCTCTGAGAGGTGGTTAGGACTAGGAAAAGCACCATCCAACAGCCTCTCCGCTCAAGAACCCCACGTTAGAGACGTTAGACTCTGCTCTTCCTTCCAGGGTAGAGCAAGGAGCAGTGGTCTGGCCAGCACTGAGGGTCCCGGTGGGCAGGGTGGCCAGAGCCTGCAGGGTGGGAGAGGGAGAGAGAAGGAGTGTCTGGAAATGGCCTGTCCTATTGGAAATGATAGATTTAGGGATACAAAATATAATTTCTGCCAACCTTTTGAATAACAAGAATATAATTGAATGGGAAAAAAAATGAAACATAAGATATGATTTCTGTTTATAATTTGTTCCCTCACAAAATCCCTAGTTTTAGACACATTACATTTAATAATTGGGTGAGTCAAGCGTTAATTTAATTTAAAAGCAGACTTGTAGACGAACCTGGATATTTTTCATGGGCAACTGATTTTAAAAAGCTTCCGGTAACTAGTGTGCTGGCTGGTAACTAGTATGGTTGTTTTAGCAAATCAAGATCTCTCTTCATGTTGACTGAGTCAGAATGATTTTTCCTAAGAGAGTGAGGCAGAAAATCCTAGTAATACTCATAGACAGTCTGTACAAATAATACGCGGAGCCCTCTGGCTCCGTGCTCAGCACTTGCTTACATGCATTATCTCGTTTTGTAGCTCTCTAAGCCCTGTGAGCTACGTGCTCCTTGGTTGTGTGACTTCTGGCCAGTGACTTAACCTCTCTGAGCCCCCCTGTAAGCTGGGGGCAGCCACAGGACTTGTCGCACAGAGGCTCTTGTGACAATTGAAGATAGAATCAACGTAGAGCACTTAGCCCAATTCCTCACACACATTAACTGCTAAAAAAAATCCTTGCTGCGAAAAAGTCCAATTATTTTTATTCCTGGCTGTCCAAGGGAAGTGTTCACAGACGGTGCATGCTGAAAACATCTGGAAGTTTAAAATGACTCACAGCACTGCGTGGTCGGGCCATCGTTGGAGTGCACGCTTGGGTCGGTGCAGGAGCAGACCTGCCGCGGCGGCGCAGGAGGCGCGGGCCTGGACGTGCGTGGAGCCAGCCCCCTGCCCGTGCTCTCCTCCCAGCCCTCCACTTCGTAGCCGAGTGGTCTTGGGCAAGTTCCTTGATCTCCCTGTGCCTTGCTTTCCTCACCTGTAAAGTAGAGAGAACAAGGGCTCCGACCTCAGAGGAATAAAGGCGACAGCGCGGGGAACGGGAGCCTGGCGAGGAGTGAGCACTCCAAGTGGCAGCTGTGTCCCTGGAGGAATAGCGTCTAGTAGGGCACCACTTAAATAGATGCTAATGAAGACAGTAGTAAGGGTTAGAATGCGAGGTTCACCCCACTTTGCTATGTGGGGGACTCTGATAACAAGGGGCTTGGTGGGAGCGGATGTAGCTCAAATGGTTGACCACCTGCCCCCTGGGCTTCGATCACCGGTGCCCCCTAAAAGCAAATCAAACAAACAAAACAGCAACTCTCCTTGGGGAGTGGGTGTAGCTCAGTGGTTGAGCGCCGGCTTCCCATGCACGAGGTCCTGGGTTCAATTCCCGGTACCTCCTGAAACAAAAACAGGAGTGGGCCTGGGTGCTTAAATAGCTAAGGCGCGCTATGTGCAAAGCGCTGGGCTGTTTTGCAGACATTTTACACTTTACAGAGGAATCGGAACCCCGGAGACGCGCCTCTGCGCTGCAGGCAGTCTCTCGTGGTTTCGGGGCAGAGCTCACTCCAGCACGGCTCCCACGCCAGGTGCCGGGCTGCCCACCAGGGGGCGGCAGGCTGGGTGGGGAGGCGCGGGGCCGAGCCTTTGCAAAGTCACTTCCAGGTAGCGGAGGGCACAGAGGGGGCTGGTGCCGCACACCTGCAGGGCGTGTTCCGCAGCCATGGCACGAGAGGCACCTCGTGGAGGCTCTCAGCACGCGAGACCCCAGGGGTGCTTTCCAGACCTCGTCTGCTGTTAGGGACCCGGCAGCACGGGGGAGAGGAGTGGCGCAGGCCCCGTGGAGCCGGGGCTCTCAGCGCCACACTGGTCAGCAAGGGATGGCTCGCTTCTGCCCGGAAGGTGCCATCCCACCCCTGACTGAAAGCCCCTCTGCTTTTTAACGTGGTCCCTGTAGCCCCTCCTTAAATGTCTTCAGGTGGCACTAATTACCAGCTAATGCCACAGAGTAGCTGCTTTATGCATATCTGTTGAAAAGACTGGATTTATTGTCATCCAGCTGAGGGCAGGAAAGGACAAAGGAACAGGCAGCTAAATGCTGTGTGGGGTTGGGGGTGGGGTGGGAGAGGAGGGACGGCGGGGATGGGGGAGGACAGGGGATCTGAGAGGGAAACTGGGCAAGAGACAATGCCGCCTGCTTCCAGTTCCTCTAAAGCAGGCTTGGAAATGCTGTTCAGAAGCTTCTCACGTGACTCTCTGGCACGTATGTTGTTTAATGCTGACCCCTGGGAAAAAGCATACGGAGTATATTCTCTTTCATCTTTCAAAACACTTCACTTTCTATTCCACAGCTGCCTTGTTGGAATATAAGTATCCATCAGTCAAGTAGACGGTAAGTGGCTTCTTATGTAAATACTTACAGAGTTCTGAACTTGTAGGGGTCTCTGGAAAGCTTTCTATTCCTTATAAGTCATTTGAAGTCTTCTTTTGGCTCCAGCAAGTGTGTACAGATACATCCAGATATGGGAATTTTTCCTGTGCAAAGTTATTAACTCGGCAATCCCAGAGTTATGATAAAATCACCGACACATGAGCCCCTGGGGAATCACCACTGGATAACATGGTTCGGAATTCTTTTTGCTGTTAATTACTGTTCTCCTTTAGGACAGAAACTTTAAGAAATGTTTTTCTTGACTTTAAAATGTTCATTATAGATGATTTGAAGGATACAGATAAATGAACTGAAGAAAATAAAAACTGCTGGTAATGACAATACCCAGCGACAAGTTACATGGATTTTTGTTTAGAAGTTTTCTCCCTCTCTTTGTCCCTATTGGTCTGCCAGTCTATTTATGGTCACAATAACATTTTGAGATGTTAACCGACTCTTGCTGTGAGTTTTAGTCACGTATAATACGCAGAGGGGAAAGGGCACAGATTACAAGTGCTCTGGGACCGTTTTGACTGCTAGGCACCCCTGGATGCCTAGACCCAGATCAAGCAGCCGGAGCAGCGCGAGGCAGGGTGCACCCCCGGGTCCTTTCTCCATCCCCAGCTGCTGGCCGATCCCACCTGGGGCTGGAGAAAGGGAGAACTCAGCAGACCCCTGCGACAAGGCATTTTACCTCTTGACGGAGACCCAGGAATAAGACAAGAGGTTTGGAAGACCCTGAGTCCACTTGAGCCCGTGTTTTCCAACCCCTGAGCCTACATAAAGGGTTTTCCGGTTGGGGAAAGGGTGAGAAGAAAGTAAGCTAGGAGAGCATAGACCTGGGACCCGAGAAGGGCCACTGCCCGGCTCTGCCCACCACCCTCTTCCTCCTCCCCCTCCCCGCCAGCCGAGCATGGGGCAGGAGCAGGAGCAAGAGAGGAGAAAGGGCTGCAGCAGGTGTTGGTGCTGACAGCCTGAGGCAGGCCCAGGGGCCCCCACACGACCTGCATCCTAAGGGGCAGGGGAGGTCCTGGGCATGGCCCAGGGAGCCGCAGACCCCTGGAGCCCTGGCGGGCAGGTGGAGGAGAGCGGGGCCACGGTCACACCAACCCGCCACCCAAAATGACCCAAGGACCCGCCCTTCCTCGACATTTCGGTGCTCTGGAGCCCCTCCACCACAGCACCCCAAATCCTGGAAAGAAGAGGGAAGGAGATCCCACATTAATTGACATTGTTTCCCCCAACTGGCATTTTGAGGGATCAAGATAGAGAAGCAGTTCAGTTATTAAAAAAATAATGAAAGCTCACCAAAACTCATCCTCGCTACATTAAACACTGTGTTTTACAGAAATGAGCAGGATAGAAATCCAAATCCATCTCCAAGCATCACGAAGGAGCACCGCGCAGGCTCTACGGCTTCAGTGCAAGCGTCAGCCCAGCCCTGTGTCCCGTTGTCTCTCCCCTTACCCCGAAACTGGGGCCCCTCAAAGTGGCTCACAGGCTCAAGGACAAGTTCTCCAAAACCTGGGGACCATGGGTGTCTAGTTTTATAGTTTAGTGGCTCTGTGTCAGCAACCTCAGTGATGATGGTCCGAGATTAACCCAAACCTCGTCCCCTCGTCACTAACCTGCTCAGCTTCACCACCCACCAATCCCCTTCTCATGGCCACCTTTCTTCTTTGTCATACTGGTATATTCATTTAAGACTCACTCTGGCCTTCAAGGCAACTTGGCATATCTTTTTTTTTTTTTTTAACATTTATTTTATTTATCTCTCCCCACGCCCTCGTTGTTTGCACTTGCTGAGTCTGTTCGTCTTCCTTGTTTCTTTAGGAGGCTCCAGGAAGTGAACCTGGGACCTCCGATATTGGGGGGGAGGCACCTATTCGCTTAAGCCACATCCATTCCCTGCTTTGTTGTGTCTCTCATTATGTTTTTCCTCTTGTGTCTCTTGTGTCATCTTGTCACGTCAGTTCGCTGCACCTGCCTGTCACGCCAGCTTGCTGTCCTACTTGTCCTCTTCAGGAGGCACTGGGAACCTCTGCACCCTGCTTTGTTGTGTCTCTTGTTGCATCATTCTGTTGTGTCAGCTCGCCACACCTGCCCATTGCGTCAACTCGCTGCCTTCTCCAGGAGGCACCGGGAACAGAACCAGGGACCTCCCATGTGGTAGGCGGGAGCTCAGGCGCCTGAGCCACATCTGCTTCCCTTGGCATATCTTTAAGCTAATCATGTTTAAAAGTTGACTTCTATAGTTTAAATTTCAGAAGGAAATCTTACTTTCCTTATTTTCAAGTTCTTTAGACACCTTCCCAACACTGCTTTATAATCTTTAACTTTTGCTATTCCCTATTAAAATACATTTTTGATGATTGGGACATAGTCTCTTTCAACGACTCAGTTTTTAAATTATTTTATCATTTTTAGAAGCAGAAGGCCCATTCTTTTTCTTTTCCTCTCCTCCCATCCCACCCCAACCCTAGCTATTTCTATTTTGCTTTCAGATTTTTAAACATATTTGATGAGATTGTCTTCCAAATCTAAATTTTATCAACCTTGCATCTTTAGCTGCCCCTTTCTCTTGTACATGTCCTTTCTTCCCTGGGTAGTTTGCAAAATGGTTATAAATTCTTCCCATTCCTATGTGCATGCTCCTTTGCAATGAAATTTTGTTGCTTCTCCCTTCAAGGCGTAGAGCCTGTTTCTCCACTCCCTGAATGTGATGCAAATAGAGGCTTGAACTGCATCCGTACATTGGGTTTGCCCTCTTGCTGGTTTTTAGAATAAGCCATCATGTGAAGAATCCCAGGCTGGGTGCAGAAAACAAGTGGCCCAGTTGTCACCAGCTGGCAGCCAGACCAAACGCCAGGCCTGTGGGTGAGGCTGTGCTAGACCAACTGGTCCCCTGAGCTGCCTCTGAATGTAGCCACGGAGTGAATCCTGGTTTCCAGCAAATGAACTCCTCAGTTAAACCTAGCCCAGATTGCTGACCACAGAACCAGGAGCTTATAAATGATTATTGTTTGTAGCCACTAAGTTTTCCAGTGATTTGTTTTACAGAAAAAGCTAATTTGCACATTTTCAGAGAGAAAGACCAGTGATTTTCTCTCCATTTTAGTTTTTCCGAGTCTAGCTATAATATTTCTGTGGTTTCTGGGGTTGTTATATATCAGTTCTGTCTTAAAAATCAATCCATCGATACTGGTATTATTCAGGCAACAGCTTTATTTTTATTTTTTTTTCCAGTTTCTATTGTGAAAAATTTCCCACATACATAAAAGGTGAAAGGAGACTATACCGACTGTTTGACTGTACCTGTGTGAAACAGTTACTCAGCTTTGCTCCCTTGGCCTCTCTGCACTCTAGCTCGGCCTGACTTTCCTCCACCTCCCAAACCACTTAAGGGAAACTGTAGACATCAGGACACTTCCCTTCAGTATTTCATCATCCTTTTCCTAAAATAAGAACATTCTTCAATTTCAGTGGCAAGTAGGGGCATTTTGCTTGCCCCCCCCCCCATCCCAGGGGCATTTGGCAATGTCTGGAGATGTTTTTGGTCATCACAGCTGGGAGGGGACATGCTACTGGCATCTATGGTATAGAAGTCAGGGGTGCTGCTAGCCATCCTGCAATGCACAGGACAGCTCCCTGCAACAAAGAATTCTCTGGTGAAAACTGTCAGTAGTGCCTGTATAATATTACCATGATCACAACTAAAGAACTTAGCAATAACGCTCTAATATCATCTAATGTTCAGTTCATAATCCCCAATTATTCCTAAAATAAAGTTTTTCAAACCAGGAGCCCGTCATGGTTTATGCATTGCTTGTGTTTGTGACATCTCTGAGTCTCTTTTAATCTGGAACAGACCCTCCCCCCCTCCCCCCACCCCCCACATTTCTGTCATGTCGTTGACTTTTTGAAGAATCCACACTCTTTTTGAACACTTGGCCACATTATGCATGCCTGATTGTTTCTTTGTGATGTCATTTAGCTTGCTCCCCCTCCCCACTTCATATTTCATGTAAACTGGAAGCTAGGGCTAGAGATCAAGTACATTATCTAACTTGTGTTAGAGTTAGGGGCTATTCAAGATTGTCTTTTCGCAACCTTTTTTACCTTTTAATTTTTATTTGGCGGGTGTTCTTCAAATGAAATTATACTCTACATAATTAACCTACACTGAAAAGGTTAATTTCTCTTTCACTCAGATCTCTAGTTTCTTTGAGGAGGGTTGTATTTCATCACGATTCCTCTCTGAAACGGTACTTTTCACCTGTTCTATGTGGCTTTTTAATGGTCATACCCAGAGATAACGACTGTTAATGTTTTAGGGGATTTGTTTGGAAATGGGTTGCATCAAGAACAAGAAGAAAGACACAGATTTTAAAAATACCTATAATGTACCTTATATTACTAAAGTTCTCCTAACAGGACCCCCTAACATTCCGACACTTTGTAACTGACTCCTTCAGGGGCTCCCTTCTCAAGGGCCTCGATTTCTCCTTAAGTGCTTAATGTTCAAAGATATCAGTGGTTTCTCCTTGTTGAAAGTCATGGGTACATACCATTCTGGTTTTGAAGAACAGCCCAGAGGGAGGGCAGAGAAGTTTTAACATCATGCTGAGCTCAGTGCCTGCCTCATCATAGGTCGTTTCTGGAAATTTGCTGAGTGAGTGAAATAGTCCCAGACCAAGAACCAGGACAAACAAACCTCAGAAAAAATGTCATCCAGAGCTAGAAATTCTAAAGGAGAAACTGTGGATATGGATTTCGAGCCACTGGAAGATGTTTCCAAATCCAATAGCAGCCTGCCTTCCATATAGCACGGGCATGAGCCCTTCTTTCTCTCTGCCAAAGCAGCCCCTGTGTTCCGCTCTCCGTGTAGCCCCGTCTCCAGGTGTGCCTTTGTGTCCCAGGGTGCAGGTGAGTCTGAGGCAGACGCTCTTTGTCCTCACGTTCAGAAGCATGGCTGTAGGCATTTGTCTAGGCCACGACCATGGTTCTCAAACATGTCTGTGCCTTACCTGGGGACCGCGTACGGGCACTGGGACCCGCTATTAAATCACTTCCCAAGTGATTGTGACGTATGCCATCCACAGGAGGAGTTGACTTGGGGACCTGTGATGGCCTCTGAACCATATCATTTTATGAGGACCAAGATCCAGAGCAGTGGTTTCCAGGTGGCCCACAGAGCCCACTGATGGGAGGCGAGCGGCTCCAGCAGTAAGGTTCCCGTCACCCCTTCAACCAGACCAGGCCCCTGCTGCGTAATCATGCGTGAGTAAAGGACTGCAAGTTCAGGACACGCTGCAAACCATCCTCAAATGCTACAAGAGCACCCCAAACGGTCCACTCCTTTTGCTTGGTCATTTGTTTTCTCAGCTGAGGAATGTCTGTGAGGATAAGGGTAGAACTTTGCAGGCTGTAGCCCCCTTTGTCCTCTGAGGAAGGAACTGTGCAGCTGTGATATTGCTGGGATGTTCCTTCCAGTGCCATGCAGCCTGCAGACGCCCCGAGGCTCCTGAGAGATGTTGCCATGGATTCCATGACGTCCCTTTGATAAGAGGGTCCTCTGGGCCTCGCTCTGGAGCCTTTTAGAGCCCTGTTCTCAATTATTAAAAGCATAGTAAAGATGCAGAGACATTTAAAATTTAATTTAAAAGAGGCCTTTAAAAGCCACAGGCTATTACAGACTAATTTTTTTTGATCCCTCCAGATGAGTTAATCTAAAGTGAGGACTCAAAGTGCAATAACCTATTAGGATAACGTGCCAGCAATTGATCAGTCACATCAAGAATATGTTCTGCTAAAGTCAGAGACTGAATACCTAGTCTCTAAAGTGACTTAGATTCAGCACTGTGCATTTCTTGAATAATTTGCTTATAGTATTTGTAATAATAGTAATAATGAAAATAACAATAAAAATAATGAAAACATGTTAGCTTAACATTATCATTGAAATAAAATGGGCATGTAGGCCAAGAACAATCTCAAAAATTACAGAATGAGATATAGCCCCACCTCACTCAAGATGACACAGGGCTCTGTCCCCCCACCCAGAGAAGCTTTGAACAACCAGCAAGAACTGGCAGAAACACCTTTCTCAACACTCCAGAAAACAGTTGAATTGCTGCAAAAACAAGGTGCATATAAAATTGAGGAAAAGGCTACCTGAAAGTGGTAGGGCCTTGTGGTGCCCTGGCTGGCCCCTCTCCCACTGGTCACTGCCCAGCGCAGAGCTGGCCTGTACTCCTGGTGCAAATCCCTGGTCCTGGTTCAGGAGGGAGCCCAGTATTCTCCATGCACATGCTGGGAGATGCGTGTCTGGCCCAACCAGTCTGGTGGTGGCCTAAGGGACTTGCCATCCCATAACTTGCCTTGCATGTAGAAGGCAGCTCACTGAGCGCTCCTAAGAAATTCTGTGGGAGAGCAGTCAAGTGGCTGCCTGGAGCAAGGGATCTGGCTGTAGGACATAGAGTGCAGCCTCTGGGGTGGTGAGGAAACTGTTTCCAAGGGAAAATGGGACATTTGGAACCACATAAATGGGGGAATTCCCAAGGTCACCTGCACAGGGCGAGATGCAAATGCGGAAAGGATCAGGTGGCCCCTGAAGTTTGGCCTGGAGCTGCTCTTCTCTGAATTCATTGTGTAGAGAAACTCTGAAGGAGAGCACTCACACAAGTCAATCTGCAAAGACTGGGAAAGGTGTTTTCTTATTTTCCTTCCTTTATTAGCTTCTGACATTAAAGGAAAGCTCTGTAGTAACACTAGCTGGCTACAACCTTAAGGAACAGACATCTCAGAGTCTAAGTTTCAGTGATAAAACATTAAAATATAAAAATGCACAGGTTTCAACAAAAGGTTACAAAACATACAAAGGAACAGGAAGCAATAACCTATGCAAAAGATAAGTTTAAAGCATTAGAAACCATCAATGAGGAGGACCAGACCTGGGACATACCAGACAAAATCTTTAAAAGAAGATGGTCCTAAATATGCTCAAAGAGCTAACAGAAAACAAGAACAAATCAGGAAAACAATAGATGACCATGAAGAGAATATCAATAAAGAGATGGAAATTATGTAAAGGAACCGACCAGACTGAAGAACACAATAACAGAAATAAAAAGTTCCCTAGAAGTGTTCGAAAGCAGATTGGAGCTGGCAGAAAAAAGAATCAGTGAACTTGAAGATAATTGAAATCATCCAGCCTGAGAGTAGAAAGAATGAAGAAAACTGAGCAGAGTCTGAGAAGCCTGTGGGCCATCATCAAGCATACCAATACATGTGCTGTGGGAGTCCCAGAAGAAGAAGAGAGAGGAATGGGCAGAGAGAAAAGTCAAAGAATTAGTGGCTGAAAACTTCCCAAATTAAAAAAAAAAAAAAGACATGAATATCCATATCCAAGATGCTCAACAAACTCCAAATAAGATAAACCCAAATAGATGCACACTGTGACATGTTATAATCAAACTGACAAATGCCAAAGATAAAGAGAGAATTCTGAAAGTCGCAAGAGGGAAGTAATGTGTCACATAAAAGGGAGCCTTGATAGGATTTAAGTGTTCATTTTCATTGGAAACCATGGAGGCAAGAAAGCAGTGGGATGGCATGTTTAAAGTGCTAAATGCAAAAAACCTGCCAACCAAGAATTCCGTATCTGTCAAAACTGTCATTCAAAAATGAAGGAGAGATTAAGATGTTCCCAGATACACAGAAGCTGAAGGGATCCATCACTACTAGACCAGTCCTACAAGAGATGCTAAAGAGAGTTCTGCAGGTTGAAAGGGAAGAACAACATAGCATAGGTCAAATCTGCATGAAGAAATGAACTCTGGTGAGGGTGATGGCATGGGTAAATAGAAATGCCAGTACTGTTGTATTTTCGGTTTATAACTCCACTTGTAACTTCCTACAGGACTGAAAAGGCAAATGCATAAAATGTAAAGATAAATCAGTGGTTTTGTATTCATAATGTGTAAACATGCACTTTGTACCAAGAACTACATACAGGTGGGAGATAGAGGCGTGTAGGAACATGGTTTTTTAATACTCATGAAGTTAAGTTGGTATCAAAGCATACAAGATTGTAGTAGATTTAGGAGGTTAAGTTTAAACCCAATGGTAAGTACAAAGGTAATATCAGAGAATATGCAAACCTTTAGAGACAGAAATAAGAGTGCAGGTTGCCAGGGGCAGGGGCCAGGGGAGAATAATGACAATGCATAATGGATGGAAGGGTCCTGTTTGGGGACATGGAAAGGTTTTAGTAATGGGAAGTGGTGAGGGCACTGCAAAATCGTGAATGTGATCAATGCCATTGAATTGCTTGGAGGGTTTGAGATGGGACAGTTTATCTTGTATATATGTTCCCACAATTTTTTAAAAAGTGCAGCTGAAGAAACAATGACAATGAACTGCAATACATGATCCTGGATGGGATCTAGCAAGGGAGGAAAAAAGGCTAAAGGGGACATTACTGGGACCCATGAAAAAATTGGAATACAGAATGTAAAGTTTATATCCATGTTAAATTTCTTGAACTTGATGATGATACTTAAGGAGGTCACATAAGTGAATATCCTTGTTCTTAGGAAATGTACGTGACAGTATTCAGTGTTCAAGAAGCATGATGTATACAATCTACATGCAAGTGTTCAGAAAATGGACTGATAAATAGACAGAGAGACTGATACGGCAAATGTGGCAAAATTTAAAATTGGTGGATCTGGTCATCTGGGAGAAGAGGGATATGCTGGAGTTCTCTGTACGGGATTTGTTTTATTTTTGAAAGTATTTCAAAATAAAACGTTAAAAAATCAAAAGATAAGAATACTTAAGAAAACTCTTTTGCAGAAGATATTGGCATATGTGAGTTCTGTGAAAATAGTTTTCTCTTCTAAGGATTAAGAAAAAAAGAAACAACAAAAATTAGGGAACAATCTTACTCTGGCTTTGTGGTTAAGCATGGATGCCACTGTGGAATCAAAGCCACTGCTGAATAGTTAATGAAATAAGGTACAGTTACGAGGAAAGATATTTTCCAGTCAATGTAAAACGATTAAACAATCGCACATGCTCTACTTTTGTGAGGTCTGTGCCCAAAATAACTTTGTTTACTAAAAAAGAAGTCTAAGGTAAGCGACAATTTTGTTTATTTAATAGTAATCATCAGCTTGTTTTTCTCAGGGGTCTACAAGGCAAGAGTAGCAGAGCTCTTTATTGCATCAAGCATCTATTAAGCACTAATTTTATACAGTAATGCAAATTTTGGGCTCCTTCCTGCATTAAAAACTGTGACATTTTCACCTTCTGACTGCATAGTGGGATCATTCCTGGAGTAAGACTCATGGATAGAGTTCTCGTTTTGAGAGCTAGGAACTGATTAAGGATTGATCAGATTAGTATTAATTATAAAGTAATGAGACTGATCTCCTATGTTAGACACTATGCTAAATTCTTTATTTTCCCTGGACATGGAATATAATGTTTGGGAACTCTGCCCTCCTTTATTATAATTTTAATACTTAAAAAAATTATTGTGGTAGCATATATACAACACAAAATTTCCAATTTTAACCAGGCTCATATGTGTAATTCAGTGATATTAATTCCATTCACAATATTGTACTGCTATCACCACCATCCATTACCAAAACTCTTTCATTATTATAAACAGAAACTATTAAGCAATTAAGCAGTAACTCATCCACCCCTACCCCTTGCCCCCAGCTGATGTTAAGTTGGAATAGACTTCCTGTCTCTATGAATTTGCTTATTCTAGGCAGTTAATATATGAGAATCATACACTATTTGTTCTTTTGAGCCTGGCTTATTTCATTCAACATGTTTTCGAGGTTCACCCATGTCGTGACATGCATTGGAATCTCATTCTATTTTGTGCCTGGCTATCCCCTTGTGTGTAGACCACATTTTGTCGATGGGTCCTTGGCTATTGTGAAAATGCTGCTGTGAGCACTAGAGTACACTGTGGTAAGCTCTCAACACTCATGTCTCAGTCCAGGGGTGCCATAACCCTGTGGGGTAGGTTGCTAGTTCTCCCCATTTCACAGGCAAGAAAACCAGAGAGTTAGAGGTTAAAAAGCTGCCAAGAACCAAATGGCTGTTGGGGGATTGAACTGGTAGGATTGAGCAGCTAGACTGGATGTTTCTCAGGTTTCTCCCAGTTTGGGTCATCTTGGATTGTATACTTTTGGGTGGATATTAAAACCACTTTGGAAAGTTATCTATGAGCATGCTGGACAACATGCCTGACTGACTAAAAAGCAGGAAAAGTCATGGAATATGGTCCTCAGTGTTCCTGCTGCTGGGCTGATTTATAGAAATGCGGTTTTGGAAGCTCCAGGGACTTCCAGGGCAGATAGACTAGGAGCTGAGGTGCAGCTCCTGGCAGTGACTAGACTCATCATCACTGGACCAAGGTGAGTTTCTGGAGCCAGTGTGACTTACACTCCATCCCCTTTCCCAGCCCCTTTGGGTGGTACCAGTTATGGAGAGAGCTCATGGACAGATTTCAGGGGCTCCCTGAAATCAGATGATTTTATATGTTGATGGTATGAAATTTTTTTCTGAGGGGAAATCCAGAATTTCATCTGGAGAAAGATTATTTTTTTCTAGAATTCTGGCAATAAAAGGAAAGTGTGATGGGAAAGATATCTTGAAGGGAAAGTTGGGCTGATGGAAAGTTAATTTTAATATAAGAGGGAGCCTGGGGACATGTCTGACGTCTGGAGAAGGAGGCAACAGGGAGCGAAAAACTGAGGACATAAGAGAAAAACAATCCATAGCATTGTTTTGTTGGAGATTGTTGGGAATAAAATGACGATCAAGGGGCATAGTAGAAGGTAGTGGGGATGGCTCTCCTGAGAGAAGAGGAGAGGGAGAGAGAATGGTGAGGATAGAGAAGTATGAATTAGAAGGAGGGAAAGTTGAAAGGTTGCTATTGGCTGAAAGTTAGGAGGTCAGGGATGAGATTCGAGACAGGATAAAAGTGGAGAAGGCTTGGAAAAGCTGTCAGGGGTGTGTGCCGACCCTGAGGCCCCGCTGGGATGGAAGAGCGTGGGTTTGTCATGGAACCAGTGAATACGGCCGTGAGATGTCCCGGTTGTTTCCAGCAGCCTCAGATTAGAGAAAATAGTTCTTGCTTAGCCTTACTCAGCCTTCACTCAGCCACGGCACCCAGCTGCAGTCTCCGCAGGGCACAACCTGAGGGATGCAGTCCCATCGCGGATGCAGCTCATTTGTGTTTTATCATGATTTCTGCAGGTGGCAGGAAGGCACCTCATTCTCGTGAAATCAGTATGCTAGAATTTTCCAGATGGAAGTGGAGCGTTTAGAAGGCGGGGAGCCTGCCTTGGGTTTACAGTGGCGCTGTGAGCGCCTGGCTGGTGGCCCTGACCTGAGGGGCGGTGGGAACACCGCGGGGGCACTAGGAGGCAGGCGGCCCCAGCAGCCCGCAGGGCAGCACGGAGGGGCACTGCTCCGTCTGCCCAGCAGCCCTTTCCCTACCCTCGCCAGCGCAGAATTGCCCTGTGCTGTGCTGCTCTTTTCCAGGTACCGCGGATTCCTGAAAACCTAAGCTTGTCCCTTCCTCCTCAGATCCTTTCCTTATTAAAACCTGTCTTCTTTGCCAGCACCTTGTCTGCTGCTCACGAGGCATTGCCTTGTTTTTATTTATTTTTTAAGATTGTTTGCGCTTGTTCTCTGCTCGTCTTCTTCTTAGGAGGCACTGGGAACTGAACCCGGCACCTCCCATCTGGGAGAAAGGTGCCCATTGGCTCGAGCCACCTCTGCTTCCCTGCCTTGTTTTACTCTATTTCCAAACAGATGTCTTTATAGTCCTTAAATGCTTTGAAATGCACCGAAAGCAGCAGTCACTGAGCTGCCACTGTCCCACGTCTATGGACGACAGGAAAAAAGCCCCTACCTCACAGGTGGGCCTGTGTGCCCTGCTGCCCAAATTCCTCTGGGTTTCCATTAAAGCCCCGACGTCAAGCAATTTTTTTTTTCTCTTAAACTCAGATCTCCCCAGCAGTATTATCCATTGTGGTAATGAAGGCGTCTGATTGCAGGTGATTAGATAGATGTGAAATAATTTGGAAAAGAGCTAAGAATAAATATGAGAATAAAATAGTTCCATACTGCCCTGGAAACGGCAAGCCATGAAATGGCTGTGGATAGCATGTGCATGGTGGACAGGTATGAGGTAAAGTGATCGACTGTCTGAGTTGGATTCGAATCAGCAGAAGACAGCTTGTTAATTCTAACGTAATACTGCATATTGATCCCAGAACTAACCACATTGGCCTCAAGAGCCTCCATCAGCTTTAATTTTATATTCTCACCAATTATACTTTTTACTGTTGCCAGAGATAATTAATCTTGAAGTTGTAAGACAATCTTTCATGAGAAAAAAATATTAAACCTCAGGATTGAACACAAATCTAACCGCAACAATAAGGAAATATTGATAGTTATCTGTCGAACCATTATGGCTTTTTGACAATGATTTGGGGGCCTCTCCTTTCCTCAGACACAAAATCAATGAAATTTTGGCAAGATTCTTTGCTAATGTTCACAAATGAGAATTTGTGTTTAAAATTCAAGGGGTGGAGAATTTGTGTTTAAAATAAAATGAAGAAACAGGAGGAAAAATGGTATCAATAGCATGTTAGATTTTTCCAGAAGCACCTCATGGGTCTCCAGAGCAAGCACAGTGTGTTCTCAGAGCTGCCTTCCTTCTGCTCCAATCTTGAAGAGGCACAGGCTTAGGAAACAGCTGCTCACAATTAAATTAATTATCATTCGTCACCAGCACTAGGAGGCCCAGAGATTCTGTCACAGAAAAGAATACTGTCAGGCCACAGCACTTTGGAATGTGTGCTCATTTACATCACCCTAGTTTTCAAAGTGGTGACAATACTCTTATCTCTATAAACGTACTGCCACACAGTTCACTAATAATCTCCTAGCTTTAAAGCTTTTGCTTATTATTTGTTTGAGATCTTTGTTCCTTGCAGTTTGGCACACCATTTAAAAAATGACGGACAAACAGCAGAAAATAAAGCAGGTATAAGAAATATCAGGGTGGTCCTCTAAGAATGAAGAGGGGCTGAAGCTAAAGTTCCCTGGGTAGTGACTCCCCCAAATTTATGAATTAGAACTGTAACCGGGAGGTGGATGTGGCTCAAGTGATTGGGCTCCTGCCTAACACATGGGAGGTGCATGGTTCTGTTCCCGGTGCCTCCTAAAGAAGACAGCAAGCTGGCACAATGGGCAGGCGCAGCAAGCTGACGTGACAAGATGACGCAACAAGAGACACAAGGAAAAACATAACGAGAGACACAACAAAGCAGGGATGGAGGTGGCTTAAGTGATTAGGCTCCTGCCTCCCACATCGGGAGGTCTGGGGTTTGGTTCCTGCTGCCTCCTAAAAGAAACAAAGAAGATGAACAGAAACAGCAAGTGCAAACAACGAGGGGGTGGGGAGAGATAAATAAATAAATCTTAAAAAAACAAACACAATTGTAACCTTTTACCTCCTTGGTTAAAATACTTCTTTGCCGACATAGTCTGTGAGTTAGATGGGATTGAAGAGGAATAAGACTGTTAACTGTCATTAATTTTTAAGGTTCCGCCTATTCGTGCAAGGTAAAGTACAGTCAAAAACTGATTTACCTTAAACTTGCCAGTTAATTGAATAAAATAAACAAGTGTGTTTAAGTTATCTGGATAGTTGCTTTCGGGTTTTATGCCTGGAAACTTAATTTATTTTAAAAAAAAATTGGAGTCGAGAATAAGGGAGTCAAATTTAGAAAACATTTAGACTATCCAATTAGAGTTTCAATTACAGTTAAATTCTTCTCTCTAAATTATTTTCCCTTTAAGATAAAAATCTTCATTAACATTTTTTAGACACCAAATTTGTCATCCAACATATAGAAAAGCAGTATGTATGAATGTGTTTCTTGAAACATTGTTTAACTAGGAAACATTTGGGAAATAATTCAGTTGTCCCATAGGTGAATGGATAAATTACAGATTTGACTCAATGGCCATTTAAGTACTTATGAAGACTATGAAGCCACATGTGCTATGCTTATGACACAATTACAAATATTACTGATATTATTGGGAAAAGGGAAGGGAAAAAAACAAGATACAAAAGTTGTAAGTACTGATTTCAAGTATGTTTTTTCCCATAGTTTACAAAATCTTTACGGCATGGCTAAAAATTTATTAGTTTCATCTGAAGTAATGCATTACAAAGATTTATTTTGAGACCAAAGACTGTGAAAACTTTGCTGATAAAATCTAAAGGAAACCAGAAAGTTTGGTTTCTCTGTAAACTATTTGAGTTTAAATAAAAACCGGTTCAGCAAAAATTCCCACCACGACCAATTTAAGATCATTTGTTCAATATTTGAAAGTCCGGATGAGCCTATAATGTTTAATTTATTCCTCTGTATCATTATCCCATATATTATTTCTAAGTCCCTCCACCTTTCTTTAAAAGGATAGTAAGAAATAAACAAGCAAACAAACCTATAGTCAGCAAAGAAACACGGTGGGTAACGGCTCACATAAACTCCGCTTGGCAAGTTCCGCTAGGATTAGCGTCATAAAGTCTTCCCGACGCACGTGAAGCCTGAGCTATCCTACCTTCCTCTAGGACTCCATTTCTGAAACACTCGGCAACTGCAAATCTGAGCAAGGTGTATATTCCCTAGTTGCCAGTCAACCTAATGCTTTAAACAAAGTGATAAACCTATTATCTGGGTGGAAAGGGTAAGTTCATGAAACTGGGCTTTTCTTGAAACATTAACACTTAAGGTGCTGAGAAAGGAAATCTTATTTGATGGGGGTGTCGAGGAGAACAAGAAGCATGAACATCACCTTTTAAGATTTTATGAATCTGAATTCAAGACGAAAGTTTATCCTTCTCCCTTGCTTTTGCACTATTAACCTACTGTGCTTTCCTTTGAGGGATGTGGGGCCATGCAGACCTTCCTCGGCAGGTATTTGTGGAGCTCCCGTGGCTCTAGGAACATACCGAGGACTCCAGACCAGTGCTCCTCAAACCTGGATGTGTGGACCATGCACCCAGGGGCCGTCTCACAATGCGGCTTCTGAGTCAGCTTGGCCGGCTGCGCTGGGGGACGGTGGGTCCCTGAAGCTCCCAGGTGGTGAGTTTCGAGAAGCCCTCCTCCAGGGCGAAGGCAGTCACGTGCAAACGGGAGACGTAAAGGAGGCTCGGAGTCAGACACGGGGCAGTGAAGGTGGCCTTGGTCAACAGGAGTCCTTGCCGGGTAAATGGAGCTGCCGGGCTGGACTCCAGCTGACCGCTGGGGTCATGTGGTGGGGGAGGGTGGGGGGGCAAGAGAGGGGAGCAGCGCTGCCCGAGGACAGGTGAGAAGAAGGGTCTAGTTAAGTGATCTAGTTATGTGGTACATGCTCAGTAACGGAGTTTTCCTCTCCTTCCTATAAAAAACAAATTACCAGATGAAACTATAGGGAACAGGACAAAACATTTCAGCGCTTTATTCTGATAAAATCAAATGCTGGTTAGAGAACTGGGTAATAGGCATAATGCGGTATGCAAAAGGCATTACTTAAAAATCTGAAATCAGTGTTCCTTTTGGATGATGACTGACTTCATTTAGCCAAAAAGGCTAAACCCCTGGATAGGATTAACTTTCTGTAAGAGAAGTAGCAGGAATTAAGGGATATGCAATATTTTCCAAGTTTGGGGCAGAGATTCGGCAAGATCAAGTTGAAAAGCAGCATGCGTTTGGCTTGGTCATTTACACATTGTGGTGGTTTTAAAACAAAATCCTTTGGCCTGTCTTCTCTAGAGAGGTGGGTCCTCTGTTCCTTCTCCTTGAACGTGGGTTCTGGAATTGCTCGACCAACAGAACGCAGCAGAAGCGACCCTGGGCCAGTTTCTCGGTCCAGGTCTTGAGAACCTAGGAACTCCCCGCTCTTGCTTCTTAGGACATTTCCGCTTAGCGCCCAGGCTCCATGCTGGACGTCCGAGCAGCACGACGAAGAGGGCAGAGCAGAGGTGAGCCCTCGTCAGCACCAACTTGCCTGCCGCGGGATGAGCCATCCCGGAAGCAGGTGTCTTCTCACACCACGCCCAGCCCTCCAGGTCCTACAGCTGTTCTCAGCGTAGCTGTAAGTGTGGGGCACGAACCTGCAAAACAACTCCTGTTGTATTTCTGCTCATGGTTACTACGTTCCTCCTTCTACCCCTAAACTCAAATTAATGGCTAGTTGAATTAATAAAAAATACAATGTGTGGGGCAGGTAGAAGGTAGGGAAGAGTTTTATTATTGACACTTGCTGTCTACTGATGTTACGAAGGCAAAATTTGGCTGCCTAGCAAGCATGTTGACCTATTCAGAGAAACCATTCACCCCTCTTCTCAGGACCACGATACACACGTATGCAACCTACGCAGAACAAGTAAAAAGACCATTTTATCAAAAGTTATAATGTTCTCTAATGGTTGCAAATTTTAAATCACAGGCTGCCACTCTCATAGCATTCAACATATTGAAAGTGTCTTTAGTCTAAGAAAAATCAACTATTGGGAAAACAAAACTCTTTCAAATATACAACAAAATTTCTCCTTGTATCTGGTTTGTTTTTAAATGTGTTCCAAAGAGTATGAATATGATATGAACGTATCTATATAGATATACTGCAAGTCAGCACTTTCATAAACATAATTGAATGGGAACTGATTATATTATCTGATTGCAAAGCAGTATTGTAGCTACAAATTTAAAACTTACTCAAATAACTAAATTCTAATTCCTCCTCTACTTGGACTTGGAAGAAAGTGTCAAGAATAGTAGTTCACTCCCTAAAAGAACTCTATCCCTGAAACTGATCTGAACATTTGGGTTCTTCAAAGCTCACTGGCACTTAACCAAAACCATTTCATCATTAGAACAGCACGATCCATTCATAGTTCCACTCTTTCCTGCCAAAATCATAAATCATGCAGAGGTGAGGGTGGGGCTTAGAAAGGTAACCTCTTTTGGGGGAGACACGGGTATCCAGTAGTAAGGAAAGTTTTGGGTGTGTTTTTCATTGTAATTCAACTAGTTTATCCATCTGTAGGTGAATTTGTTTTCCCAAACAGTGGCGACCATTGAACAATGTTCATTATTCAACTCTGTCAATAAACTAGCCTCATGATTCCTAAAAGGGAAAGGCAAGCAGAGTGCTGCCTCTGACTTGTAGAGGGCAAAAACCGAGAGGCAAATTTCTCGAACCATAAGAGAAAGAACACCACTATCTAAGGCTGCTGAAACCTGAAGACCTTAGAGCGTTCATGCATAGAAATTGAGGGAACCAAAACACCCTAAACCCACATTCTTCCTCTACGATCCCTGAATAGTCTCACCTGAGTATCGACATTTGGGCAGCAAATGCTTTGCCCAGCTGAGATGCATCTCCTCGACTCAGGCCATTCTGGAGTGAGGCTGACACTCCGAGAACAGGACGAGCGTTGAAGGCTTGTGCTCGAGTGCTCGGTGCTGACGCCACTGACCAGGCGGCCACTGGGGACCCCAGCCCCGAACTTCTCTTGCTTGCAAGGATAGAAGGTTGTCAGGAGCAGGCAATACTTAAATGTACCACATTTGTGGCCACCCAGGGAGGGGGTAACTGTGTTCAAGAGCTGAGAGAGATTATTTTATTGATGAAGTGTGATTGAATCAGAAACTCGAGTATAAGGAACATATTTAGCTCAAACATGTTTTGGACCCGGGAAACCTCTGCGTGGATGAGGGACTTAGCTGGGAACACCTGGCCTTACTCGCCCCTCTCTTCACGTGCTTCTATGACAAACCTCTGAGGGCAGAAGCCTGGGAGAGGAGTCAGTCAAGGCCGAGAGCCCTCTCGGCTGAGGTGACCAGAGAGCTTCTGCTTTGTTTATATTCCCAATACGGACATAATCATCATCACAAGTGGGGACAGCTGGAAGAAAGGACAAGGCATGAACTGAATTAACTTTTATTTTACATTCTCGGAGGCCCTTGTGGTCTCCTCACATGTTCTATAGTAACCATGAAAGATAAAGAACTTACACAATTTAACCAAAAAGCGACTCCAAGATTACACCTATTGGGGCGAAGTGGCACAAAGGGTTATTGGCAGTTTTCTGAACCTGTGCAGGTTTACTCCTCAGTGTCCAGAGAGCGAGGGACGAATGCCATCGGTGTTGTCAGCAAATAGGGAGTATTTAAGCCGCATCATCACACAGGGGCTTATGGGAATCCTTTTTATATCAAACCAAAAAAGTGTATGACAAATTATGCTTTAGATCTGCATAGGGCTTTCTAAAAATAAAGTTTATTGATGTTTGGATGTAATAAACCAACAAAGTTCAATGAGTTTCTACTTATGGCCATCCTGGTGGGTTTGGGATTATTTTACCTAATTTTTAAAAGAGCTGATGCACCCCCTTACACACCCTATCTTCCTGCTATGATATATAAGTTCATAGTAATATAAATAAACAGAACTACAAGGTACAGAGAGGATTTATTTTCTGAATCTGAAGCAATCATCCCTTCTAATTGCAAACAGGGTCGACATCAATAATGAACATATTCCATTATTTTTTCAATGTCTATACTCTTAACAGGTATAGAATAAAATAGCCATAGAATAGGGAGTGAGAGCTGTAAAAAAAAACAAAACAAAAAACAAACAAACAAAAAACAACGGTAATGCCATCAGATTTTTAATTAAAACCTTTTTGTTCCTTTGGCATTTCCCATCCATGGGATTTCCTACCCAGTGATACAAACTGGAAGGTGAGACTATTTTGGATCAATTTGTGATAAGTATAGGCAGGTTTAAAAATGCCCAACTAGTTATACCATAGACCCTTCAGCAATTCTTTCCAGTCATTAGGAAGCTGGATTCATCCATGCTTCATGGAGGCAGACTCTGAGTGCAGGGTCAGTACTGCAAGACTTGGAATTCCTGACACAATGTGCTTTTGGAAAATACACCTGCAGGTAGAGCAGGAGTTGTAGACCTAGGAGTTGGCAGAAATGAGCGATTGAGGCACTGCATTTGTGTGGTAAAGACGACTGGTTTATCTTTTGACCAATGCTTTTTTCCTACCTGCTTAGAAAACAAATACTTTAAGTTGCCCACAACCTCTCTCTCTTTTACAGTGATGTCCTAAGCAACGATCTTTTCTAAAGGGAACTATTTTCTTGCTTGCCGCTGGCTCCCTCTCCGGTGTGGCGGAGGATGGTTGTGGCATGCTGGACATCCATGTGTCCTCTAGGTTTCGATATCCGTGCCCTGAACAACAACGACAAAATGGCAATGCATGGTCAAATGTAATTCAGATGGGAAATGTGCTGAAATTGTTTTAGTAATATAAAGTTCACAGGCTTTCTTTTCACCTTAATCTTAAACTGTGATCTGGAAATAGCAGGTCTTGAATGTACTCATGGGTGCAGGATGATAACGGCAGGCAGGAAATTGTTTCCTCAACTTTTGCAAAGGTGAAAGGATTATTCTTTTTGTCCTGCTAATTTAACTGTAACATGTGCACTTATTTAGGTTTTAGTTTTGGTTTTAACGGTGATTTATGCTACATAGGATTTGTTTACTTCCAAAGAGCAGGCGGAAACTCCCTTGCTATTTCATTAACTGTTTAGTTTTGGTCTTGAATATGAAGGTCATAATGATTCTGACCCATTTCTAAATGTCCACCCCCTACATTTTCTTCTTGGTGGTACTTGAGTAGTACCTACTTGCCTTTTTCTTTAAACATCTAAGATACATCTTGGACCTTAAGGAAACCAGGAGCACTTATCCATGTTATAACATAGATAAACCTTGAAGACATTAGGCTGAGTGAAAGGAGCCAGGCACAAAAGGACAAAGACTGTATGCACCTACTTCTATGAAACATCTAGAATAAGCAAATTCGTAGAGACTGAAAGTAGATGAGCGGTCACTAAAGGATAGGGGGAGGGGAATGGGTGTCCATGCTTAATGGGTCCATGGATGGTGATAGTAGCACAACATTGTAAATGTAATTAATGACACTGAATTGTACATTTAAAAATGGTTAAAATGACAAATTTTATATTATATACATGATCACTATAAAAATAATCATTAATAGTAGTAATAATAATAAAAGAAACCAGGTAACACATGAAAAAATGTAACAGAAGGAAAAGCTTTGTTTCTCTGTGAATCTGGCTTGAGTCTTTAGAAGTCAGCAGGAGCTCGCACAGCCTGAGATGTTTGTGTTCTCCGCCTCCCCTAAGGGAGTGCAGTTGGCGACACTTAAACACAGTTTATTTTTCTTCAGACTATGGAATGTTTTTGAATAGCAGGGTGAGGCGTGTAGATTGCAGGTGTTTTCACTCTTCTGGTCTAATCTAACCATGGCCAAGTAAGGATGGAGGCTCAGAAGACAGAACAGGGTGGCTAACAAACTTTGAAGGAAGGAGGTTGTAGGAAACAAATCTGCATGAAATTTCAAATGACTGGAGAATTTTAGAAATTGATAGATCACTTTGAGGGCTGAGAGGAGAAAGATACTATTAGTACATCGATTGAAGGAATATAAAACAAACTATATAGGAAACATTGGCTCCCCAAAATTTCACCATTAGACTTTCAAAACTCCTTTAGCAAGGTTTCTCATTAAAAAGTATTAAATATTAGTTAGCCCCTCTTTCTAGGCTATTCAATTATGACTCTTCACTCACAAAAATCTGGTCTTAGGAGAAACTGTTCTGGAAAGCTCTTGTCAGGGTCCCAAGAAGGGTCCTTGAAGGGCTGGAAGGACACCCTGTGTTTGGATTGTCTGGCTTGGCTCATTGAGAATGTTAAGAGATGTGTGAGCATAGCTCAGTTCATGAAAAGACGCCATCACCAGTACCTTGCGGGGTGCCTCCCTTGTGTAATAATGTTTACCGATTATGCATTGAATATTCTGTGTTTGAAATGTTGGTGCTTTCTTCCCAAGTCCTAAGCAACTGCAGACTAGGGCAGTAAAGGTGATAAGTAACAAAGTCCCAGTTCTGAGGCTGCTTCTTTTTAGATTTTTTTCTACCCTTCTGGAATCCTCAGTGTCTCTCAGCAAGTCTGAGAGTTCAGATGGCTGGTGGCAGCCACACAGGAAAACTACTTGGCCTCTCTGGCATTCTCTAACTCTTGACTTGTAAAAAGTTCTGTTTCTATGGTTTTCTTTGGTGTTGGCAGCATCATCCCACCTACACTGCCCATTAGTCACACAACAGAGCTCCCATACGTTCTTTGCAACAACCTAAGGAAAGAGAGTATTTGAGAGCTGTGACTCTGAGTACACTGTGTTTTTAATTGGTTGCTGCATAGGAATGTGATTAGCAGTCAAGGACTCCTGAATCTGACTTGTAAACTTTGTGTTTGAACCAATAATTGATACTCTGTTTAAGCAATTTCAAAGATAGGATCTAAATCTTTTTTTGTTGTGTGGAGCAGCCTTAAGAGTCTCATGACAGCTAACTCTTTCATCCGTGAAATTGAAATCTCTTTCTAGTTCTACTTCTAAATATGCATTGTGTTTTCCTTTCAGTCAAGGTGGGGGAGGGGGAGCAAAATGACAAAGACCATCTTAGAGTTTAATTGGTAGAATTGTGTGAGAGGAAAAGCAATGGCATTAGGCTAGGATTCTAGTCATAACTCTGCCACTTACTATTTAAATGACTGTAGGTAAGTCTTCATAAAATGGAGATAATATCGGCCCTACTTTATAGGCTCAAAAGAGATCATATGAAAGCCATGAAATGTGATACAAGTGTCTATCATTACACGTCGCTAAGGAATGCTCATGAATACCAAGGAGAACTGAATGATGGCTGCTTCTTTGAAGAGTTTTCCATGAGTGGAACATCCCAGACTCAGGAGCTGATGCCACAGAGAAGTCCTTCACTGATGGAGAGTTAAGGTAAATTTTTGCTCTCAGTGAAGGCTTCAGAAATAGGCTGAGGTCACACTGATGGTCACTCCTAAAGATTCCACCAAATGGGGAGGGAGACTCTGAAAAGGCCAGGTAAGGCAGCTTAGTAGGCTTAGAACTTTTCAAAACAGAGTGGGTGAAAAAAATATTCCAGATCCTGTCCTTGGCATTTCGACTACACGGTGCTCAGGGATGTGCCAGCTGGAGGAGGTGGGTTCCAGAGTAGACAGAATTCAGGGGCCAAGACTTCCCAGAACAGGGACCATGTCAGCAGTTTTCAAATCTAGAGTCTCCAGCTCTTTGCAGTCAAAATACCTTGTGTTTAGCTTTGTGGTTAATTCCTAGGTGGGTTTTGGGAACTCAGCTCCGCAGACTTCAGTTTCCTTTGCTCGAAAATGAAGAGGTTGAAGTAAGTCCCTTTACAGCCCCAGTGTTCTATGATTCCATAGGAAGTGTCTGAGAAGAAAGTTTTGAATAGGGAGGTTGCGGCCAATGCATTTCTAGAAGTCAGAAGGTCAAGGATAATGATGCTATAGGAATGGGGAGAGTGGAGTGGTAAAAGAGCAGGTGGCCTTCAGAGAAAACAGATGATGATGACAATTTAGGGAAAGTCTAGGGGGAGACAAGCTGAAAGAAATTGGACAACTGAGCTACGAGAGAAAACCTGAAAGTTTGGTACACGGATACATGTAGTTGGAAGGACTGTGAAAGAGCAGCAAGCTGTGTGGACTGGTCAGTTAAATAATTCCTGCCAGCAGCGTCCAGGACACTAACAAGGTATGGACTGGGTGGCTGTGATTGAATCTTAAACTAAGGAATGGACCTAAAGCCTACTCAGACTAAAAGAGCAAGAAAACCTACACGAGATGAGTCATGGAGTGGGAAGGCCAAGGTTGTGAACTCCTAAAGGATTCTGGCCCAAGGAATCATTGACCAAAAAGTCATGTGTCATCAGCTTTTCTGGGAAGAGTTTCTGTTTTTTTTTTTTGTTTTTTTTTTTAAACGGAAAGACTCCTTTGAGCTCTTCCTCAATTCCTTATATATTGATATTACCATGAAAAGTATGAGGCAACCTAGGAAGTGATTGGTGAGAGAGTAGATACCAGCGTTCCTAATGGATTTACACTATCTTCCTTCACATCGCCATTTTAAAAACCCACAACTACAAAGCATCTGTAGTCTCGTCACCCAGAAACATCTGTTGTACTGTGACTGTTCTGGTACTCGTGGGAATGAACCTGTGTTGGTGCAGTTGCAGAGCTGGCTTTTGAATGTTTGAGGTGACTTTGGATTTCAGTAGCATTTATCCTCCAGCAAGGACAGGATAGAGATGCGGAGAGTGGATTTCTGTTCTTAGGAAGTTTATCATGACTACAGGATATAGAACAATCCATTACCTGATGACTCTTAGGACATTTCGGAAAATAAGTTTAGTCTTATTATCTTCTAGCAGAGGAAACAAACTGTTGCTTACCTTTGAAGACTGAGGTGATGGGCATTTGATTTTGGAACTCATATGTTCTTTGTCAAGAATAATGATCTTGCTGGTCACTGCCAATAAAATGAGGGGGAGTGGGGGAGAAGGGGAGGAATTCAGTCCAGTGTTCCATGCATTTATTTTTCATAGTAAAACAAATCCTGGAATAAGCTAACAACAAAAGGATTTTCTTTCTTTGAAAGAAACCTAATATTTAAATAAAGTGTTTAACTGTGACTTGAGCTAAGTGGTTTAAACACCATGAGAAAATTATTTCACTGAAAACTATTTTCAGTGAATCACTTTAAAAGGAAACATATATTTCAAGATATAATCAAAACTTTAAGAGGAAAAATACCCATGTGGAAGGTGTATTTTTAGAAACTGAGGCTTCCAGAGTGATTTTACCAGCCTGTGAAATTCCTCAAATGCTTTCTACACTGACAACTGCCACCATGATGAAGCACCCAGCAGAGGGAGGTACAGGAACCCGCCTGCATCAGCGGGACACGCAGGCGGTGTGGGGACAGAAGGGGTGCTGGCCGCGCCCGCCATTCGAGCAGACGCCACCCTCTTGATAAATGGGGTGACAGATACGGCGGCTTCACTCTCTTCCGTATTCTTAAGCAGGGATTTAAAGTCACTTGTTTAAATATACTATACTTTGCACATTATAAAACTAGTATATCATGTTGAAATAGTGGGTAACTGAATGATCCCAAGCACAGAATATGTTTAGACCAGAGATAGATGTTATTTTATTCCTGTAAAATAAAAAATAAAGCAAAACGATTTTCTAGCTAATGACAACAATGAGCTCCTCTGGAAAAATAAAAAAAATAAAAAATAAAAATAAAAAAACTACAGGGAGAACGCCTCAGTCATTCCAAGCTGCTGCTTTTTCTTTGCAATTACCAAGTTAAATTGCCAGAATTTGATTACAAAGAAACAATATCCCTAATCAGGATGTGAAAATGCAATCTGCAGGGAAGATGAACAAAAATGCAGGGTGTTTCTAGGTAACGTGGTGATTTTCTTGGCCACGAATAGGTTTCTGAATGCAATGAATCAGGGTGCTATTTGGCACATCATAGTATAAACTTTGTGAATACTGAATTCCGAGCCTGGAATATGAGTCACCTTGTAAGAGTTTCCTTACACTGGGCAGCGGCTTAGATGCAGGAAGGCTGCGGCGATGAGGAAGGGAGGGAGTCATTTGTTGGCGTAAAGCAGACCTTGCAAATATTTTAACTATGTCCTTCCAGACTGAGTAGCCAAAGGTGAAAGTTTTTCAGGAAATGACATACTGTGTTTTAGAGCTAGAAATATTTATTAAAATCCCCACCTACAACTTCTTGAAATTTAATGACATTAGGGCTACTTTGTCAGTTGCAGTGGGTGCTGGCAATTTCTTGGGTTATCTGAGCCTGAAATCCTTAGCCCCTAGTAACTGTAAGATGAATACGCTTATTTCCTGAAATGGTATTTTTTATTTCACACTTGAGTTGTGTGCAGAAATAGGTCATTAATGGCATATATTTCCACAAATTAGGTATACTCTTTCATAGCTAAAAGGCAATTTAAAACACTTCTGATTCATAATGTTGAAATCTTTTGAAATAAAGATCCAGTCATGAAGTTACCCAAACAATCTGTTCTTTGGACTAATCTCTTAGAATTTGTCATTTGGCCATTAAAGAAACCTTTGTGTCAGCTGTAAGACAAGACACATAAGTGTTTCTCATGTGTCTATTCACTAAAAAAAAATCTTGCATAAAAATGGAGACGTTGCAATCTAAATTTTGTGCAAGTAAGCAATAGAAGAGAAAAAAATATTATCTGTGAATATGTGATAATATTTTTAATTCAGCAAAGGCATAGTTGAATAGTAGTAAGGTTTTCCTTTATACAGAAGTTTCTAATATTTTGATGTTATCATTTGATAACAGAAAATGGACAAACTCTTGGCATTGTGTAGTGCCCTTCAAGTAATTCTTTCCTACTTAGTCTCTAAGTGGTCCAAATAATTGTCCTTTTCTATTCTACAAGACAGTTTTTTATTTAAAAGTTCTATATATTGATTCTTACAATTTATAGTTACATGATTGACTATCCAAATAAATAGCCAAATAGACTGGACTTTGTACAGTCCTAGAAATGTGACCTTACACTTTCCAAATTCCTATTTTGATAAATTTAAACAATGCAATACAGGCACACATTAATAAACAGAACAGACATGAATATGAAAAATACATAGAGAAAATCATATATTTCAAACCTTCTTTACCATATGGATTGGACCTAAGTTCATAAGGGAATAAAAACTAGTTTGATCCAGCTCTATTGAACTGTAATGAGTGATTGGCCACAGTCCAACTAAAACAATTTTAATACAGAGCTTCCCTTGATGAAATTTTAACTGTTGCATTTGTGCATAATGAAGGTTACCAGGTTCTAGCTTCATTTAGTTTCCATGAGATTGATGTTCACAGCGTAGCGTGCCTTACTACAAACCTCTGAGTGGAGGGCAGTGGCAGTGACCAAATCCGCACTGAACCTGACAATATGCAAGTGGCTCACAGGTGGCAGGCAAAGGACACCACAGTGTGCAAACAAAGTGCATTCCACAGTGTATGCTCTCACTGTCAGCTTAAATCCGTGTCTGTAACATACTATCTTCAGACAAGTTTTGGCCATTTAATCTGAGTAACAGAAGGAGACTGACAAAGCTGTCCATATTTTTTGTAAGCTAATTTGGGCGAGGAGAAAACACATTCTCTCTGGGTCTAGGAAAAATAATGGCAACACATCAGCTTTTATTAAAGCCCCCGTAAGAGCTTTGTCTCTGTGCTCTAACAGTTCCAGGTACATACTACGTCCTATCAAAAATGCCTTTCGTGTGTATTTTTCCAAAAATTTATTATAACAAATTTCAAACATACAGAAAAACGGAAATAGGAAACCAGATCTGTATATCCATCACACAGATTCAAAAATTAATATTTTTGCCACATTGCATTATCTGTCTATCAAGCTCTCTCTTATCCTTACAGTGCCAAACCATTAGAAAGTAAAATTTCAGCATTACTCTCCTAAGAACAACCCATATACCAAAACGTAATTAATATATCTAAGAAAATAGCAATGATTCCTTAATATTATCTAATATGCATTTTATATTCAAATTTACCTATTGGTCTTAAAAATGCCCTTTATACCTGTGATTTTTTCCTTTTTAACCAGTAGCCTATTATTAACTGAAACTAAATCTTCAGTTGTAGCAGTGCTGGTTAGATACAAGGGTCGACTTTAACAGTGGTGTAAACAAGATTTTTTCTGGAGATGTGCCAGCACAGGGCAAGTAGGGTGGCTCTGCCATCCTCAGAACATGGCTTCCCTTCGTGAGTTGAAAGATGGCAGCTCTAGCCCCGTCGTCGTGCCAGGGAGAAGGCAGAAGGGACCCCCACAGTGTGATCCAGATGTTGCACACACGATTCTGTTCACATTCCATTGTACAGCTCGTAGACACATGCTCCCCCCTAGCTGCGGCAGAGGCTGGGAAATACAGGTTGCATTCTTGGTGGCCATGCGTCCATGTGTCTGTGGGTTCTGCGTCTACAGGAAGACTGGGGTTGGGGTGGCAATTCGCCGTCTCTGCCACAAGGCTGTCATGAATATGGCTGAGCTGTAACAAAGTCTATTAAAATTCGTTCCCAACACATTGTATACTAGGTGTTTTTAGGAGGTAAGGCTATTTGCTTTCACACAAAATAACCTCATATTCTTCTTCTTCTTCTTCATTTTGCATTCATGTATTTGTACAGGTTTTCTTCTTCCTGTCAGCAAATTAACTGTCAGTACTCATTACTGTACTGTGCTTTCTTCCTTTTCTAATTTTTATTTTTTTTTGATCATAAAGAGTTTAAAAATAAACTTTTATTTAAGTTTAATATGGATAAAGAAAAGCACCCAAATCATGGTTGCACAGCATGATGAAAATAGTGACATGCCCTTGTAAACGCTTCTCAGATCAAGACATACAACTTTGTCAGCATCCTAGAGGCACTCTTCCTGTACCCGCCCTATACCACCCACCCCTCCTCCCAGAGGTAACCAGGATTGTGACGTCTAAAACCATTGTTTATTTCTGTATGTCTTCAAATGTTTTATAAATGGGCGCATACAATATGCATTCTCTTTTGTCTAGCATCTCTTGTTCATATTATGTTTGCATGATTCAATATTTTATTGCATGTAGCAGCAGTTCATTTTCCTTGCTTATGGGATTATGAATATATCATAATTTATCCATTATATTGTGATGGACCAATGTAAGGCTGCTATGACCATTATTGTATTTGTCTTTTGGTGAACATTATTGGTTAGGCATGTATAATTCCTGGAAATGGAATTGCTGGATTATGTATATTTCTTTTTCTTGCCTTATTGAATTAAGACTTCTAGTACAGTGTTAAATAAGAGCCGTCATAGGATGCTTATCTTGTTCTGCATTTCAAGAGGAAATTGTTCATTATTTCATCACTAAAGTATAATAGTTTGCTTTTGGGTTTTTGTAGAGACCATTAGTCATGTTAAGGAAATTGCCTTCTAGTTCTAATTTTCTAAGGTCCCTCCTGCAATGGTTGGGTATTGAATTTTATCAAATGCTTATTCTATTATCTATTGAGATGGTCATATCATTTTCCTTCTTTATTCTGGTAAGGCAGTAAATTTAATTGATTCATTTTTCAAAGCTCAAACCAAACCTGCATTCCTGAAAGAGATCCAATTTGTTTGTGAGGTATTATTCCCATATGTTTAGAATTTAAGCATTACTCTTCTAAGTAACACATGGATCAAAGAGGACATCACATTGAAAATGAGAATATATTTTGAACTGAATGATAATGAAAATATACACAGATGTCATAAACATGGTATGTTTGTTGAATTTAGGTTTTTTTTTTTTTCATTTATATTCATTGAGAGAAATTAGCCTATAATTTTACTTTCACATAGTGATCTTGGTTAGGTTTTATTATGAAGGTTATTCTGGACTTATCAGTAAAGTTAAGATGTGTTTCCTCTTTCTTCTATTTTCTGTAAGAGTTTGTGTAAGAGCAGGATTATTTCTTAAATGCTTGGAAGATTTCACTGGAGATGCCATCTTGGTCTGGAGATTTCTTTAGGAGAAGATTTTTAATTACCAAGTTAATTTCTTTTTTATTTTTTAAAGATACTTAGATTACATAAATATTACATAAAAAATATAGAGGATTCCCATCTGCCCTGCTCCTAACCCCTCCCACATTTCCCCACATTAACAACATCCTTCATTAGTGTGGTACATTTGTTACAACTGATGAACACATTTTGGAGCATTGCCACTAAGTGTGGATTATAGTTTACATTGTAGTTTACACTCTTTCCTGCACATTTTTGTAAGTTATTACAAGATACATAATGGCCTGTATCTGTCATTGCAATGTCATTCAGGACAATTCCCAAGTCCTGAAAATGTCCCCAAATTACAGCTATTTTCCCCTCTCCCTGACCTCAGAACCTCCAGTGGCCACTGCCTCCACATCAATGATAAAAGTTCTTCCATTGCTAGAATCACAATAAGTCTATAGCAGAATAACAGTAAATCTACTCTAGTGCATCATTCATTCCCCAGTCCTGAGGATTCTGGGATGGTGATGCCCACTCTGCCTCTAACTGGGAGGGGGCTTAGATCCCATGGGGCAGATGGATGGGACGATCTTGCTTCCCATTGCAGACTCTCTCTGGTCCTTGAGATGGTTGTTGTCCATCATCATCTTCTTGTTAGTTGTCCTGGGTGAGTCCAATGAAGGAGAGTAGGGGTTGCAACTCTGTGAGATTCAGGGCCCAATTGGCACATGGACAGCCCAAAGATTTAGGTCTCTTGGACATAGACCTACCAACTCCAGTACTAACTATAATTTCTTCAGTAGAGATAGGACTATTCAGATTTTCTATTTTTATCTTGTGTCAGGCTTGGTAAATTGCATTTGTCTAAGAATGTTCATTTCATCTAAAATTTCAAATTGGTATGAAATTGTTAATAATATTACCTTCACACTGTATTTTTAATGTCTGTAACATTCTCTTTATGATTTGGGTAATTATTCCATCCACACTTGAAAAGAATTTGTATTCTGTAATTGTTGGGTAGAATGTTTCTTATATATCAATTTGGTCAAATTTGTTAATCATGTAATTAAAATATTCTATATTCTTAATGACTTTTGTTTGATTAGTCTATCAGTTACTGAGGAAGGTGCTTATACTATGATTGTGGATTTATCCATTTCTCTTTCTCTTCTCAGTTTTTGCTTTATATATTTTTATATAAAATACATATAAAAAGGCTATGTATTTTGGGGCATTCAAACTCGAACTACTGTTATTTCCTGGTGGAGTGAACAGCTTACCGTTATGAAATCTCTCTTTATAGCATTGCTTCTTGGCTTGAAGTCTTTGTCTGATATACAGGTTTTCTTTCCTTTGGTTAGAATTTTTTTATGATATTTTCCATCCTTTTGCTTTCAACCCTTTTATATTTTCATATCTAAGGCTTGTCTCTTTTAAGCAGCCAATGGTTGGAGTTTTTTAAATTTTTATTAGACTGACAATATTTGATTGCAGTGAGTAGGCCATTTAGATTTGATGTAATTAAGGACAATTTGTGTGTAAATTAACATATTACTATTTGTTTTCTATTTATTTAATCTGTTTAATAATATTTTGTTTCATCCAACCTTCATTTAGAGCAATTGAACATTAAAAATTTTTTCCATCTATTAGCTCTTCAGTTATACATTCTTATACCTTTAAAAAAAATTTTTTAGGGGGTACCAGGGCTTAAATCCAGGACCTCATACATGGGAAGCAGGTGCTCAACCACTGAGCTACATCTGCTTCCCAATGGGAGTTGGTTTCTTCATTTGTTTGTTTGGTTGGTTAGTTGGTTGGTTTTAGGAGGTACAGAGGATCAAACCCAGGACCTTGCACACGGGAAGCAGGCACTCAAGCACTTGAGCTACATCTGCTCCCTTTATGCCATTTTTTAAGTGTCTGTCTTACACTAAAACATGCATCCTTTATTTATTAAAGTCTAATATAAATTGTTACTTTTACAACTTATTGGATAAAACTAGGAACTTAAGTGCTTTAACTTCATTTATTCCCCTCCCAAATTTTGTGCACTGTTGTCAGGTATTTAAATTCTAAATAAAGTTTAAACCTTACATGACAATATTAGTATAGTATTTTATATAGTCAATATGTAAAGATGTGTGTTTGTCCACATTTTCACCCTTTCCATTTTTCTTCATCCTTCCTGCATCTCTGCATATCCACTGAAGTCCTTTTCTTTCTCCTCCAAGTTCTTCCCTTAGTACTTCCTTAGTTTGGGTTTGCTGTTGGTGAATTTTCTCAGATTTTGTTTGCCTGGAAATGTCTATTTTATTTTCATTTTTTGAAGAATCTTTTTGTTAGGTATAGAAATCAAGGTTGGTAGTTCTTTTAGCATATTGAAGATTTCAGTTGTCCTCTAACTTCTCCATTATTTGGCTTTCTGAAGTTTTGTGTGATGTACCTAGCTGCCAATTCTTTTGTATTTAAACTGCTGGGGATTTATTGTTCCTTTTGATTTTGAATCTTGGTGGCTTTCATCGACTATATAAAATGTTTATCACTGTATCTTTAAATATTGCTTCTTCCCTGATCTCTTTCCTCTCATTGGAACTCAAAATAGAACTTCTACTAGACCTACTTGCCCCAACCTCTCTTTCTAAAGTCCTTTGTTCTTCCTTTTCTTTTCTTTCTTCCCCCTTCTTCCCTCCTTCCTTCCCTGCTTCTTTTTCCCTTTTCCCCTCCCTTTCCTTCCATCTCTCCCTGTTTTTCCTTCCTTTCTCCCTTCCTCCCTCCTTCCCTCCTTTTCTTTTTCTCTCCTTCCCTCCCCCCCTTTTCCCCTTCCTTCCTTCCTCCCTTCCTTCCTACTGCTTTACTTTTTAGATTTGGAATCTTTCGTACTCCACATCATTTTCCACATTACTTCAGACATTCTCTTTAAAACTGATCTATAATATACCTACATATAGACTTTTCTGTCTTGCAAACATGTGTGACACAATTGTGTGCCATGCACTGTGCTCTGTGTAGGGAATACAGTTTCTCTCTTCTTAGTGCTCATAGTGCAGTGGTAAAGAAGATTTACAATATTCCCCCCAACGTGGGACATGACTCCCGGGGATGAGCCTCCCTAGCAACGAGGGATTAATACCAAGTGCCAACTGGCAGCTTTGTGCAGTGGCAGTATCGTAGCCAATGAGGTTTATCCGAGGCACGATTATTGCTAATTGAAAACTTTTCCCAAGTGCCAACTGGCAACACAACTGGAAAAAGACCTTGAATAAAAGGGGGAAATGGTAAAGACAAATGAGTTCAAGTGGCTAAGAGACTTCAAAGAGAGTCGGGAGGTCATCCCAGAGGTAACTCTTACGCACACCTCAGTAGGAGCTCATAGAACATCTAAGTGCCTATCACCCCACTCAGTGGGGTTCCTGAGAGCTCCGGAGACACCCTGGTCCTATATAAGGGGGGATAGCCCCAGAGACTGATGCCTTATCAGTGGGTTCTATTTTGGAATCTGTGCTCCTGAGAGTGACAGAATTAGACTCAAATAAGTCCTCCCTGCACATGGTTCACCAGTCCCTTCTATTCAAACCTACATGTGGTGCTGGAGTTTCTTAGGTATACTTCCAGAGACTGGAGCCTCCCATCTACCTATGTGCCAGGTGTGCAGGAAATCTAGGTGGAACTGCAACTCCTACCCTACAGCTCAATGGACTCATCCAAGTCACCTGGTGAGGAGACAACGATGGGAAATGGCCATCCCAGGGAATGGAGAGGACCTGCATCTGCAGGCAGGATCATCCCACCCACCATATCCATGGGATATAAGCCCTCTCTCACTTGGAGTTGGAGTGGACATCACCATCCCAGTCGCCTCTGGATTGGGGGAAGAACTATGGACTAGAGTGGACTTGATGGTATTCTCTTGCTCACATATGGTGATTCTTGCAATGCAAGAAATTATAACAATGAGGTGGAGCCAGTGGCCACTTGACAGTTTTTGGGTAGGGAGGGGATGAGCAGTTGAAATACAGGGGCTTCTTTGGGAGTTGGAGGTTGTCCTGAGTACTGTTGTGGCAATGGATGTAGGCCATTTTAAATCAGCACACACCACTCAGAACTGAGTGGGAGAGAGTGTGGTCTACAGTGTGAACTGTGGTCTATGGTTGGTGGCAAGGCTCCAGGATGTGTAAGTTCATTGAGGTTGGTGGGCCACACTTGTGGGAGATGTTTGTGTGGGATGTGGTGGGAGGTGTGGGAGGTGGGCAACATGGGAATCCCAGTGGGTTCCGTGTAATATTTTAGGTAATCTAAGCACCTCTTAAAATATATGTATATATATATATATATATAAATAACCTTTTTGTAAGCAAATACACATATATGCACATATATTTATATATCATTT